>SSNR01000044.1:3005645-3066320 GCA_006937965.1 Callopanchax toddi | reverse complement strand
GCCGCTTGTATCCGCGATCTCGTTCTTTCGGTCACTACCCAAAGCTCATGACCATAGGTGAGGATTGGGACGTAGACCGACCGGTAAATCGAGAGCCTTGCTTTCTGGCTCAGCTCTCTCTTTACCACAACAGACCGGTTCAGCGTCCGCATCACTGCAGACGCTGCCCCAATCCGCCTGTCGATCTCCCGCTCCCTCCTTCCCTCACTCGTGAACAAGACCCCGAGATACTTGAACTCCTCCACTTGAGGCAGGACCTCTCTCCCGACCCGGAGTTGGCAATCCACCTTTTTCCGGTCGAGAACCATGGCCTCAGATTTGGAGGTGCTGATCCTCATCCCAGCCGCTTCACACTCGGCTGCGAACCTTCCCAGCAAGAGCTGAAGGTCAGAGCTCGATGAAGCTAGGAGGACCACATCATCTGCAAAAAGCAGAGACGAGATTCTCCTGTCACCAAACCCAACCCCCTCCACACCACGGCTGCGCCTAGAAATCCTGTCCATAAAGGTTATGAACAGGACCGGTGACAAAGGGCAGCCCTGGCGGAGTCCAACCCTCACTGGGAACAGGTCCGACTTACTGCCGGCTATGCGGACCAGACTCACACTCCTCTGGTACAGGGACTGAATGGCCCTTAACAAAAGACCATCCACCCCGTACTCCTGGAGCGCCCCCCACAGGGTGCCCCTGGGGACACGGTCATAAGCCTTCTCCAAATCCACAAAACACATGTGGATTGGTTGGGCAAACTCCCATGACCCCTCCATCACCCTAGCGAGGGTAAAGAGCTGGTCCACAGTTCCACGACCAGGACGAAAACCACATTGCTCCTCTTCAATCTGAGGTTCAACTATCGACCGGAACCTCTTCTCCAGTACCCTGGAGTAGACCTTTCCAGGGAGGCTGAGGAGTGTGATCCCCCTATAGTTGGAACACACCCTCTGGTCCCCCTTCTTAAAAATGGGAACCACCACCCCGGTTTGCCACTCCATAGGAACTGCCCCCGATGACCACGCAATGTTGCAGAGACGTGTCAGCCACGACAGACCTACAACATCCATTGCCTTGAGATACCCAGGTCGGATCTCATCCACCCCTGGGGCTCCGCCGCTGCGTAGTTGTTTGACTACCTCAGCGACTTCTGCCCCAGAGATTGGACAGTCCGTCCCCAGGTCTCCCAGCTCTGGTTCCTCCTCGGAATGCGCGTCGGTGGGATTGAGGAGCTCCTCAAAGTATTCCTTCCACCGTCCGACTATAGCCCCAGTTGACGTCAGCAGCTCCCCGTCCCCACTGTAAACAGTGTGAGCGAGTTGCTGCCTTCCTCCCCTGAGGCGCCGGATGGTTTGCCAGAACCTCTTTGGAGCCGACCGATAGTCTTTTTCCATGGCCTCGCCAAACTCCTCCCACGCCCGAGATTTTGCCTCGGCAACTGCCACTGCTGCACTTCGCTTGGCTCGCCGGTACCTGTCTGCTGCCTCTGGAGACCCACAGACCAGCCACGCCCTGTAGGCCTCCTTCTTCAGCCTGACGGCTCCCCTAACCTCTGGTGTCCACCAGCGGGTACGGGGGTTACCGCCACGACTGGCACCGGCTACCTTGCGACCACAGCTAGCAACAGCCGCCTCAACAATCGCAGAGCGGAACAAGGCCCATTCGGACTCAATGTCCCCCACTGCTCTCGGGACGCGGTCGAAGCTCTGCCGGAGGTGGGAGTTGAAGACCATCTTGACAGGCTCTTCTGCCAGGCGTTCCCAGCAGACCCTCACTATACGTTTGGGTCTACCAGGTCTGCGCGGCATCTTCCCCTGCCATCTGATCCAGCTCACCACCAGGTGGTGATCAGTTGACAGCTCCGCTCCTCTCTTCACCCGAGTGTCCAAAACATACGGTCTCAGGTCAGATGATACAACTATAAAGTCAATCATTGACCTGTAACCTAGGCTGCCCTGGTACCAGGTGTACCGATGGGCATCCTTATGTTCGAACATGGTGTTCGTTATGGCCAAACTGCGACTTGCACAGAAGTCCAATAACAGAACACCACTCGGGTTCAGATTGGGCGGGCCGTTCCTCCCAATCACGCCCCTCCAGGTCACGCTGTCATTGCCCACGTGAGCGTTGAAGTCCCCCAGCAGGACTATGGAGTCCCCAGTAGGAGCGCTATCCAGCACTCGTCCCAGAGACTCCAAAAAGGGTGGGTATTCTGAACTGCTATTTGGTGCATAAGCACAAACAACAGACAGGACCCGTTCCCCAACCCGAAGGCGTAGGGAAGCTGCCCTTTCGTCCCCCGGGGTAAACCCCAACATACAGGCAGAGAGTCTTGGGGCTAACAAAAAGCCCACCCCAGCCCTCCGCCTCTCACCCGGATCAACTCCAGCAAAGAAAAGTGTCCAACCCCTCTCCAGGACTCGGGTTCCAGAGCCAACGCTATGTGTCGAGGTGAGCCCAACTATATCTAGCCGGTATCGCTCAGCCTCTTCCACAAGCTCCAGCTCCTTCCCCGCCAGAGAGGTGACATTCCATGTCCCGATAGCCAGTTTTCCCGTCCGGGGATCGGATCGCCAAAGCTCCCGCCTCGGTCTGCCACCCGATCCACATTGCACCGGACCCTTCACTCTCCTCCTGCAGGTGGTGGGCCCACAGTTGGATGAGCCCATGTCTCCGGTTCGGGCTGGGCCCGGCCGGGCCCCATGGGCGAAAGCCCGGCCACCAGGCGCTCGTCCACGGGCCCCAACCCCAGGCCTGGCTCCAGGGTGAGACCCCGGTAACCCTCCGGGCCGGGTACTCAGACTCTTTGGTTGTGTCTCCATGAAGGGTCTTCTGAACCGTTCTTTGTCTCACCCCTCCCCTAGGACCAATTTGCCATGGGTGACCCTACCAGGGGCACAAGTGCCCCAGACAACATAGCTCCTAGGATCGTTAGGGCACTCAAACTCCTCCACCACGATAAGGTGACGGTTCAGGGAGGAGTTTATCTGAATCTACATTATTTTTTTATTGCAATTACCCTATTTTGTTTGGTCTACTTACCCCGCTCCGGCTAAATATTACTGCTTGTAATGAGTCTGTCACTACCAATGCTGGATTTTATTGTCGAATCAAAATGAAACCTCACAAGCAATTTCTAATAGCTATATTTAGGATGACTTTGGGCCTTAAATCTGGATAATTTACCACTTTCACCACACAGGGAAACACAGGCATGAGCAGTAAGTGTTTTAGATAAGTGAAACCTTTAAGACGTCTTTTGCCCTTCACATCGAGCCACGGCACAATGTGTGAGTTTTCATGTAAGAGCATTTTATCCGCTGATCTCGAGAAGGCGATGCGTAGGAGGTACGAGCCGGAGCTGCCTGTGGACCTGGTCAAACTGCAGTAGGTGGCTTTAGAGAGGCACAGGAAAAGAGCCACTTGAAGTCAGCTCTTGCATTGAATGCACACAGAGCTACATACACAAGTGCTGTGGGATGCCAGACATCGCAAAAGCCCACTGGAAATCAGGCTTTTCTTACTGTCCTTTAATGAGATGAGTAATTACAAGTGTTTCAAGAGGATAAAACATCTTTCCCCCCCACATTTATTAGTAAATCTGTTCCTTTTTTTATCCAGACTCAAATTAATCAAAGCTTTCGTTGAGTTATGGATTATTTCGGCAACGTTGGTGGCTTGAAATGACAAAGGTTGTGACAAAGCGCCATGTAGCAGCACATTACTTAAAAAAAGATTGTTGTTGTTGATTGTTGATTCAGTTTACTATCTAAAATGTTCAATGAAGCATTAGAGTTAAAGGTTAAACTCAAGCAATTCTATTGACATTGCCTTCTGTTCAGGCATTTAGGATAAATCCATCCAGGGGACGGCACAAATGCCTTTATCAAATGTCACAAGATCTATAAAGCTCTTTGTGTACGAGCTCAGATGTTGGATGAGCATTTGGAATGGTCATCATTCGAGCAGTAATGTGTCAGTAGCCTGCTGTCTGTGCGGTTTGTGTTCACTGTTTCCTTTGGTGGAGGTTTATGGAAGGTTCATGTTTATGGATAAATGCCACGTACGAATTAAATCCTATCTGAGGGGCGTGACAGGTTTGCATCTTAAAAGCCACTCAGATGAGCGGCGAAATTTGACGTGGTCATTTTTCCCTTAATAGGCCGCGAGAAGCCGGAGCGTAAACCTCAGAGGAGGGGGAGGAGCTTGGCGTCTGTGGACTGCAGCTCAAATATACCCATCCACTCTGAAAACAATCCATCTCCCTATCGCTCCATCCCAATCTTAAGAACAAACATACAGCATATTTCCAAACATATTTCATACCCATCTGAGAAATAAACACTTCTTGGGATCTCGGTGGCGCTCTCCCACATAAGATTCCCTAAGGAGTAGACTGCAATTTGCAGAGCTGAGGTGTCCACCTCCACACCAGTCTGATGGCAAGACTGCTGCAAATTACTCATGACACTTCCTCTGATGACATTTTTAAAACTGCTTTCCTGTTGAATGGCATCTCTGGCCCCCACCACCCCCCACCACTCTCACTGCCATCTATCCGCCGCCACCGTCAACACTCCGACCCAACACACACATTAATTCCCCCGTCTGGTCGTGTCACAATGGCGCAGCAAAGATTGCTGCCTCCTGCTTTCACCTGACTGACCCCAATGAGCAGGTGCTGGATCCGATCCAATCACAGTCAATCTTCTTTAAACATTTCATTCTTTAAGCAGAACAGGGGCTCAAAATTCCATCATTCAATGACCCGATCAGTAGCCGATAACACAATCAAGCCAATCCCAGCTTATCCCGAGGGAGCCATTTCAGCAGGGACAGCTGGGAGATGAGACTACAGGCCTACAGAAAGGTGTCAATCTCCTTTGATCCACAGCTCTTTGTGTGTCACCTATAGCGCGCAGCGTCGGGGTGTCGAGGAAGACCGCGTGAATGGATTTTTTTATGATCAGCAAGTTGCAAATCTCTCATCTTCATGACAGCGTATTAAGGCCCTTTAGAAAAAACCAAATGAGAATATTTTGTTTATTTTTTCCCAGTAATGTGAATAAAGTCATGAAATTTTGAAATAGTGAAAGTCAAGTCAAGAAAGTAAGCATAGTTTTTAGTATTATTGTTAAGCAAAGATATGCAACAACATTATCAATGTCCTTGAATCAGTCTGAGGACTTTACTCCCACAGCAGTGTCAATTCCAACAATGAACTTCCTTCAATCCTTCACAATAAAAGTCTCAAACATGCACGTACCACAAAATACTGTCAAAACCTATGAAGCTTTAAAAAGGACCAGATTATTGTTGTTGTTTGCCTGTAACACTAGAACAGCAATAAAAGCCATTAACCGGTAGCTATTTACAAGTGTGGTAAAGCCGCATATACCTTTACATTAAAGTGATAATATGCAACTTTTTCATATTTTTAAATTTTTTCCTTGAGCCAGTATGTGCTAATATGACCCTTTACAAAGTTAATGAAAAGTTACTTAGCCCCATCTGGTGATTACAGCCGGAAAACCACGATTGCAAGATCTCCGTCGCCGTCCCGGTACCCAGGAAGTCACGTGTCTCACGAGGGTTAGGCTAACCCAAAGTGGCTAGCTGTTATGCTAGCGCTGGAGTGTTTTTAGCTCATGATTCCTGCTTTTTTTCAATCTCTCCCTGCTTGAACACAGCTGATTTCTTTGAAAGAGTAAATAACCGCTCCTGTAGAAAGCTATGAAGGCTGAGGAGACATTTCAACAGGTAGATATTGGCGTTTAGAAGCTGAAACGATCTGGTAACTTCTTTAATGCAGTAATTTAAAACGGACACCAGAGGGAGCCCAAAACAAGCAAAACTGCATATTATCACTTTAAAACCTATTACTATGTATTAATTTATCACAGCTGATTTATGCAAGAAATTATATTGTAGGTCTTTGTACCAGTGCTGGTTTAGTTTTTATTCCTTGTTTTATTCTTAAAATGAAAAACAAAAGATTCCAAGCGTTTGGATTTGTCAATGTTTTCTTCTTCTTCTCATTTTGTCTTTATATTTAAAACTGAGAAACAAAAACAAATCTTCTGCCTCTATTTTATTTTATTCTGAAAGGTCCTAATGCAACATAATTTATAATGAATCATAGGAAACAAAAGATGAAAAAAGCTGATTGTGCACACTAATAAGCTGCAATCACGGATTAAAACATTTGTATCTTTTTATTAACTTACATTAATGTTGCTGCAAATTTCCACATATTGTGATAGGCTGTATCATCATCTGACTCTAATGCAATCATTGGTTAAAGGTTGAGTGATAGACACGTTTTTTTATATAAATAAACAATAAATACTCAATATATATATATATATATATATATATATATATATATATATATATATATATATATATATATATATATATATAGCTATATAGAAAATAGAATCGTGAAGCTGAAATAGATCTCTGATATTCAGCAGCCATTTAAAAGCCACTCTATTGGAAATGTTGCTGGGCCACTGGGCAAATAAAGGTCAAGGGGGGGATATGAAATAGTTTGTCTAACTGGCCCGTTCCCCCTTTGTGTCCCCGCAGCACCGCAGTCATATCCACATTCATAGCCTATTCATTTATATTGCGCTGCCCTTCTCACTGCTAGGCTCACTCACTAACTACAAGTGACTGCAATGAGATTGAAGCCTCTGGCTAAATCTCCACTATGGGGCACATGCTCCATCATTGCTGCTCTGATCACTCCTTATAATCACTGAAACCGGACTATATCCCCAGCTGATTGGGTGAGTCACAGCAGAGAGGAAACAATCACAGAATGTCGGCAGATGATGGACACCGAGATGTTGGAGTGGTGGTGGTGGTCACTGTGAGCTACCATGTAAATTGCATGCAAATGTGCACCTGCACCAGCCGAGGAAGTGGAATAAAAGGACTGTGGCCTTTTGATTAGGTTCTCTTTTTTCCCCTTGTACAAAGTGTGTTTTTCTGCATTAATCATTCATATTTGCTATTTTAGCCAATAAGGGTTTTTAAACCTGCGAACAGGACCAAAGTGCAATTAATACTCTCTATCACAGGATCTATTTTAGGCCAGTTGTTGTAAAAGCTCGGTGCAACCCAAGGTTAAATTTAGGCCCGCAATCAGAGAGATAAGACAAGAATGATGAGATCAATGATTAGAGGTGATTTGTAATCTCTGCACCGTGATTCAAATGCACTCTCTCAGGACAACATTCCACAGTATATTTCACTGATATTAATTGTCATCAGGGCTGCTTCTGTCTCTTTTCTCCTTGAACTTACCTGAAAACCTTCGCTAAGTTGCCAGGGCAGGTATGCAAAATTAATTCATGCACTTTTTTTTTTTTTTTTTTTTACAAATGGTCACACTGAGTTATTTTTCTGCCATTTAAAAAAATATAAGGGCTTGCAAAATGTCAGCCGTGGTATTAGATTAGCAGAGACCCAGAACAAATTCTGTGCACTCTTTTCCTAATGCTTTTATGATTTTAGTTCTTCCTCTTATCTGCTTCGTCTCGGTGAAAGTGAGAGCTGAAGGAAGGAGCTGGATCTCTCCTGGAGTGTGACACGGTACAGAAGCAGATCGTGGTAGCTGCAGGCTGCAGCAGGACACACTCCCCGTTCTGACAGGAATCTTTTTTTTCCCAACTCGCTCATCCTTCCAGTGTCCTCCAACAGATGACATCACTGACATTTTTTTTCTATTATACACCAATCTCTGATTGTATTAATGACCTATCTATCTTTTACTCCTCCTGAGCTCAGAGGCAGTGAACTGGTTAAGCTCCTCCCTCTCCTCCCACTAAGCTCCGCCTCCAGGTTCTTGCTCTAGACCAGTGGAGCATAAGAACCTGGGCTGCCTGGACATAAAGGGGTGATTGTTGCTGCCCGGTGACATGGAAGCAATGAAACTAAAACGTCTGCTCCAGAACCAGACGTGCAGAGGCTGGAGTTACTTCAGTCAGGACGCTATGAGAAGACTAACAAAGCCGATTACAATAAACCAATGAGGAAGCATTAACCACCACTGCTAATTATGACTTTAACTGAGGAGAGAAATGGTTTCATGCCTGGGCAGGTCTCTGCTGCTGCAACACATCCATCTCTACAACTCCATCTTTAATAAAGTTTAACTTCAGTCAAACGCTCTCAAATGGGAGGCTTGCTGTTGACACTTATTTGATAAAAAAGGAAAATTAGAAACAGACTATAATAATATACTTTAGAGAGCATCACCTCACCACTAAAAACTGTTCATTGATTTTATATAAAAACTATAATTTAGAACCACTGGTTGCACTCAGTAGAGCTTTAGGTTGGTTCTGAAGAAACACTTTTGAGATCATTTAAAAAGCTGCTTGTGATCTTCTGACTAGTTTCTGCGGGTCCAAGAGATTTTAAATTATTTACAAAAACAAGTTTAAATCGCGTAATAAAAACTGGAAATTTGATTACAATAATAAGTCACTTATTTCTAAATTTAGCACAAAAGATAATTAAATTAAGGCTAATTAGCCTTCCAACAATTTAGGGGTATCACTTTATAATAAGGAGCACCTTTATAAATTCTTTATGATTAATAAATAGGTAATTGTGTTGCCATAAACACCATTATTAAGCATTAACACACCAGTTAGATGATATTATTGTACTGATATAGGTTCACTATTTGACTAACTCAAGTACTGAATTTTTATTTAAGTAAATATAGAGCTGTTAAACTATTAATACAGAACTGAGTGGTTGAGTGAGTCTAACTGGATGTCTTTATTGTCCTGACAGCACTAAAAGTGGAACAACTTCCTTCCATCCTTTCATAATAAGAGCCCTAGTTAAATTCACTGCTGAATAACATTTGAAGTTCATAACATACAGTCTCCTCTCTGCTCATAGAAACAAAACTGGCTTAATGCTGGGGGCATCATGTTTCCTCCTGCAGACTAATATCAGCCAGGTCAATTTTCAAAAATATTCCTCGATTTCCAAAAGAAGAAACAGTGACTGACTACAATAATACAAATACTACTAATATCACTAGAATAAATAAATAATGTAGTAACAATAATAATACATAAAACAGTAATGCTAGTGGCTTGACTGTATGTGTAACAAGTACACTTTTAACTACTGTAACAACACATTTAACACAATAATCATCATCCTAGATGTTCACATTATCACACTGCTCACCAGATTTATTTATCTGTACTTTTCCATGTAAATGTGTGTGTGTGTGTGTGTTTGTGTCTAATTTACAATTTCCTTACAATTCTACACAATCGTTCAAACTAGCACAAGCAGCTCGCTGATTAATTTGACTTTATTGCGAGGCAGAAATAGCAGCAGGCTCCAGTTAAGAGTCCTTGAATATAAAGGGAGGCCAGGCAGTACTGATAAGATTGTCTCATCTGGCTTGCAGGGCTAAAGTGACGTGTGCTGCCTGAGAAGAAAAAGAGAGAGAGAGAAAAGAATGGAGGGCAGGATGTGGCTACTATTAAGCAGGTAATGGGATCCATCTGAGATGCATTAGAATCAGTCAAACACGACCACACTTCAGCTCCATTCAAATGGCCGTCACAATCAGTTCAAATGCACACCTTCAGCATGTACTGTAGATGGCAACAAAAAAAAAAAGAAAAATAAATAAAAAGTGTCTGGCTGTGCAGCAGCTCTCCAGAAGCAGGCTCACGTATGTGCTCTCTCCTAATCGTGACGGCTGGGAGAGTGGCAGTGAGAGTGATGTGCACGAGAGCTGTCAGCATCTCTCCACAACAAATGCGCCGTCTCCCCCATCGGTGGAGACAGAAAGGACCGAGGCGGGAGGGAGGGGGAGGTGTGGAGGTCACGGAAAAGAACCTGTGACCCAACTGTGGCCACAACAGCTGTTTTCCCTTCACTGCCTACCGACCACCGCTATCTCTGTAGACCACATCCGGCTAATTGGCTCGTGCTGCTGTGCACACACACATACACACACACACTCTGTATACAGAACTTATAAATAATAGCAGTAAAATGGCTCATTCCCAGTGAGGAAGAACATTTGCCGGTGCTGTAAGCTGTAGTTGTCTGATGAATGATAAGCTCTTCAAAACAGACTTCCAAGAATTCCAGATAAGTTGCTGCCCTGCCACCGTGTGGGGCCAACGTCCCTCCTGACACACACACACACACACACGAGCTGACAAACAGAAAAACAGCCTGACTGACAGACAGACGGAGATGCCTACTGCCGTCGAGATTCTACGAAGGACAAACTGAATTAATTGGTTTCTCCTTCTGTGGGGAAGTTCTTGGAGCGCTGTGACGATAATGACAGGTTGCACTGACAGGCGGGTTATTTAATAAATCCTGGGATGCGTAAGGCAGAAAGAAAGGACACACACCAAACACAAAGAACCTCCTCTGTATCTTGTCTTTCATAGCCTTTAATATCTGCTCTGATTGTCTTTTAGCTGAAGACACTCAAATCCGCTCATACACGCGTACATACCCCTAATCACGCACCCACATAAATACAGTTAATCGCTGGCACGCTCCCACATGGCAGGAGCGACACGGCTAACACATCCAAGCGTGCACAAGAAGGCTGTGAAAGCACACAAAGAAACATGCTCGAGATCCTGCTCAATCAGTTTGATTTGTTTGTTTCCTCCTAAGCGTTTGAGGATTCCTCGAGGAGGGGGAAAAGAACTTTGCATAATCAAGTCAATTATGTCATTCAATCAAGACAAAAATCATTTGGAGTCCCTTCTTACAGCCATTGATTGCAAAGTCATGCTGAATATTTGCTCGCTGCGTTCTATTGTGCAAATAAGTCATCTTCATTTGACGCGGCCGACCAGGATACAGTGAGGTCTTAAAACGCTCTTCCCCGGAACAAGAGCAAAACAAAGTCCTTCACCTTCCTCACTTCCAGTCAAGAAAATCACACGGAGCTTTATGGAGGGGGGGACTAGCAGCGTATTGTCTATGAAGAAAAGAAAAAATAAAAGAGGGGAAAAAAGCCTTTCTATTAATGTATAAGAGCTCTTTTGTCTCCTTCAGGACATGGTACATTATGTGCCTGTGAAAAATCCATCCTCACTAAAACTCAAGGTCAAGTGTTGATGCTGCACAGAGTGGATCAGCTGAAGGTGACCTTGACTGATGTGGAATATGACATGAGGGAAATGGATCTCTGCTCAGTGTGGGGAAATTATCTGTGAAATGCTGCCACTGTATCAAAGCCTGTTTGTGCCTGCACGCATGCTTGAGAGATGTGCGTGCGTGTGCATGTGTGTGTGTGTGTGTGTGTAAGAGAGAGAAAGAGAGGGAGAGAGAGATGTGCGTCCGTCCTTGGGTGAAAGAGTGTACATATGAGCCTCAATCAGATGGGCGAAGCGTTCACGGGAACTGCAGCAGCTCACATGAGCAAGCAGCTCAAAAATCTGACCTAAAAATAAATTAAAAAATATACAAAAACACCCTCAGCTAAACGAACAGATTGAAGATCAGGCTTTAAAAAGCTGTCACAACACAGGAACTCTATGACTCCAGCACTAAGCTGTATCTGATAGTGATGTCATGCTTTCATAGTTACTGGGAGGGTTGGTCATGGCAGCTGGTTGTCATTGCTTGTTTGCTCTGTAAGCAAAATGCATGTTGTTGACCAGGCATGGCAGGCTGTGTGGCTCCGCTGCCACATCTTCAGCTGTTTGCTTGTCACAATTTGTCTTATTGTGGGAGAGGAGCCAAACCGAAGCTGTTAGCTTCTTTTAAGGCTCAAATTTGAGCCGGTTATAAAATATGAGATGCAGACCACTCAGCTGGACTGACAGGAGGTGATCAACAGCGACGATACACAAGGGACAAACTGTCAGCAGTCCGGTCTGCTTATGAGGAGGAAGCTGCTGAAGATCACATCTCACTCAACTGTGGTTTCATTATCCTCCAAAAGGCAAACGGTGGACAAGAATGTTTTTGTCTGATTGTCTCAAAACGTCTCCTGATTTTAAAGAAACTATCAGAAAGTAATAATTAGATGAACATTTGCAATTGAGGTGTTAATTGAAATCTTTGGGTGGAATGTTGACATTTAGCATCAGTGTCAACTCTGTTAGCAAAATGTCTGCTGAACCACTGGACTCATTTTAATGAAACTATCAGAAAGTTTTCATTGGACGAACACAACTCATAAACTCCAAAAATGTTAACGTTTGTCCATGTTTCATTTTTCAGAATTTCATATTTTGATATCAACAAATCCTTTATTCAAAAACATGAATTAAGAAAAAAGAATTCAGAGCTGAACGAAACAAAAGATCTGAAGCTGATTAACACTGATTTCACTGATTGAAGTAGAGCCACATAAATATTATTTTCTTTTGTTTTTCAGTTTGTTACTACCTTTTTTATTTTTAAGAAAATACCTTTTTGGGTCATAAGTTATGAAATTATAAAAAGTAAAAGCAACAACAAAGAACCAGCTCTGAAAAACAACAGAAATCTGGAGTGAACCCAATTCAAGATGGCCGCCACAGCTAATCAACATTAGCCAAAAATGGCTTGAAGTCAAGTTGAGCTAAAATTATATGTGTTAGTAGCTAAGAGTCAAACATATAGCACGAGATCTCAGAAGTTTTACTTGGCCATAACAGATATTAATCCATCAGTTCTGAGTTTAAAACTCTGGCGTCAAAGATGGTGAGTGAGATGTGTTCCTTCAAGAGATGCTATAGGCGTTCATAGGTTTTTTACAGCAGAACATGTGATTTAAATGCAGCAAAGTTCATATGAGTTCTGTCATCTGTGTACACATCCTGTAAAGATGTTTTATTAAACAATCTAAAGAAGTTAATTACTTTTTAAAACGAGTCAGTTAGCACCAGAGTTAAAAAACTCAAGCAGCCCCATTACACATAAACAAACATATCTAGTGTTTCCTGTTAGCCATGAACTAGGCTTTTATGATCTTTTACTGATAAAGAATGATGAAAGAAAACCAGTCTTACCTTCCCGAACTGTTCGAAATACTGCTTCACATCCTCCACTACCGTGTTGGCCGACAAGCCACCCACAAATATTTTCTTTGTTCTTGTGACCATCTGGAAGGAGAAGGGCGAGAGGAGGAGATGAGTGACGGGACTTAAAATGCATTGCACAATCTTTTAATGAGGCGCCAAACACACACACACACAGAGCGAGCAGCACCCGCCATGATGGATGGCGAGGAGATGGAAACAGGAACGCAAAGATTCGCACAATAAAGTTCTGTGTCACGGCGTCGCTGTGGAGCAAGGTTGCAGAATACTAAAGGTCGTACCAAAAGGAAATAAAATTTAAAAAAACTGAGAACAGAGGTGGCATCCCACAAGGAGTTCCTCATCTAAACTGTCCAGAGTCGGTACAGCCGCTAAAGTTTCTGTTTGTCTTTGGAGGAAAATGTTGTAAAATTTAATTAAATAAATAAATAAGGCAGAAACAATTTATGGACTTTCATAAAAACAATTAATGAGTGCCAGAAGATGAAATCAGAGTGCATTAAAGGCTCATTTAGTTCCGAACGGCGCGAATATTAAGGATTATTACCCACAGCACCAGAAAGGGCACAAACATCTGCTGCAGAGCACGCGCTAAAATTAGGAGGGCAATTTCTAGGGGAAATATACCAACGAGAGCGTTAAAAAAAATCCATGGGGCGACTTCTTTTTGTTTCACACAAGGCTGCTTCAATAATTAAAAAAATGAAGGAGATGAAAAAATACCAGAGAGCAAATGAAATTAGAGTCACGAGATGACATTTTTAACAAACTCAATATTATCCTAACCTCAGACGAGGTTGACACAGGTGTTCTTTGAATGTCTTGAGGTGAATTTGAGCTTTTAAATTGGACACAACATCAGATTTGGGACTAATTGAGCAGCATTGAGAGGTGTGTGTGTAGTTTGCGATTGTTCTATTCTTTTGGAGCGTCAGTAGAATGCTCAGGGTGCACTTCATGCCTCTGCAGCATCCATAATGTTATCTATTATGTTGTTATGGTTATTGCTTTGGCCCGGTCCAGCTCTGCTGTGAGGGATTGCTCCAAACAGAGAGGAGGAGGAGGAGGAGGAGGAAGACCTTCACTTCAGTGTGTTTCAGGTGAACTCAGGTGGAAACAGAAATGCACAAATAGCTAGAGAGCAGGTAGTTCTGCAGGCCTGATGTACTACGGGTCAGCGTGAGATTCTGACAGGTTTATGGTTTTAAGTAAGATTTAAACTTGCTTCTATTTAAAAACAAAAATGCAAATGCTAGTACTGCTGCTGCTTAAATGTTATGGTTATACTGTAATAGTATTTAACATATTTTTAGGGATTTTCCTTTTTTGATTTTTGTTAAACAGATTTAAAGGTGATGTAGGTAATTTGCAAAACAAATTAGCCTAAAACGTTTTTTTCATGCCTCTTAACAATGTTCTAACATAGTATAGCAACAAAAGAAATGAATAAAGTAGTTCTATCTTCCGTGTCCAAGCTGCTATGATGAAGTTTGGTTAGATAATTCCTCATATATTCATTGTGCAGGTTACAGAAATCACACACACTCACTGAGTTACAAGCTATAAAAAGCTTATTTAAAGCCTCAGTAAAAGAGAAGGGGTTTATCCCTTATATTTGGGTTGGGTCATCACAAGGAGAAGTTTATGGGATGAAGGTGTGGAATAACCTGAAGGAATGTTCAACAATATTTCAGTTCATAAAGAGATGGAAGGAAATTATTGTTGCGAGGTATGTAGATAAAGTTTGACTTTCACTGAGTGTTCACTGATGCTATGCACCTTTTATTTATTAGTAATTATTAAATGATGTGCAAACACATACTGAAATACATCATGCATGTGTGTAAAATAAAGAGGAAAACCTAATAGGAGGAAACTAATGTTTTAATACTTTATGGAGAGAGGTGGCATTAAATACGTTTGTACTTCTTCCCTTTTAGGGTGAATGAGTTGATATTCTTTGTTTCTTATCTTTGCCGTTAAAGAAAGTTTTGTTTTTGATTTTTGCATCATTAGTTTTTGAGCTACTAAAAACATGAATTTGCACTTTTAAAATAAATAAAACCAAAACACATTTAAGATCAGTGCCAGCTATTTTAAAATACAGTGTTTTTCTATTGAAATTTATTGAAAAATAAGTTTAAATTCATGTTTTATTTACAGATCGCTATATATATATATATATATATATATATATATATATATATATATATATATATATATAGTATAAGTTCTACGGTAAATGTGCTTATTGTGTAGAATATTACTTCTTTTTATAATTCTGTTAATGTATAGCTTATTTTATCTAATTCATTAGTCTTTTCTGGCCGTTTATAGACATTCCAACCTGCATTACCCTAAAAAGGTGATGAGTGTCCCTCATCTGGTAGACATCTGGTAGACATGACTCACTGTGTTAATCGCTACAGGAAAAAATGTACCAATGTTCAATGTTTCTTTTGTTTATGGGAAAAGGAGTTTAGGGAAATCCCTTTTTGGCCGGAGTACAACTAACTGACAGCTCAACAGGTAGGAACATTACTACTCTCTGTTAGACCATAGAGAGAAAATCACCCTCTTTGGCTTTGAAACTACAAAAAGGGGGTTGTTTTAACACCATGACAAACCTTAAAATCCAGAAATAGACCCATAGCTTCCTCTTATTAGCTGATATACTATAAATGAGTTAATAATATCTTAAATAAGTAAAGGTAACTCTGATCATCTATGTGACTAACTTGTATTTTTGCACCCATTAATTAAGTGCAATCAAAGACCGAACAGTATTGCTGCATCACTTTCCTTCTGAATCACATTTCCCCCAACTCTTTTGAAGAACAAAGTCTCTCCCAGAAATTGAGAATTTACTGATATGATGACACATATAATGATGTTTGATGCACTGCTCTGTAATCCCACTGACAAACAAAAATAATAATAATAAATAAAAATGAGCAGAAGCAGTCAAAGCTCTGATCTCCCCCGGCTCGCCTGAATCAAACAGAAATAAATGATGGGGGCAGGATAAACAGACTCAAGAGATGCCCAGCAAACAATCAAGACGGCTCAAAGAATCTACCTTGATCAAAATGCTGACCGAAACACTTTCGATATGAAAGAGGCTTAACGCACAGAGAGAAAAACGAAGCAACGTTCAGCCAGAGCTGAAGTAACCATCTGTCAAGTGCTTTCCAGGTGCACACAGTCTCACAGGCGCATCGCCTGCACATATGCACACAACCTCCCACGCATGGGCCCTCTCTCACTCTTGCTGTTTTTCTTTAGAGATTTAGCTTTTATTTTTGTTGTTTTACACATTGTTTTATCACAGGACTCAATATGCCGCAACATTTGAGCCAAAACAGAAAAAAAAAAACGACCTTAAAGTCTTTCTGATGTAAGGAAAAGAAACGGATACATTTTAAATGTATTTATTTGTTCTCCATCACAACCTCGCTTTAGAGGTAAAGAGGTCTGAAAACAGCATTCTCCTCAGGGCTGAAGGTGCTGCCAACTGTAAGATGAACACAATCAAATACATGAACAATAAGGATGCAACATGTCTCACTGAGACCTACAGCAGCTTCAAGTGTGCAGGTATGGAAACACAACCTGTGTAGTAATCAGAAATGGCATACAGGTGTCTAAATAGGCCTGACCTTCTCAGAAAATCAATATACAGTCAGTGCAAACAAACCACAGAAGAAGTGTACAAATATTTCTGACACACAGCGTGGCTCCCAGAATTCACTTGGGCCTGGAGTTAAATATGATCACACCCGAGTGACTTTTGCCTTCACTTGACTTTTCATCCGGCACAAGTTGACACTTGCAAATGTTACCGTGGTGCTATATTAATTCCACACATTAACATATTATGATGGCGCTCAAATTCTAACAAGGTCATACCAGCCACTTGCTAAATGTTAGCCAAAGTATACATGCCAGCATCCAATGTTGGCCACTGTTGCCATGGCAGCGATAATCCCAAAACAAATCTGAGGCTGACAGAGGGCAGTTTAGACCGGAGAGAGCTGAGTCAAGTCTGACAACACGAGCCTGAGCCCGACAAGCCGAGGCTGATATGTCGTCAGATCAACGAACAGAAAAATACACAAACTTGTTTCGCTCCTGCTCTGCTAAAAGCATCATAAGCTCTTTCTAAAAACGCTTCCTTTTCCTCTACATTGCGGCGAATGACTTCTACTAGAAGACATGTAAAATTATCAACTGCTGAGGCAGACACTTTTAGACTTTTTACTCCGGCCAGCAGCTGCATAATCCTCAGCGCCCCCCCTTCCCCCAACATCATCCCTCAGGCCTCGGGGGTTATCAGCGCTGGATGCTGCCGCCGGCGACCCCAAACCAGACAGCTGCTGATAAACTGGCTGTGTGGGTATTTATCAACATCACTCACGTTTATCATTGCCAATCTGGGGGGGAAATAAATAAATGAAAATAAACAAGTCAATGTTCATCTCTGCTTCCCTCTCCATGTCGGCTGTATGTCCCGCTGCCCTTCCGGGCCACCCACAACCCCCGGCTCATATTTCAGACATCCGGTTGTAACCAGCCGGGCTCTTAGCGAGACACCAGTGTGACCGCTTGACTCATACAGGAACAGCTTCAACAGATGTCCAGTTTTTATAGTGTTAGCTGAAGAAATGCTTCACCAGGAGTTAGGATGGAGCTAAAGTGAAGATCAGTTAAAGAAACATGAGCCTTGGAGCTGCTACTATATCTGCAGGCTAATACAGAATTTCAGTTTGGGGTTATATTTTTAACAGTGTCAGATAATGTCTAAATCACTAAGATTTTTTCCTCTGCTGTGCCAGCATCTTTCTGACCTTACAACTCCATGGTAAGCTGTCCACGTGTGCTGGTCAGTGACTAAAGTAGCACCAACAAAAGTTGTGCTAAATCAGTGAAATGGCCCTAACTATTAATAGGAATCTTGTGTTGAGTTTTATTAAAGTGTCAACCCAAGTTCAAGCATTAAGCAAGCATCAAAATGAAGTCCTACCTCAAGAGGAGGCGTTATCTCTGGGTCTTGTTCATGAGTGAGTGACCAAAAGAACAAGATCCCAAATGCAGCTGACCAAAATGAGTGTCCTCTGCAGAGTGGCCAGGCTCAGCCTTAGAGATAGGGTGGGGAGCTCTGACATCAGGGTGGGACTCGGAGTAGAAACGCTGCTCTTCTACATCAAGAGGAGTCAGCTGAGGTGGTTCAGGCATCTAGTCAGGATGCCTCCTGGACACCTCCCTGGGGAGGTGTTTTGGGAATGTCCTGCCAGCAGGAGGCTCCTGGAATGACTCAGGACAAACTGGAGGAAGTTCATCTCTGGGTTGGCCTGGGAACGCCTTGGCATCCCACTGGAGTTGCTGGTGGAGGTGGGCGGGGAGAGGATGGTTTGGGATTCCCTACTCGGAATGCTGTAAAATGAAATCAAATCTAAACTTTACACTAATAGGGCAGTTCACTGTGATAAGACACAAGGTCAAATTAGACATCTGGGAAGCCCTTGGTCAAGAAAACATACCTTAATATTTTAATTTCTGGCAGGTGTTAGTTCAGTAGAGCTGAATACATGACCTGTGGTATCCACACAACTCTGTGGCAGCAAAGCAGCTTAAAATAAAAATAAATGTTTTGTAGCTTTTGTGATTCTGAGAATGCCCATCTACTCACCTGAACACAATCATGGTCCTTTCTTAGGCATCAAGTAAGTAATTACAGCTAAATGTAATTAGTGGAAATACATATCTGGTGTCTTTTTATGTTTTTGTCATGAGAATGTCCTATTTGTTCACATGGAGGGGGCGGGACTTGCTGCAGCTAGCCACTAGAGGGTGTTTCAGATTGTTTCAGCTTCATTTAATCTGATGGTTTGAACCTCAGCTTGGAAATAGCATGAAGCTAAAATCAAGGGTAAAAAAATATTATTCTCAGCTTATATAAGATAAAAAAAAACTTATTTTTTAATACTTTTCCACCAAAAAGTAGATGTTTAGTTTGTCTTTCTGATTTTCTGCATATCACCATTTGTTACCACTTTGCTGGAAATGTTAGAAGTAAACGTTTGTAACCATTCCCTCCATCTTCAGACATTTGATGCATTTTAACCTGAACAAAATGGATTGCTCATCTCCTGACAATTTAAATGACCGCTTGTATTTTTTTTTTTAAATAAGTAGCTAAATCAAAAACACAGAGGAGATTAGTTTATACGTTCTTTTTTTCAGACATGTATATTTTTTTGTAAGTTTTTACCTTGTAACAAAAATATACATGTCTGAAAAAAAGAACGTATAAACTATTTGGAAAAGAAGACATAATGAACACAGTAAAGTACAGAGGAGATTAGATGAAATGACATAAATTAGACACAGATCGTTATACATTTTGTAGTTTTTAGTGAACACACTGCGGCTGACAGAATTCCCTACGCTGCATTTACAGCAACATTAGTTCTGATCATTTGGGTCAGGCTTCAGCTTCCTGACTCTTTTTTTTTTCCCAACAACAATTCAAGCTGACAGTTTAAAAAATGGACCACTCCTCAACCCAGTTTTTCCTTTAACCCATTTATTTTATTTTTTTAAACATCTGGTTATTTTTGCACATCCCTGGGAGACGGTGAGGAGAGTTATCAGCGCGCATGAGGAAGTTTGTGAGTGCCTACACATGAATGTGTTTTTAATTTCCTGAGAGCACAAAGCATGTGTGTGTGTGTGTGAGAGAGAGAGAGAGAGAGAGAGAGAGAGAGAGAGAGAAGGGCTACAATAATTACTGCCCCGGTG
The DNA here is from genome assembly GCA_006937965.1 of Callopanchax toddi. NCBI lineage: Eukaryota > Metazoa > Chordata > Actinopteri > Cyprinodontiformes > Nothobranchiidae > Callopanchax > Callopanchax toddi. The sequence goes on along the minus strand of SSNR01000044.1, from coordinate 3,046,473 downwards.
CATTTATCATGGAAATAGAAGGCATGCTGCAGATACACACAGAGAGGGAGACAAAAACGTAAAAAGCTTCGAGTGCACTTTTATCAACACCTGTTAGCAGATTTTAACAATAACAGATGGAACAAAGTGACAAACCATATACTTCTAAAGACGTACCACTTTTTTTTGTTGAGGTCATCCAAAAGGAAAAGAAAAAGATGGAGAAACTATCCTGAGGTGCCTGTCATTTTATAAAATAAAGTAAGGACTGAGCTGTAGAGCTTCTAATAAATTCAGAGGTTAGGAGGAGACTGCTTGAAAAGCCATAATTGCCTTTGAATTATCTTTATACTAACTGAAATATGTGGCTCGGGAAAGCTCGGGAAAACAGTACACACACACACACACACACACACACACACAAAGAGAGAAGCAAGGGTCTGAGGATATAACAAGTTGTTTTTCAGAGACTGAAGAACATTTTAACTGGTTTATTTAAGGATACAATGTGACTTGAATTCATTTATTATTGTTGTTTGTATTTGTTGTATTTACTAAAACATTTGTCGCATACACTAAAGTACAGCCTGCCTTTCAGTGGCGGGTGACGATGTTTTTGCCTGTGTTTGTGCATGTGTTTGTAGTTTCAACAAAATATATCATAACCTACTGGGGGGATTTTAATAAAACTTTCAGAAATTCCCATCTGGATTAGCACCTACAACTGATTTACTATTGGAGTCAACCCAACTCAAGATGGCCGCCACAGCTAAGTGACCGTAGCAAACATAAAGATGGTGCTAGCTCTGTTCATTTGACAGATAATGAGCTAAAATCTGGTGTTGTAGTAGATGAGAGCCACAACACTCAATCCAAATTCTGACAGATTGTCTAACGTCTTGCATTATTGCAAGTATTGAAGAGTTGAGCAAAACAGCCATAAATCCATCATATCTCTCTATTAGAAAATCTTAGTTCAAAACTCTGGCATGAAAGGTGGTTAGAGCTCCTTCACGGAATCTTCTGCCTTTAATTTGTTTCTAATTTTCTGTCCATGTAGTTTAAAAAAGTTGCTATAATCAAAAGTTAAATTCTTGAAGAAAAAAAATGCATTGAAAGAAGCTGCTGAATGAAAGCCAAGGCTTTAGATTGGATCCACTAGATGAGACATTCTGATTGTGACAAATCTCCCTGAGAGGAATTAAAACAAATATGAGGAAGCACGTTAGTCATTTTCACCCTGACCTTCTGTCTTCAACTCCGAGGAACACAGCCAGACAAACTGATCTGCCAAGAATTAATGAGGCGTTTTCGACTTCACCCTCAAACTCTGAGAAGGGAAAAGGAAGCTTCTGATCTGTGCCTCAGAAATCCACTCACGGCGTTTTTAACATACCTGAAATGATGATGATGATGATAATCATTATTATTAAACAGAAAAAAGAAACAAAATGACTGAAAATCTCAAGCAATGACAACCTCTAACAGTCATCCAACCCCAGGCATCACCAGCTGAGAGGCACACACTAACTCACATTCTGCTGGTTAGTAATTTAAACCTTCAAGGAGCTAAAAACCCCTAACAGTTCGCTGCTAAACAGCTGGAAAACTTGTATGTTTTAGTTCAAAAGACACAGATGGTGCAGGAGCTTGAATGCTGTTTGTTACCACCATCAGTCAAAGTGGTAAAAAAAATCATTTATATCCTTAAACGTCATAATACCCTGCTTGTATCCACTGCATTCACGAAAAGTGAAAATATTAGGTTGACATCTGTGAGTAGCCAGAGAGAACGGAGGCTGGAACAGATGTAGCCCTGAGCTAACAGTTAAAAAACACGCTTTGTTATTAATCACACAATCCCACCACACAAAGAAAAAAAACATATTGCCTAAATGCCTTGTAATTCTTCCTATTAGCTGAACAAAGCTGAGCTCGTTCTGTGTGTTCCAGCAGCCTGAAGGGCTTTGAGCAGAACACACACCTGAGTGAGACGCCACACTGCAGGAAACTCTTCCAAACTAGACACAGCCTCCCTAAAACGCTCACCTGGAGGACTTTACAGTCATTACTGTCTTGAACCTTGGGGTCTGTGAATCTGTTTGCATTGATAGAACAAAACAAAATAAACCAAACAAAGAACCTGACTTTGCTGGACATGCAAACGACCTGGTGACAAACATCTTTTGCCATGCTAACTTTTGGAATCATGTGTTTTGGAAAGCTTGTTGATAAAAAAAACCATGGACATGCAAAACTGCTAACAAAACAAATGCAAAGCAAACACTGGATGTTTGGCTACTTTCCAAAGAGCAGGACAACAAACTCGTTTAAAATGACTAAAGATCAGGCTGCTTTCACTTTGATAGCATGTATGAAAACAATTTTATATAGTCTTATATTGCACTGAGCTGCTTTGTGCACAAAGAGCTATTAGTCTTTAAAGTGTGCTGCAAAACTATATTTAAGTAGTAGAAAAGCAGGCAGAGAGGGGGAATATTCCTATTTCTGCTGTAAATATGATGTCTTGTTTGAATTCCTATCAAGGAGGTAATGTAACAACAGCTGTGACAAAGACAGGTAATAATTATTCTGGATAAGCTGATGTGATTCCTGATGAAAACAAGAAAAGAAGAAAATGTTTCCTAGATTACAGATCAATATCATTTCCCTCCCTCCCTCCCTCAGTCCGCTCTTTATTTCTGACACAATAAGTCTGAAATAATGACACAAACACAACCCACTCAGAGAGAAAAAATCAGCCCACTCAGAGCCTACAGACAAGATGTCATTTTCCCCAAGCCACCTCTCTGCACTGCAAAATGCATCTGCAACAAAATCACTACACAAGTTAAAAACGACGTTGAGATTTGGGCTATATTTACAAGTGGAAATGTGGGAAAAATAAATCAGAAGCAGCAGAACGTCTTATCCGTGTCTCTGGCAGGTGCCCTGCAGTGACCCGCATGTGCTGAGCTGCTCCCATTGGCTGCAGCTCTCTGTGAATTCTTCCTGAAAGTGGCGCAGTCAGCAGCAGCTGCTTCTGGATTTAAAGCTGCAGACACAGAAACTCCTTGTGTGGACACGTTTTAACATCACTGACGGACAGTAGTAGCTGTAGCTGTAAAGTCTTTAGGATTTAAGGCTTCTTAAAGACAAGGCAGGCTTAATTAATCTCTAAAAAGTCTTAAAATATGGGACGAATAAAGACTGAGGAGGAGCTGACGACTTGAGGTGTTTCTCATGTGATGATCTTAGAGAAACTGATGATTTGTAGACTTGGCAGAACTGGAGAAAAACTCAATCTTACAAGCTTTTCAAAAGTAATATATCAGTCTAGTTGATAAATTGTTATTACAGCTCACTTCAATCTTCTCCCACTGGACTGGAGCTGCTACAGTACGAGCCATTAAGAGTCAAGAAAAACACAGATTCAAACAGGAGGCCACCAAGGGGTACAGAGAGGTGAAATCACAGAAAAAAATAACCGCCTGCTGCCTTTCCTGTGTCTGAGCTGCTGTACAGACAGCTTCAGTAACTTCATAATGCATCTTTTAATGTGAGCGCGCACACACACACACACCTCTAGACGTCTCCCTCTGTCACTGTTTCAACCTAAACTCCCACCTCCTCGTGCGCACACCGAAACACACGCCTCAGATTTTACTCCAGCTTTTTCCCAGATGTAAAAATTTCAGACGCAATTTCCTCTGCCACCGTGGTCAGTCTGCGGTGATGAATCAAGGGCGGCAGCTATTTGCATAAATTTCCATCCTGTCCTCCCATTTGTGTGTCCTATGAAAGGAGAACTCCTTAAAGAACAGCTTACACGGGAAGCATGGAGTCTCTGTTTTACCTGCACGTTGTTGCAAATCTTCCTCAATCGACCTACTTCAAAGCCTCTGGATTTCTGGGGATTTTGATTTATTTGCCTTGAAAAGCAATAACTGACTGCTTATCCGTGCAGAGATTTTTTTTTAGTCCTGGTCTGTTCTTGCACAGATTGTAGATTTCATTTATTTATTTATTTGTTTGTTTGTTTGATTGTACTGGTTTTACAGCGAGTATTTGCTGATACAAACATGAGCATGTGCTTCAATACACGATAAAAAAAAAAATCCTATTTAATGACAATGCATCCATGGGTTTAGTTGCTACACAATCCTTACACTGCTGTGCATGTTTTGGTTTTGCATAAAATGATTTTTAAAAGCAGCATTAAAAAGGTTTTCTAAGTATCAAATGTTCATTTAAAAAGTCCTGCACACACAGGCGGTGTGTTTTTAAGCATCAAATAATTAATTTAAGCTAAATATAATTGAAAGATTATTATTTGAATATGTAGCAGCAAGGTAAGGATTATGTGAATCAACACAGGTCAACACTGCAGCCAGCCACTAGGGGGCACTCTGGTTGCTTTTTATTTTAACTTCTGTGAAACTAGTCATCACATTAATCTGCAAAACTACAACACAGTATTTGTTAGCAATATCTTACAAATGCACTAAAACTGTACAGGTGCACCAAGAATTGGTGATGAAAAATAAAATAAAAAAAGCAATGAACATTTTTATTTGCATTTCTTATTCATTTTGGGTAATAACAGTTATGCTTTAATGTAAATTATTAATGATATTAAGGTAAATTAATGTAAAGTAATAATGTTGACCACTTTTCAAACATCTCCATATTTTAAAGAACTGTTTTTATGTTTATGTTTATTCATTTATTAGAATTGTTTTTAGTTGAGTTATTTATTTTCTCTGTTTATTTCAGTGCACACATTAATAAATTGTGGAAATAAAAACATGCTCTACCAAATGATTGACCTGCCAGTTAAAGGCATATGGTTAAACAATCACTTGTTTTTTTTTTATTGCTTCAGTCATAACTAGCATAGAGTCCTCTTCTAACTGTTGCTGTGAGCTATTTTATTTCAAAGAAAAAGAGACAATTGTCATTTTTTTCTGGTATGAACACAATAAGTCGTGGAGTGTCAGTAGTAACAGTATTTTTAAAATGAACTCTGCTTTGAACCAAACATTTAGAGTTAGCATGTGTAGCATCTAGCTTACAGCCTGCTGCAGGTTAGCGAGAGAAGCTAAAACTAGCTAACCTCAGCTCCAACGTTACTTTTAGAAAGATTATTCTGGAAAAAAATAACATTTCCTTTAGATATAAAAAAATATCAAAATGTTTATTATATATTTCGTGTTAAACGTTTAATCTTTTAAAAGGTCTTTAGGCTTAGGTTTTAAATCTAATCATATTATTATTAGAGATTAAATAAAACCTTGATACCAAAATAAACAATAATCCAGGAACAAACAAGGTTTAAATTTCATTTTTATTTGTGCATCAAAATCAAAATATTAAATAACAAATACATTTTAATAATAATTCATTGAAATATTACATTAACCTTTTAATTAGCAGGTCAGGTGCTTAGCAGAGAACATAATATTGTATTGCTATGTGAACTACTTAACTGGAAATTTAAAAAAACAGATATTTGAATAAAAAATGTATGTTCTTTTCTTTAAGTTATTGTTACCTTAAAATTAATATTAAAATTAAACATTATTATTAATTTACATTATTTTGTAACGTCTTATTGAACAAACTGATTTAAATAATGCACTAATTAGCATTTTTCCTTCTTTTTTCTTGGTGAGGGAATTAAATATTATACTTTAATTGTATGGTGGAAAAAGTAGGAATTGCCCTTAAATTTATATAATCAAAAAAGTGGTATTAATAATATTATTTGAGCAGCAGTACTTATAGCGTTTGTATTTCTGCATAAGAAACAAAGAAATGATGTGATGCATTTTATTATTTTTATTTATTGTTTTCATCCAGTAAAATTATAATTTTATGTTCTATGTTTTCATCCAATCAGAATCTCATACTGACCTATGTCTACCATAGATTTTTTTCTAACTTTAAAGTCATTTTTATCTCATTTCTAGTACTTTAAATGGTTAATTTCCATCTCATAAACTTCATTTTGAAGATAAATCTAAATAATGTACTCTTTAATCTTTCCTATTAAATTCTCGTGATTTTTTTGGTCCTTCTCCTGATTCTTCCTTAGTGGAAACGAGCTGTGAGTGGATCTTTCAGTCACCTTTCTCCAACACACTGACATAACGCTCATGCACACCCTTTGCCAACTCAGTTCTCAGGCAGGTTGCTGAGATCACACATCCAGCTATGATTACAAGGTGTAAGCCTTTATTGTGGCCCTCACCTCTCTCTCTCACACACACACACTCACAAACAGCTGTAAACACGAACCCCAGACATCGAGGAGGCAGACGAGGGGGGTGGGGGTTCGATGTCATTCCTCATACCTAAAAATAATGGGACAGATAGAAAAACGTCTCGCACCTTGTTGTATGAGCCACAATTGTTTTTGTTCTAGCGAGGGGATATAATTACAGGCGTTCAGATCCCGACAGCGGCCTCGTTCATAAGCAACCAGAAAGCACCAGAGAGCATCTGTCAATGCACTGTAGTATGATCAAAGGCCCAGACGTTGTGCAGGCACGACGAACACACACACACACACACACACACATGCACACACATACAGGGAAAACATGGCCAGTCCAGGTAAACACTGCCTTGGCTCATTTGCATCACTAGAGCTGACTCACAAAGAGAAAACGCAGCCAATAAACAACAAACAACGGCGCAATCACTTTTGCTTTAGAGGGCACTCGGCAGCACAGGACAGAGAACAGAGGACGCCACCGGATTAGATCATCACCGAGAGGAAGAGAGGAAGCTTAGCAATTAGCAGCTGTAGAGTCAACATCCAACTAGAAGTTAGGGGTTCTGCCAGGTCCAGTGCCTGTCCCCTGCTCGCCCTCTTGAAAAGTGGTCCAATCTCAGATCTAGTGTGCAAAAATAGATCAGTAATTGCTTATTACAATACAATTAGGGTAAAGGAGATGAGAGAAGGAAAGATGCTTAGTGCAAATGTGGAGTGACAGGCCCGAGCACCCAGACCCAGGATTACAGTAGCCGTTTGCACACAGACAGAAACCGAGAGCAACGACAGAACGAGAGAGAGAGAGAGAGAGAGAGAGAGAGAGAGAGAGAGAAGGAGGGAGAAAGAGACAGGGACAGGAAGAGGGAGTTGGGGGTGGGGAAGGGCTGTCAAGTACAGGGCAGAAGCTAATGACAACTCTGGCTTCAACTTGCACAGACGTCTTTGAAGCCCGGCTCTGATCAGAGCTGTGATTGCCACCTCTGCAGGGCCACCACTCCTATATTAACCTACACTAACAGCTATTCAGTGAAAGTCACAGGCCCTTTCAAAAGCCGACTTCTGCCAGAGCTGGCCATCTGTGGAATGGCCCCCGCGAGGCGGCCAAGATGCGAGGAAGACGCGCGCACGTGAGGGGACAATGTTTGCATATGGCCGTGCTACAACAGCGACAGCAAAGCTGAACATGGGGGCCGGTTAGAGCTGCTTAGCTGCACTTCCCTCCTCAACGCACCACGGTTATGAAGATTGATAGAAGCAGCTTAGAGCTGATTATAGGGCCCAGGAGATGCATGGGCCCATACCCCAAACAGCACATTCACACCGCATCCTCAACAAGCTAAACGTGCACCCGCTAAGCACAAGGCAGACATTAACCAAACGTTACAGCAATGAGAAGCAAATGAGAGAAATGGACAATGCCAGGGGTGCTCTTTGGAGCTTTTCAAAAATATGAATATTATGCTAATTAGATGCTTCCTTGTGGCCAAATCTGGGACATTTGAGCAAACATGTAACAAACATTCAACAACTTTCCAGGGCGATATATTGTGAACATGGCTGGATATCTAAAAACCCCCTCTGAGGTTATGAGACGCAGCTCGCCGGGGGTCTGTTTGGCATGAAGAACACTGAAATTAATCTTGTTTTCAAATATGCTTCAGTGCTTTGAGATACATATTAATAAAAAGAAATAAAATTTGGAAAACTCTTTAAAGAAAAAGAACAAATCAGAAAAAAAGAGGGAAATTGGCAGAGATGACTTTGAATCTGAGATTGATCTGATTACTTGAGGTGTCATGTTGATGTTTTGACTGCTTGTGTCACTGAGGAGAAACTGATCTGATTCCCTGCAGCATGCTCGCAGCGCTGTCCTGCACTGGATTCCCAGCTGGAGAAAAAAAAAACACTGAAAACAAATAAAAAAAAATATATTTTTTAATGCTTTTATGTGACCACAAATTCACATTTATGCTTACCTTTGTTTTAAAGGGTAACATGTTCATTAGACATGCGACTTAAATTATGTTCTGACATGTAAACAATGCACTTAGTTTCTTTATATTTATCTTTTGTTTTTTATCGTGTAACCTTTTCAACAGATGTTTAATTATGTGGACTGGACAGGGTAAAAATGTGGACCTCAAACGGACTAATTCTGTTGACCTTTTAAACCCTCTGCAGAGGGCTGAGCACTTCCTAAGCTGCGACTGACTCACTGACATAGTTTGGTGCTCCGCTCAGTCCTGCAGGGCCCTGCTGCCTCTTTAAAAGCTACATTAAGGATCGGACTCTTTTATTTACACCACGGTGCCTCAAAGTCTATTCTGGGTCTCTGCTGCCCCCTCCCTGCCTGTGAACACGTTGAGGGACACCAGTCTGTAAAGTGATCCAGGACAACGTCAAGTGCACTTTGTAGTTTTACATAACAAAAAAAAAAAAAAATGTTTTTTTTTAATAATAATGACAAATTCTTTTCTTTACCTGCATTTATCACATAAAGAAATCAGGGAGCAGAAAGATTATGTTCATATCGTTTTATTTCCTGAGGTAAAGATTTGACTAAAAGCAAATAAAAATAGATTTTACCTTCATCAATCATCAGCTTTTTATAAAAATGAGGATTGATATAAATAATAGGAAGATATTTGAACATATTTTTACCAAATAGAACATACATCATGAATAGCAGGGATTAACTTTACGTTGTCGATCTAATTCTACATATAAAGACTTGTTCACTATATAGGGTACTATAAAGTGGGTCTGCCATTTTGTAGTCTGTTTAAATTAGAACTGCCTCTTCACTCTCTAGGTCCCTAGGAACTCATCATGTGGTCCAATAAAAGTAGTGTACATACAGTACGTTGTACAACATTGATGAAAACAGACCATAATGCATTGTGACCTGAGCTGACGGAGCATGCTAATGCTAACAGCTAATTATGAAGTGATGTTCTGATGTCTGAGCTGTAAAGTGTCTGATCTAACCCTAAAGAGAAGTGAAATTAAAACGATTGTTGTTCAAACTAAACAGTAAAACCTTCTAACACGGTGCAGCTGGGCTTTAATGGCGTACACACATTACAGCTGTAAAAACAGCTCTTTTCAAACTGAAATATCTAATATCTTTGAAAGTTTGAAGGCTGTGCTGCAGCTGCAGGTCCAGGCTTGTGTCAGTGAATGTTTCAATGAAGAGGTGTAACGAGTGATCAGTGGACACCATTTCCATGTTTTTAATTAGTTATATGTGTTGCCATGACAAACTAATGCTGTAAAATGAACAGTAAGAATAAAAAGCTGCAGACTGACTCTTCATTCTCTTCTAGTTTCCTCTTTGCCACATGTTCATGTTGCCCTTTCCTCGATAAGAGTGTGTGCTTTGCTTCCTGTGTGGTTTATCTTCTTCTCAGGTCTCTGTTTTGGAGTTCCGGTCCTGTCTGTTTGGTGACTCCTGGAAATGGATTAATATACAAAAAGTTTGCCCTTCTTTAGGTTTCTTCCACTTTCCTTCAAGTTCTTTCCCTGTTCTAAGTTTAGAGTATGTTGAACAGAATGTAAACCTGAAGAATATTTGCTAGGTCAATCAATCAAGTTTTATTTATAAAGCACTTTTCATACAGCTGGGTGTAACAAAAAAAATGCTTTATGGCAAATAAAATAAAGTAAACAACATCAGGAATAAAAACTAACCAAATTACTGGCAAGAAGATCAACTACAACTTTTAAAAGGATTAAATAACAGCAACTAAAAGCCAAACTGAACCAACACATTCTCACCCCCAAGTCCTCGAGAAGGCGAGAAGAAAAAGACGCCCCATTGAGAGTTTTAGCTCTAACTTTAGGCAACATCAGATGACCTCTGACCTCTAGGTATGAAGGGCTTGTGAGGGTAAAACAAATCTGATTTTAAAAATGTGAACTCAAACTATAAACAGCCTAAAAACATTTTTTAAAAATCAGCTTCTGCACCATAGAGTTCAGTAGAAACCCCCGGTGTCATGAGAAACACCGTCTCTACAGTTAATCATCTCTCCTGCTTCAGCTGCTCAGAGTGGCAGCCTTTCCAATAAGGTGATGCTCTCCCAAGTGACCTTTGACCCTGAAACCAAATGTTAATTTTTGAAACAGGACCCCTGCCTTGATACTGACAGTAAGCACTGGAGAGGTAAACAAATGGGATTTTAACTTTCAATTACAATAATGGCTTTTTGTGAAAGGCCTCTTACAAACCTTAACCTTCACCTGCAACACACACACACACACACACACACACACACACACACACACACACACACACACACACACACCAGCAGTGCCTCTCTATCTCTGTTTCATGCACACACACATTGTTGGGATAACAATGAAGCTAATCATTGTGCAGCCTTCATCTCTTGAAATGTGGTCACATGAGTGACGTGATAACAAAACAAGCAGGCGATAAGCAGGAGAAGGTAAAGCCACATCCACACAGGAGGACCCTTTGATTCCTGGGTTTTCTTTCACTGCTCTAAAACTCTGGTTTCTAATAAACCACAAACGGTGAAAGCAGCCGTGGCCGACCCCACTGAGCATCATCACTTCTCATCAAATCAATACCTTCTCTAATCCTCCGCTGGTTTTTAATGACACAAGAAAAAAAAAACATGCTGTTAATTCATTTGACAAAAATAAACAAAAGAAAATGCTCTCATTCAGAGAAGCTAAGAGGTAAGTTGGTACATTTTGCATTACAATAATCTATCGCTGCACAGCGAACAGTTGTTGAATAAATGATCAAAGGATTGTCTCAGTAACCCTTTAAACAACGAGCGGCGGCCAAGACGGCTCAGCGCCCTGCAGCCTGAGAAAATACATGCAAATAGACAAAAAGACTCCAGAATAGAAGAGATGACCAGAGAAACGTGAACGACGGGGATAAATCCACTCACTGTGAATTCCCTCAATTTAATTTTCTGTCATACACAAACAATTTTTAATATTAATATTAAAAGAGAACATTTTGTTCATGGTCTAGACACTTTAATATCATCAAAAGTCACAAAATACAGACAAGTAAAGCACATCCTAATCTGATCCGTCACTGTTTGATGTCCCTGAAACATTTCAGGGTTTTGTGCGTTTTTTGCAGGATTTATTAGGACTTTTTGCATCATGGCCATCTGTTTAAAGTGTCACTTCAACACAGATGTTGTCAAACTGCTGCAGATGTTTTCAGAAAGATAATACATTTGCATGTCTTTTTTGAAGTTATAACTGTGAACTGAACATAGATTAAAATAGAATCCTTTATTTCAGCCAGTAACTGGTCAGAGCGCTGAACAATCTCAGCTCTAAATATAAAATAATGCTTTTGTACTTGACTTTATCACTAGAACTTCGACTTGTTTAATCAAGACAATAAAAAGTTACAGCCTCACATGCATCAGTGAAACATACGCTACTTAAAACTGCAGGAAAATCACATTTATTGCAACAAAAACAAAGAAAAAACTCATTTTATTTGTCTGAATTTATAAAAAGCAGCTGGTTGCACTTTGACAAGAGCTGCAGATAAATGCAGAGCAGAAAGGTTTTCCTTTAATAAACGTTATATCATAAAAGGTTAGGTGGGCAATTTAGCTATTAAATTCCTAATCTTTTTTAATGACACATAAATTGTTAGAGTCGATTTTTGTCTGGAACCAACATTTTAAATCTGTTTTGAGCACTTTCTGCTCCTCTGATTTTTTAATAAATTAGTCATCGTTGGTTTTTTGGACTGTTTGAGGAGCATTTTACAAAGAATATTTCATAAAAACAATACAAATAAATAAATTGATTTCATAAAAATTGGTGAATTAATTAAATATGTTTTTTTTTAAGGTTTAAGGAACCTTTTACTTTTATGTGTAGCAGGAGAAGCTTCATACTGATATAAAAGCATGAAAATACCATCATAAAAAAGTCCCTGCTTTTACTAGTAAAAGAAAAATCTACTTCTAAGCATCATAAAACATAACGTATTCAACTACAAAGCTAATTATGTTGTCTGTTCCATTCTAAAAATAAACAGTAAGTGCATATAATTTGGCATGGCTACCAAGGTCATCAAGCTCTCGTTTTATTCAGGAATATGAAGTCAGCTTGCTTTTAGTGAACATTTAGACCTTATTATTGCTCACCTCCAGGACAAGAATCCCAGTTTTCCCAACGGGAGCGAGCCTGTAAGGCGTCTTATCCCTGTTCCAAAGTCAACACTCCGTGTCGTGGTTTGCTCTTTGTGCTGCTGCTGCTGAGGGCACTTCACTCTCAAGCTCCTTTCTGCATATTATTTCAGCTTTATTGCAAATGTGAGCTGCTTGTTTATGTCAAAACAAACGCACGACGCTTATGCAAACTGTGCACGACTTTCTTTTCAAATTGTACACACGGTTCACATTTAAATTACCTCTGACAATAATAACCATGGAGGTTTAAGCACATGCACAAACAAAAACTCAAGCAGCAAGTTTGTGTTCATTAATATCACTTTGTTCAGTTCTATCGGTAAAATAGGCTTTTGTAATTCAATCCATACGTGTGGAGGGAACTGTACGATTAAAAAAGGAGATTATCCATTTGCACTTGCAGTCCGTCACTCTGACAGATTATGATAAGTAACAGCAGCTCTGTATCCCAGTGATGCGTCTTTGACACAGTGTTTTAGTCACCCCAGACAATAGCTGTGGTCCACTTAATTGCTGTAATTAATGTTCATCATTGTGAGTGTTTGCCGAGCGACTTCTAAACCCCCTAGCCCTCTTGGCTCCTCTCAGGAAGGGAATTGGGCGAGCATGAAGCACTTGAGTTTTTTGTCATGCTTCACAGGAACCTAGAAATGAGGGGAATAATTCTCCGCTCTTAAGCGTGCTCAGAAGGGCTGAGCGGCACGGCTCGGATAAGTCATTCTCCACGGCGTGCGTAGCTCGCGGGCAATCCTGACCGGCCGGCATCGACTTACGTGGACACACATCCACTCAGCTCACAATACGCAGTCATTTAGTAGCAGGTGATGCATGGCGGAGCGAGCACAATGATCCGGACTCGATGTCGTGTAAAGCGTGGACTTTTTAGACCGTGCCTGCCTTTGTGTGGCGATGCTGCAGTCCCATGAACCGTCCTTGATGCACCTAGTGCTGTCTGAAGGTGACTGGAGGAAAGCAGGAGATATCAAAATATAAATGAGGAAAAGGAGGAGGGAGTAAAATCTCACTTTGTGTGGAAGAAGATATTTTTGTTGTCTGGAATTATATAAAGTGCTTGTGGCTAGCGGAGGCCTCAGCTGCGGTGAAAATAGGCCCCGACTGCCTCGCTCCCTAACAATCTACTCCACATCTCCAAATCTTCCATCTCTGCCCCTAAGCAGTGGGAGAAGCAAACACAAGCCTCCTGCTCTCCACTCGTTGTCTGTATTTCATTTCCTCCGAGGAAGAGGAGTCCCTTAAAATATTCAGCCACTTTAAAGTGGCACGTCACACTGACCGGGCCATTTTCTCTGATGAGCTCCGGTCCCCATCCTTCAGCGATACATCTTCCAACGCCATCACTCAAACGAGATGCCTCACAGAATGGTTATCGGTTTAGAAATGTGTGGGAAAAAAAGGAATTCCCGACCTTCCGAGCAGCTCTCGCACATCAGGCGTATAAATGAAGCTGTGTGACACCGTGGTCAATTGGATTTCTGCACGCACTTCACATCCACCCTTGGAAGCGATGCTGGGCCACAATCTGAGCCCCCGAGCCTCGGCTCAGCCCACCTGCCCCACCTACGGTGTAATTCACTCTCCAGGTAAAGTCGGGTGGTGGGCCTGACCCCCGAGGCTCCGGCCGTCAGTTACTGCTGACCTCCAGCGCGGTGCCAATGAAACATGTCCATTGAGTGGTGAGCAGAACAAACTACCTCACCTGGCTCCTGCTGACAGCTCAGCGTTTTAAACAGCGGTAACAGACCAACGCAGGTCCAGAGTTCAGCTGCACAGCGAGGTCGCCTCGCCTCTGGCCTGAGCGCTGCAGCCTCAGCCTCAGACGACAACCAAAGTTCACTCATTCACTAGTGATGAGCAAAACACAGAAAAAGCATGAAATAATAAACATTTCACTAAATTTGTACTGGTGAGGAATGATGACACATAAACATGTAAAAAATCTAACCTCTTATTTTCTGGTATTTAAATAAATTTGCTCTCTTTTACTAAAAAAAAACTAACAATCTACACCCTTGTCACACTTGTCATTGTCTCACATTGTCTGTCAGCATGCTGGTGTGGTGCGCCTGGGTAGTCGAGTCAGTGAGCTAGAAAACTGGAGCAGTGTGCATCTTGTTGGAGGCAATCATAAATAATAACATCTTCAAATAACTGAAAATTGGTTTAGAAATTACATGTAATCGAGTACTTTAATTCATGATAAGACCACAATCAGGAACTAAAAGACGTCAATGGAAAAAAAGAAACTACTGTATGAGGAAGAGTTTATCGTATTTAAACATCAGCATAACTCAGTGTGAAATTAATTCTTATTGAGGTGAAAAGTAAACATAACATGAGTCCAAGTCCTAAAATAAGGAAGCTAATTGAACAAAGTGCGGATTTTGGCTTCTGAACAAACAAATAAAAAATAAATTAAAAGATTTTTGCTGAAGATCAGCAGCTTTTAACCAACTGAGAATAAATTAAAACACAATAAAGTGAAAAAGTAGCTGCTTTTTTCTTATTATTACTCCTTGTGTTTGCTCCCTCAGTGCAGCGTCGTTTACATGAGACCAGGAGGGCTGGTCCAGTCTGAAGCCGACAGCTTTCCCTCCATCAGGTGAAACTCGGGGTGTGATGTAGCGTCTGACTCGGCTCAAACAGCAACGCCGACGTGAAGAACGTGAGAAAAAAGGAGGCGCGGGAAGAAGTGTGTCAGATTAAAGTCCGTAGCATGAGTCTGATGCTCGCTGTGAGAGACTTGGCCCAAAGCCATGCTCCAGATTTTTTATTTTTTTATGTGATGGAAGGGGGGTGTTCCCAGGTGTTACAGCTGATCAATCCTGCTTCAAGGCCTCACAGAGGAACACAGAGCAGAGGTGACACGTGCATCCAAATGATCATTTATGAGCAGGATTTATGATATTTTTTAGATCAAAACCTGAGATTCAGAGCATCACAGTCAAAGAAAGGGAAATAAATATATAAAAGCCATTAGTTGATGTCTTTACTAAAAATGTCTCGTCACTAACTAAAGCTAAACTGCCTCTTTTACAGCTCTTCATTTCCAAAGGGGACTGTTTAATGAATTTAATTTCCTTGTGCATAAGAAATGCGATAAAAAATTCATTACAGATCATAACATTACTGTCAAGTAACAGTGGCAGGAATTATGTGCTTTAGTTAACCCCTTCATAGCTGAACCTTCACGACAGGGACAGGGGGTTTAAACAGGGAGGGAACTTAATGATGATCAAAACAATAAACAAAGAACACATGTTCAATTAGAAAACAGCCAATGTGAGTAGAGTTAGATTAAAAAGACTTAAAAACATGGTTTAAAAGTTTCACACAAAACTCCTAGTCGGGTTTTACAAGGTGTCTTAGTTTGCAGTTTACTTTTCCTCAACTTTGCTGAAATGAAGAGTTGTCCATCTAGATCACCATGGTAACAGAGTCTGAACCCCTGCTCTAGATCAGGTGATGAGTCCCAAACAGAAAAATCTGACATAAACAGTATTTATAATTCATCACAGATTCTTAAATATTGGGAAAAAATATTATAAGTCAAATAAAAAATAAAAAACTTTACTGAGATGTTAATTAAATGTTATTTCAGTCAAAAAATTAGAAGTTTTTTAAATATAATATTTATATTTACTGATTAGATTCATTTAAAATACCTTAGAGCTCATTTAAATAAAACCACCCCACTTCATTAGAACATGTTTAAATTAACACATTATTCTCAGCATAGGAAATATGAAAAAAAAAAAATTGAATATAATCTATTTCCTGCTTCCACCACTAAGCTGCAGTTAGACTGCAGCAAGAAAAATAATCAAAAGGAAAAAAAAAAAACGTGGGTTATTAGACTTAATTCACTTCCTCTGTGCTTTAGAGAATATTTAATGGATACGATATTAATTTGATTTGTTCAGTGAGCTGACTAAAACTTGTTGGGACAGAATCAGAGAGAAATAAACTTCAAGTGTGGAAATTAAAGTCTCAGACGGTTCTGACCCGACCCAAACAGCAGCGAGCGCTGATTTAAACAACTAGCAGCTTTCTGCTACATCTCTCTCTTGTTTTAACTGTGGGAACTATTTCTTCTGTCGGGATTTGTATTCCCTTCATTTACAACCTGCTGGGTTTAGTCTCTAGGAGGGCGTTTTGGTGGGTTCTCTAATTTTATTTGTTTGATTGGTCAATTTTGAGCAGAAATAAATCAAATGATGCCTGAAACACAACTTTTATGTGAATGAGCCTAAAGAGAAACTAACGCTTTACTAACATTCTAACTATCGCTGTTGGACCCAACATGTATTTGTGGAGTTTTAGGTTTTCTTCAAGCCAGATTAGTGGAAGAAAATCCAGCTATTAAGGACTTGCTTCATGGAAAATATTAAAAACCCAGAAAACATATTGACATTTCTTGCTATGGGGGTACATTTGATCAATTTAGCTGGATTACGTTGTTGTTTTTTTGTAAAAACGCCTAAAGCTCCTGTAATGCCGCATCTAGTGTCTGCGCTGTAACACGTCGTTCGAACTTAATTTAAACGTAGTTGAATCTAAGCCATTTCTATTCACAGTTCCGAGTCTCGAGACTGGTACATAATAATTACAGGAAAGCTAAAAGCTTTACAAATTTGAGGTAGCATATGTGAAAGATCTGGTAAGCGTCCAATGTATTCCCCCTTGTCGCAAGGCATGTGCCAGCTCATCACGCACTAATACAACACACCATGCATGTGCACGCTGCAAACACAAACAGTCCCACACAACAGTCGCCTTCGTGTCTGTCTACGCTGTAGCCAACCGTAGGCAGCGCGGAGCTGCAGAAAACAGGCTTAGACACACAGTTCTACATGAAAACCCTTCTTTTCCGTGCGCTGATCCTTCTTTGTTCTGCATAAATGCCAATTACATAATTCTCTCTGGCATGCAAATCAGATTAGATGAGGCCATGGCAGATCACCTATACTGCTCCGTCTCGTCATGCCTCCAAATCCGCGAGAACAGAACATTTTAGGACATGTCACTTTGACGCGCTGAAGATAACCATTCTTCCACTGAAGATGCAACAGATACAATAATAGTTGTTTAACACAAACACTCATCATTGTGTGCTTTATATATCATTGATGGTGTGAAAGGACGTTTCCAGCTAGAGCATAATGGTATTTGGTTTTAGAAAGAGCAACATGAAATTCTGATGTGAAATATCAAGGGTATTATCAAATGTTAGAGATGTCCAGGAGTACACATGATATACTGTATCAGCGGGATATTTGTATGCTGAGAGGAGACACTGACATTCAGCTTGTGGGCACTGATATACAGAACCATGCTGGGAAAGGGAACCGATGCAAATTAGCGAATCGAAGGAAAGTGACACTTTGCTGGTGGCTATGGGAAGTCATCAGTAAAATAGTGCGGCAGTGCACAGTGGAGGCAAGAAATGCACAAAGGGGATTTTTGAATGCACAAGGACACGTGTGTGTATTTCCCAGTGTGTGTTTGTCTCAGCCCAGGGAAGCAAATAGCAGAAGGGAGGCGGGGGGGGGGGGGGGGGGGGGGGGGGAGGAAAACAGAAGTTGCCAACCCAGTGTGAACTTTGAGGACGCACAGACAGCTGGAGGAGCTGAGACAAAAGAGAAAAACTGCGACCGCAAACCAAAACATGGCGAAATTCCTAAAATTAAATATGCATGGATCTTTAGAGTAAAACAACACATATGCATGTCCTTCTTTCGATGTGGATGCATGTTAGACATATAAGATATCACAGCACGCAGCTCAGTTAAGCTGCAGGCACATCTTTGTGACTTTGAGCGAGCACGGACGCTTTAAGTGCACAGGCCAGCCTGCAATATATGTAGGTTACACACTTTAGTTTAACAGCTGCAGTCCCAGTCTCTCACTCCTCCGGGCCCCGTTTTCTTAATGGTATTATAAAACACACAAAACCAGTGACATTAACTTGTTATCCAGCTTCCACTTTAGCACCATAACAATGCTAAAAATACATCAGCAAAAAGCAATGACTTTCAGAGGTTCCCTGCTGTATCTACAGAGAAAGGAGAAATTTGCATTCTTAATGTTGTAATCCATCGTAATCTATGTCATTTCCTTATTTAGGCCACTAAATGCCATTTGTATGGAAAGTATATAATGTTACCCTTGGAACATACTGATGCAATAGCTTTCTTAGCGTAAAAGATGTGATTTATTTTATAAAAGGTGCAAAGACTTATAAATGCTTGTTTTTTTTTCACTAGAGGCTGAGAAAATATATCTTATGTCATCACTGTTTATCAACAGCACTCCAATCCAGTGAGGTTATGAGCAAATCTGGGATGCGCAATAAACACAGAAATAAAAATAGAAGAATAAACAAATGATGATGTGCATGTTGTGGATGTCATGACTTGAACTAAGATTTGTTTTTATGTCGAAAAATTGTGGAGTTATATTTGTTTTGGTCAAATTTTGCAATAAACGTGTGCACAATCTCACAATATCCCAAGAGTATGTGTTGGGAAGGATTCTCAGCTAATACCATGTCAAATTTTAGCTCAATATATGTCGACTTAAACTAGGTGTAGCCATAGTTGGGTTGATTAAATTCTCTAAAGAATCTATTGTTGTGAATTACTCTCAGCTATTAAAGCACCAAGGTTTAGGTCAATTTAAGTAAAACAAACTTATGTCCATTTTTGTGTTTGCTAAGTCTGATTTGCTGCAGCAGCCACCTCAAACTGGAGCTTCAAAAGTAAATCAGTTGCAGATGTCTATGTAATGATTATGTTCTGAAAGTTTCATTAACATAATTCAAATGGATCATGAGATTTTTGGCTAACGCCACAAACACAGGCAAAAACATTATCGCCCTTTCGCTGAAAGGCAATAGGTGGGCGATAAAAAGGAGCCAATATTAGGATTGATGCCTTTGTCCGGCTTTGCAAAGCTATCAAACATCGTGTCCCCACCGTGCTCTAAGCCAATGGGTCACAAGGACACACACATATAGACCAGTACAGATCTATAACCTCTTATTGGGGCCTAATTGATGCAGCCCTAGAACACACATCAGCCACGTGCAACGAGCTGCATCGCTTTGTCTGTGTCTTCAGGCACGGAGCAGCTACACATGTCAACCAACGTGCATCATGCACAGCTCATTTACACTCTTTTGTTATTTGTCATTTCTTTGTTTAACAGTGAAATGGTTGTGGAGCACTTCCTGTTAGTGAAGCCTTGGAGGAAAGTGGAGCTTGGAGGAAATGACTACAGATTGTGGTAGCAAATCCTGCTCGGATAGCAAAGTCACAGCAGTGTGAATTAGAAATGTCTGCTTGGAATACCCCCACGGATCGGCGATGAAATGTGTTAAAATTGGCAAGAAACATCTGAAACACAGATGTCTAACGGATGCTTCCTGTAACACTTCCTCCTCCTCTGACATGGTGAGCTGTCTCTCCTCTATTCATATGCTAATGCTCAATCAGGCTGCCCAATCCGGAAGCTTTTCCAGCCACTTTTTTCAAGCAATCAATTTACCTTGGAGAGAGATAAAAGCTTAAGGAGTCACATAAGAGGCGAGCTGGAGCAAATGGTGATATGAACTGAAAAAAGAACAGAAAAAAAAATCTACCAAGACGGGAAAAAGAGGCAGTTGGGGAATAGCTGGATAATGTAGGTATAAACACACAAGTCTGTGCCTAGGAAGGCTCGACTGAAGCTCATTCTCATCTAAGCTGAGTTTCCCCCCACTGCAGGAGGGACTTCCAACACCTTCAGCTGCAATATAAATGTTAATAGAGTTCAGGGAAAGAAAACGAGGCGTAAACAAACAAATGTGGTATTCCATGCTTTGGGGCAGCAGGAGGGCCCTGCCATTGAGCTGTATGTGTTTGTGTATGCATGTGCTACAGGGATGACGAGAGAAGAGAAAATGAAGATGGGGCTTCTTACATACTTCGTATGAGCTGGGCTATAGTGGATCTCCAGCAGTGGAGACTCCAACCCCTTCCCAAAAAAAAAAAAAGAGAAAACCTCCAGTGGGATTCTGCCAGAAGACAGGAGGATCATTTTCTACGCTTCTGAAAATAAAAGGAAACAAGAGGCTGCAACAGCTACCATCGCCACAACTATGAGAAGCTTCATGAGCTGCATCCAAAAACCAAACCCAAAGAAGACTCATTTTTATAAACTATTTGTTTTATTCTCGGGTTTGCTGTTCTGCTAACTTTTCGAGGTTTTACAGTCGCTGTACAAGAGGTGGACAATAAAGAAGAAGGAGATGAAGGGCAGGTGGGTGGTAAACACTCAAATCCTCATTCAAAGCACACAGGCTGCCACAACTCTCCGTCCTGACTTGTTCAAAGAGTTGGCAACCTTCAGACCAATTAGACATCACAGGGCAGCCTGCACAGCGCCCAGCTTTCATATAAACGGTTCCCTATGAATTTTTAATCAGCTATAATTTAAGGATTTAAATAAAGATCAAATTCTTCCGGCTGCACTGGGAAGAGGTGTCTGCCTCTATGTGTGTGTCTGCATTTTTATGCACTCAAAGGGAAGTGAGTGTGCATGAATGTGTTCATCTGTTTCACTCGCCGTCCGCCCCTCCCCGTCCTTAACGCTTCCCCCTGCCTTCGCTCTCCGCGGTCCCACCTGCCAGCGTTCGGAGCAGAAGCCCGGCAGGTTGTCTAACCCCCAGCAGAAAATTTCCTGACTGACTGGTTGGCTGGCTGAGTGGCAGCATGTGAAGAGCAGGAGACAGATCTGCAGGGAATCACTGACAGATGTAATTAATGAGGTCATACTTGGAGCTGGCAGTCCCCTTCATATCCAATTGCTGACGACCACAACTGAACACACCTGCAGCTCGAACAGCAAGGAAAAAAAGAGACAAACCACTATCTGCAGACAAAGAGATCGACAAAAGTAGGGCAGAAATGTAGGCGGTAATTCGGTTCCTTTAGAACCTCAAAAATGAGTTTTTTAGCACAAATTTTCACCTGTTGTGACAAAACGAGTGAACTATAGATGGAAGCATTTTAACCCTTTGATGTTCTGGTCAAAACCCTTTGACAGAGCACATTTTAGTAACTAAAAAAAAAAGAAATTACAAAAATTACAAAAACTTGTATTCATTTCTTAAAGAGTTTGTTTTAGTGTGCTGTTGGAACATTTACACACCCAAAATGAATTCTTCTTCTTCTTGATGTGGACCTTAAAGGGTTAAATGTTGTTGTTTTTGAAACTTTTCCAAAATTTTAGGCAAATTAAATGAAACATTTAAGCAACTCTTCTTAAAGTCAAGCAGATATTGATTAAGTTTTGCTTTTGTATTAAGAAAATCATGAAAAACAGCCTTCTATAAACATGATTTGTGTGTTTTTTCCATTAAGAAAAAAAATTTGAATACAAAAAGTTGTATGAAGACTTAAAAGCATTGATATGATCATGGTGAAAGAAAGGAAAAAGATACTATGACTCACATGAAACAACATAAGCCATCCCTTTATCCTGCGCTCTGTGTTTCTCTAACACAATAATGATGTTTTATTTTCTATATTAAGGTAGAAGTGAACGATAACACACTCATGTGCTCGAGATGATCCTAACAGTGATGTTTACTGCCACTGTTATCAGTTCAGTCAAATGAAGCTCCTTCACACCAGCACTAGCCATAAAGTTATTTATGCTAAATATCAATGAGCGTTTCTCTATTTCCACCCAGACCATATTATATGATCTCCTGGCCTGGTTTCCAACTTCACAGTGCGGAGTATTTATTACCTGCAAACAAGCAGGAAAACAGGCCTTGTCACGTCTCACTGGAGCTCCCTCACTCATCACTAATATGTGAAAATATGTATTCAGGTCAAAGATTTCAGGCCTTCCCTTGAGACTCTGGCAGTCTTCACTCGTCCTTAGTGCAAACATGCAAACAAACACATGTACTAAAGGGCATGTGTTGCCTTTAAATGCTCACAGGAGAGGACAGAATTACATCCACATATGTGTGCAAGATGTGTGATTTAAGCACGCGTGTGTGTGTGTCCTGGAATATGTGAGGCTGACCATCTAATACAGGTTCAATGGAGCACTTACCAACCCTGAAAACAAAGGAGAGCCTTGGCAGTGCTCTTGTTATCCATCACCTCTTCAGTCTTGCATAAATAACTCTTAATAAATAGCACCATCATGTCAGAGAGCTTTCAGCTGCATGGCCTCCCCTGCAGCTCCAACCTATTTTTTTTTTCTTCACTCTGCACTTTTATCCTCACTTGTTTTGCATTTTTGCCTCGCTTAGCATAAAGGGATACAAAATATTTTGAAACCAGGTTCCTGGTGACTCTTCAAGGATGCAAGATGCAATTTTCTGGCACTGCCATCTCTTTGGAGGACTTGGAAAGCTGCAGTGAGTTTAAAACCAGTCTGAGTGGCTGTGCCTGCTCTTTGTGAGGTATTATCAGAGCTGGCTATATTAGAGGGGACACGGCGTTATTTGATTATTGTTAAAGTCTTCTGCTAAAAGCATCCAATCTTTTTTAACATCTGAACACTTCCTGATTGCTCCACTAAAGTTTTTGTGTTTTCTCAGTCTCCGTTGCTATGGTTACCCTCACCTCAAACCAATCAGCGCTGGTTGATGTACACATTGTGCCAGAGTGGGGAATGCTGCTCCAGACCCAGAACAATAAAACTGCTTATCACAGGTAAATTTACCTACCTCTGAAATGCTTCATCAGCACGTGTGAAGTCAACTGGTAAAGCTTGAAGGTAATGGATATTAATTTACATGTGACAGAACCGGGAGGCAGCTTTAATTTGGGTTAATGGAACATGCATTCAATCATTTTATGTTCATTTTACACGTTTTCCTGTCTGGTTTAGTTTCCTGTGCTAACAGCATCAAATGTGTTGTGTTTGTCATTAAATCATCATCAAACTGATCGTATCAAAGCTGCACACATGACCTCGTCCACACTAAGGACTACAGTAATTATCAGTTAAAGGAACAGTTCAGATATGTTGCATGGTGTAGATTGATCTATGAATGACCTCAGTTTGTAGAAACAGAGATTTGTTCTTGTGGGATTGACGAGCTAATGGCTAGTCCAAGCAGAGCTGGTTCCAAAGTGGATTTGGAAACAACTAAAATCTCTATTTTTAAAGAGCTTTCTGTAAACACTGTTTTACTCACAGCTAATTCTGTGTCCATTTGAAGTTATTTTTCTATAACAAGAAACATTACAGAGAGCTGCTAATTCCTACTGAGACTAACCGTATCATGCTGTACAACTACTGTATGTAGTGATAAATTAACACCACTGAAAGGGCTTTTCAAATAGGCTTTCATGTAAACCACTGACATTTTTTAGATTAAAGCTATTTTATGACATCAATTATTCACTTTGGTCAATCCAGAGCTAATCTCTATTTCTCCACACTGAGGTTATTCAAAGAGCTAAATATAACCAATGGCCAAAAGCTGCATACGTTTTAGAGAGTAGCTATACTGACTTGAACTGAACAAATTAATAATCTGACTTACAGTATTAAGTAAGTAAAGTTTATTTATGTAGCGCCTTTCACAGATATAAATCACAAAGCGCTTTATGACAAATTACAGTGTAATACAATGTTATATAACTGTTTGCAATATTGATTCCTGCTATGTGTCTGTGAAAATGTATCTTTAATTTAAAAGAAATCAGAATGATTTCACCGGGTGGCAAAGCTTGATTTATCACCACAGACTCTGGAATCAATTACAAGCATCAACTTAAAGGTTTAAAATCTAATTAAAGCTTTTACAGCTGTAGCCTCTAATGCTGCTACAGAGCTCATGAACCCAGTCTGTGGTGAAGGGGGGCGTCCTAAAAGGGTTATTTATTATGGACGTTTTTTACTGTTTAATAATTTGTTATATTTGTTTCTTGGCCAGTAACCTGCGGATTTCTATTTTGTTCTTAAAATTATTATTTTTTCTTTAAATTTTTTGCTGTCTTTGCAGCAACTAACTGTTTATTGATTTTGAACTCAAGACACTACTGGTTGGGAAAATAGTTTGAAAGCCTATTTCACACTTTTTCAATGTGTGTGAATTTTTTTTTTCAAAATTTAGAGACAAAACTAAACCAAAAACCATTCCCACTAGCCCAATCATGTCAATTTTATTTTTTTGCCAGGTGTAATTGTCCTTCTGGCATTTTGTTTCTGTTTGTTTTGGCCCGTTTTTCATCTATCTGGGTACAAATAAATGAGTTTAAATGGTTTTAATACCTCCTAAAAACAACTCATATTATACTCTAAAGGAAACAGGAGTTGATTTCAAAGCTTTGTATTTTTTTTTTTTTTTTTTGTCTCCCCCACCCCCACCATCACATCACAGTCTTTCCCCATTTTTGGCTTTTTGATGATGAAACATTCACCAGACACAGAAACACACTTCAAGTGTTATCATTGTTTTAACAAAGCTTTGGCCTGCCATACATGTTCTCTGTGGGGTTTTCTCCCTCCCCACTTTTCTTTTCCACACTCCACCTCAAAGAGCAGTGTCATGTTTTATCTGACCATCTCACACAGAGCCCAGAAAACCTCTCTCTTTTATCTGACCACCTCTGTCTCTACCTCTCTTCTTCTCTGTCCTTTTTTTATTTCCAACCAAACACACACTCACACACACACACAACTGTGCCAGAGGGGAAGGGGGTTTTATGAAAGAACGCAATTCGTCGTTAATAGCCAGAGGAAGACTTGCTGTGTCTTTTAGTGGAAATAAGTCAAAGGTTAACATGGCCATCCAGGTAAAAGTTGCCTTGAAATGTAATGGCTATAGCCTGCAGGAGGAAAAATAAGAGGAAAAAATCAATCGGCACTTAGGTTAGATGAGATGGAGTGACAAAGAAATGACTATACAAAGAGTTTAATAACGGCGGCAGGCACAACTTCATCTTCACCTGCACAAGAATTCACTCCTCTTCCTCCAGGCTTCCCCCTCTTTTTATTCTTTCCTTATATAGAGCTATTTCTTTCTCTGAGAGGGAACTGGTTAAGCCTTTTTGACTATACCCCAGTTATTTTTAGACAGAAAGGTTCCACAACAGATAACCATTTTCCAAAGTAGGAAGAAGGATGATAGCAAGTCTTCAAAGTGGCTGTAGACCACAACAACACACACACAGAGCGAGAGAGAGACCTAACGGAGACCTCTAAATGTTGGAGAGCAGACAATGAGAGTGTGTTAAGTGCTGAACAATGAGGTTTTTAAAAGTACAACAAATTCCACTGGGTCTACTAGAGTTATAGGCTGTTAAAGATTCTGTCCATTGGTAGGTGATGAATGATTTGGTACCCAGGATACTTTACCAATGATAGCTTATAGCTCCATTAGCCTGTAACTACAGAGAAAGGGTCAGAGAAAACGGTGAACTCCCTGGCAACATACAGAGCAATGGCTGGCTGCAGTCGCCAGAAAGATTCATTAATCTAAAAGGATGAGTCTTGGTAGGTATAATTAGGCCTCCTGACACAGAGAGCCTCACCAGAGCTGTGTTTAAACCCGTTCTAGCAAAAAAAAAATTATAAAGTGCGTTAGCAGTGGTTAGCTTTTAAATAAATAGATCAATGAGGCTGCATTATTGTTGCTTACAAGCACATCTTTGTATGTTCCTAAGCTTTTAGGCCTGCTTTCTGAGAGTTAATCATTCATGGGCAGTGGGGTCGCTTTAAGACACAAATGCAACTCTTGCTGGCACCAGAGCTACCAGCATCACCCGCACTTTCTAAATATAACTGTTTTTCCATGGCTCGACCATTTGTGGGACAGAGTTCACAAGGGCACTTGCCTGAGGAGATGTCTACAATAACATTGTTAGGTAGACCCAAGGAACATGGCAGTCAACACCCTCTTTCATAAAAATAATACTGTTATCCAGCCTTTATACGCTGTAGGGGCCACACAACCAGAGTCAGTGAAATGTGGGATTAATGACGTAGAAAAATCACAGCAGTTCATGCCTTTTAATCCCGTTGTACGCCAATCTGTTTGAGGCAGAAAACTAATAAATGATCATCTTACTAAAAGAAATATTTGCCCACCATTACAGTAATGTTTAGATCATACGTAAATATCAGAATTAGATCATTTTCAGCCTTTACTCCATATCCTGGGGTGGCTCATCCCAGCTGTCCTCACACCCTGGACAGGGCACCAATGCATGACTGGGTTAACACAACAATCCACTCACACCTCCTCCTAAGATCCATTTAGACTAGAGCAACCAAACAACTTCATGTGCTATTTTCTTCCAATAACCAGAAAAAAAGCCACACTAACTGGAGGAGAACACGCAAACTCCACACAAAAAGGGCTGCACAACCACAACACCACGCAACACAAACAGCAAATTAATATATTTTCTCCCTGTTTATATGTGTAACACCAAACAGTCTGTAAGTGGTACACCCATCATCCGAACAATGTAAGGTTACAATGAGATGTCTATTTGTCTCTGTTTCTCCTAGGCATGCATAGAGGCAATTATTTATAATAACATTATAAATCCCACTGCTTCGCATGCAGAGTTATGGCCCTAGAGGAAAAAAAGGCCCATAAAAAATAATGATCTAAAGCTTTCTGGGTAGAACTAAAATTCAGCTTTCATGAGGTGTTAACTGTACTTAGGCTACATTTGTTGTTGTCGTGGTTTTTTTCATTTTAACTTGTAAAAAATGGGACTACTGAAATCTGGAGGATTATAAATCAGAGCGTCAGTCATTACTGGCTTCAGTTAAAAGCAAAAACACAATGCTCAGCCTTTTCAATTAGGAGAAACGCAACCAGTGATACACCCATTAGTTGTAGTGCTTTCAGAAATGAAAACTTAAGCCTTTTTCCAACATGGATTACATAACACTGGCCTTATCAACCCGTTAAAGCAACAGTACTCAGATAACTGTAATGCGATCAATCATCACGACCTCAACACAACATTTCACCATGTGAACCAGATCGAACAGTTAACCTGATCTAATCTAAGTAGGGAAAGTTTAGAGGAGTTTAGTGGAATAAAGTGTTTGGGAAAGGCAACCTGGTAATGGATAAGAAAAAGTATAAATGTTTGGGCAATTACAGCCTTTAAATATTAGATTTACCAAATAATATTTGTATATTTTGAGGGGATTCTAAACAACCACAAAAGCAACATTATTATTCTTTTGTCACATTACACTTTACAAGCATGCTCTTATTATGTCGTGCTTTCTGAATGGCACACCTCCTCCCATGTCCGAGGGCTAAACTCCGACATGTCTAGATTGTTTTAAAAAGTCAGAGCAGGTAAAGATGGCAGAACGAAGGCAAAACATTGATGCATGTCAAAAAATGTGCAGCAAATGCAAAATATGTTCCGATATGTTTCTGTTTGAAACCACTGAGGAAGCAGATTTTTATGCATACTGACTTCCTGTTCAGACAGACTTCCATAGCAGCTTTTCTCTGCTTTCATAGCAGCGCTGTCTGTTAGCGTTCTGTTCATGTGACTGAATTATTATCCACAATGTTAAAAAAAAGTTACAAAAAAATCTATATTTACTGCAATATATCTGATGTTAGGCGTTTATTGTAGTCTTTTGCTTCTAGTGTGATAAAAATAAATACTCTTAAACTTTAATCACCACTAATCAGTGCAACTGACTTAAATTCTAGACTCTCTAAACTCTAGATATTTTAGATATTTTAGGCTTTACATGATCAGAAAACATCCGTTATAAAAACTGTGCTGTTATAACTTGGCTAATGGATAATAAAAGCACATAGTTATAGAAATAAACAACTATATAGTAATAAAAAAGTTTAGTAAATTAAACACATATCATAGTGCGCCTTGCAGAATGATGTTTTCTTTGTGTGTTTGGGACATCACTTAATGCTTTTATTTTGACAAGCTACTCTGCAACATTCTGAAGGTGTTTTCACCTGAAAAAATGAAGGTTTACCAAATCACTGAGTAACCGTATTAAAAAATGTGATTGTGTTGCCCAAAAGTATCACAATTAATGAGTTTTTAAATAAAACTAAACAGCCCTGTCTAAAACCAGCATGTTTCTTAAAAATGTGAAGAAAAAATGACAAACTTCCAGAGTGACTGGGCCATGGTGTAACTGCACATTATTGATAACCGGAAAGCTTTTATGTCTCCACAAAATAAAATAAAAAAGAAATACGATCGGTGTGCACCCTCTTTGGTTGGAATGACTGATTAATTTGAGAGCATCAATAAACACAGAACCTCGCTGATGACATTTACATGAAAGCTGCTCTCATAGCTGCTTAATAACCACTGCCAGCCGTGCCCTGGGTAGCACATCAAGCCTCATCCGACTCAACTACTTGTGGACGCATTCCTTAAAGAATAATTAACAGGGCCATTTAAAAAAAAAAAGGAAAAAATTTATACAGCCCACACACTCAATTAACACAACCCATTTTTGCACTTTCCCCTCCATTGTGTCCTAGAATAACCCAGTTGAATTGGCACTATTAAACAGTGTTGGTGCTGCCTGCATCATGATGGGCCCTCCTGCTAGTCTCACTGAACCTGCTCTGTTTGTCTGCAGCTTTTAAAAAAGATTTAACACCTTCAGGGATCACCTATCAAATCTGTGCTTTTCAGGGGCACAATCGAGATCTAATTACTGTCTTGGTTTTTTAATCTAGCAGAAGAAGAAAAGCTAACGTCCGCTTTAAAAATAAAACAGAAAAGAAAGGTGGAGGATGAGAGAGCAGCTCTACCGCAAACATATATTTGACACAGAAGGAAAGGCCAGCCTTGTTTTGTAGTTTATGCCACTTCAGTTGATGCCGGGGAAACCTAAAAGCTTTAAGTCAATATTTACGGTTATAAAAAAAAGACATCTAAAAGTCTTGTGCTGACTAATAAAATGTTGCCTGTCCAATATATCAAGAAACACTGTCAGAACTGAAAGCAAATGCAGTTAGTGTACGAATCCACTACAACATATCGCCCCAGTGCTCTCTAACACTCATGCACAATGTCCTAAAAATAACTTATCTTGCAGCAGTCATTATCACTGGGAGCACTTCAGAAAAACAGCAGCCCCAGTTGTGTGTAAACAAACAGTTAAAAGCAGAAAAGAAGAGGAAAAAGATAACATACAGCTGGAAATTTATCAAGAGGCAGGGTGGGATGACTCATGGAAATAAGTGAGTGAAATTATTTGGGGAAGGACAATAAGGAGCTTTGAAGCTCTGAGATTACAGAGCTGATGGAGCAAACCGGGGAGGCTGTGTGTTACGACAGTAATGTAGCACATACTGTGCTGTGCACCCGCTCTGGTACTCACTCTTCTATAAAAAAAAAAACATGTAGGGCACGCTTCATCAGCCCCCTGGGGGGATGCAGCCATTACATTCACACAGCTCACCTCGGTGGACAGAGGGACAGGCCAGTGTCTTTGTTCCACAGCAAGTTCATCCTTGTCTCAAGTCTCTAGCCTCCACTCAGCGGCCATCTGTCATTGTGAAATCACTAGATACGCAACTCCTTCGAATTTATTATCAAAACAAACTAAAGAAGGCGCTGTAGCTTTAAAAAAATGGGGTGTAATTAAGCATACTTCAAAGGACATATGCTTCAATCTCAAAACTTCTCATTAATGCTTCACTTATAAAGATGCTTAAAAGAAGGCTGAGAATAACTAGGATCACTGCATGATTTCATATTCAGCTGAGGGTTTATTAGCTGCATCACGCTCATACAACCTAAAGAACAGAAACATCTGGTTTGTTATAAACACCTGACCTCATGAAACGCTGTTCTGTCTCCACAGCTTTGGTTCAAGTACATTTTGTCCAGAAAAAGTACAGATTAGGATGATGCAGTACTTAATTTACCACACAAAAAATAAAATCATTGGAACTGATCAAGATTGAGGCAGTAAAATCTCTGTTTGTGTCTCAAATTGCAAAACAGGGATTCTGTGTCAGGAGCTCACCTGGAAATGCAGAAATGTTTCTGTAAAATGTATTAACAGTTATAAAGCTGCTTTGTTGGGAATGTATTTACTTACTGAGTCAGATGTAAATAATAGAGCTCATCCTGCCAAATAGAAAACCCTAAAACATGCAGCGAACATCAGAGGAAAGATCCTTGAAGGGATATTTTGGCCATCCTGAAGTATGTTTTTGTGTAAAAGGTTATAAATAATTATTATCCTTCCAGCTGTAGATATAGCTTCCTGTATAGACTCTGGATAAATGTTGACTGATGAGCTAACAGCTAGTCTGAGTGATCGTAAATATTTTATAGCAATCCATGTAACTTCATTTCAGAAACCTTTATGCTGCTATCAGTGTTGCAGACAATGCACGGTTAGTTACATGTAATTTTAAGGTAATTTACATAAAGCATTAATATCATTAATAGCCACTAAATGTAGGACTTTTGGGACCTCCAGGGGTAAAAACCTGCAGGATTTTTTAAGAGTATTTGCGCTGGGTTAGGGTTAGCAAAGATTTACAAAATATTTTTTTCACAGAAACACTTCAAAATGGACCACAATTCAGTCACATCAGATTCTCTTACCAACCTGTTTAGCCTCCTGAATGAGTTGTTCAACACTTACACAGAAACCACAGAAGAAGAGATGTAACCTTAATGCTAAAGCAGAAAAGGCCCTTGAATATATCACACAGTGCTTTACTAACTGCACACATTTCTCGGATGGTTTCTGCTCCCTCCTTTAGGGGCCAGAAGCCCAAGCCTAGTAGTTGACCACACGTTTCATAAAACACAGGAACAAATGAGACGTATTAGAAACGTCTGCCTCTGATAACCGAATATAAAACCATCATACCATGCATACTGTTCCTGGGTCACTTTGATGCTTTTTATAGCTCGACTGGATTGGTTATTTTTACTGCTCGTGTGCACTATGTGTCAAACTATCAATAACCACTAACCAGGCATGGGCATCTTATCCAAACTACAGAGGAAACCAGCTGGATGTAAACATGTAGTCATGATTAAGAAATGTAAATCAGCTATTAGAAGCAGTTTGAACTAATAAATGCCAGAGAATATCTGGAGAATCAGGGCCAGACTTGGATCTGTGCTCTTTCCAGCTAGAAATACTCTGCAGTGGTGTCTGGGGACAGAGCACAGCAAGAAGGACACAACACAAAGGGTACGCTGCAGAAATCTAAGTGTTTGGTTTATAGCATCCTGAGTATCGCTCATCCTACGCTGATGAGTGCTTTACTGACATCAATATTATGTGCATCTGGACATATCTGCAACATCTACAACAGAGTGAAATACAGCATGCGGGCCAGCTGAGGAGAGAATCATCCACCGTAACCAGGCTCGGTCACAGCCATATCCCCGGAGGATTACCTGCTCTATTCACACATGGTCCTCACTCTGTCATTTTTCACATTTATTTATGGCTAGGTAGCTGGATAAACTCCAACATAGGTCCAAACCAAACGTTGTGGACATTTGCATTCTCAAGTGTGCCCTCTCTGGGAAAAAAAAAATGCCTGGAAAATTTCATGGCTGCAGCAAATGTGTGAAAACAGCTAAAGACACAGCATTTTCTGAGTAAGCTGTACCCAATCATTAAAGTGCTTCAAGTCTTGTTTTGTTTCGAAATTTCCAAGTTCACTGCAGTCTGAAACCTTCTGAAATTATCACACAGGCAGATTATATGTTTGCAGTACATAAAGCCAGAATCAGCCTTATTTATAACCCACCTACCATCAAGGAAGAGAAGCATAAAAATGATTGCTGCTTTTTTTTCTTAACCCCAATCAGCAGTGAGGTGTGTGTAAGTTTGCGTCGGCTTCGGTCTATTTTTACAAGCTAAAACTGATT
The DNA here is from genome assembly GCA_006937965.1 of Callopanchax toddi. Taxonomy (NCBI): domain Eukaryota; kingdom Metazoa; phylum Chordata; class Actinopteri; order Cyprinodontiformes; family Nothobranchiidae; genus Callopanchax; species Callopanchax toddi. Next base: position 3,014,086 of record SSNR01000044.1, on the reverse strand, counting down.
CTGAGATTTAAATTCGTGGAGCAGCTTGATCCAAGTACGGCCACCGACTCGGATAACAAACAACTGCACACGGTGTTTACACAAACTTCAAACAAAAGGAGCCATGTGGGAGGAAACTGAAGGGATTGTGAAGTCAGGCTGTACTGTGTTGCCCCTGCATGAGGACGAGGTCAGCAGTGAGTGCTCTCAAGAAGGCCATAGCGGGAACTCTAGACCGTGGGTTCAAATAACAAACCCACACCGCAGGTGGTGTTCAGCTGCAGAGCACCTCCAGGGCGTCTGCAGCACGCATGAGGACATCTGTCATGTAAATGAATCTACTAATCAAACAAAAAAGGCTGGATTAACCTGGCATGTTGGGATTTTTTTATCCAACAGGATCAGTTTGTGTACAGAAGCTAGGCTAAAATAACGAAATCAGTTCATCTATAACAGAGTACATGCAGATTTATTACTGTTTAGGCAGATTTTGACGCATGAATTGAGAGTCTTATGTGGAGTAATAAGAGATGGAGCCAAGAAATCTGCTTCCACTGTGGTTTCAGTTTCATACGATCGACCGACACGTTTTAGATGCTGAGATTGAATCTGTTTGGACTCCAGGGAGACACAGGTATTCAACAACTGTTGTTCAGGAAATCAAACTTGTTAATTATAGTCTTTTGATCATTTTGATTATATTATTTGTGTAGAGAGAAATGTCTGTTATGGAGAAAATGATTTTTCACTAATGGGACAAAAAAAGACACATTTGTCTTTTTGGAGGAAGGACTCCTGATTAAAGGGTAAAACAAATCACTAGAGGAAAAACAGTAAATTTGGTCTATATTATAAACATTTCAGTGTTAAAAGAGAAGAAATAAAGCCACATTTAATAGAAATGCACAAAAGACAAAAAGAAAATGCTCCTTTGCTTGGTTCACATTCCTGTTCAGAGTCACCTACACCTGGGTGCACCATCACAGGGCTGCAAAGAGATGGCCACACTCACACCGACAGAGGATTTAAAAGAAACATGCACATACCTGACATGCATGGATGTTTTTGTGTGTTTATTTTGGTCTGTGGAAAACTAGAAAACAACAGAATGGTTTCAAACCTTCTTACTGCAAGACAACAGTGCTCCCAACTGCACCACCGTGCAGCCATGTCTGATTCCCTCAATGATAAAAACAACTTTAACATCCCATCTTCAATCGACTGTGCTGCATGTAGGTATGGATTATTAATTTATTATTAAATAAAGGCAAGTTTCCAAGAAAAAACACACAAAAAAATGTGCTCAGGCTAGATGCAATTAAATAAAAGAAAATAAATGTAAGAATATACATTTTTATTACTTTTTATTGTGTGAGTTTATTTTTTTATTCCAGCTTTTGTTGGGGTAAACAGGAAGTTAAGAAAAAAAAAACACTGATGGCAATAAAAATCCTAAACGATATTAATGTATAAATGAAGAAAAAGTCAAAGGAAATCAAACACAGTGGGGTTGGATTGTGGAGCTACTCCCAGAGGAATGTTATATGACAGATTAAATTAATGAGATTCAGATTAAAAATCAGTAAAACAGCCTTATGGTTACAGCCAAGCCGTTCACTTACTCTCCTCGTCTTCCTCCAAATGATGGTGTTAAACAGGGTTTGGACAAACATCAATATGGTGTGATTTTACAATATTTCCTCTAGCTTAATGTTATTGATGCACTTGCACCACGTATCAATATTTCTTATCAGACACAGAGTGCTGTAAATGGATTTTCTCACATTGAATCTTCTGCTTTTTTGGCTTACAGCCTCACAATCACACGACTCCTCCTCGTGGCGCTTATCAGACTGATGGCTGAGATTAATCCTAAAACTAAAAAAGGTGGGGACAAGAAAACAAATGTGTCTATTTACTGTTTGAATCATGTTTAAAATCAGTGTTTCTCCCAATAATCTTTGAGGGATGTCCTTGTATAAACTTTCTGATGTGAAAGCATAAAAAAAAGCACTTTAACTTTTTCTCCAAACAAACTTTTAAGCCAGGAATTTAGGCCTTGTTGTGCCGTACTGATTAAATTTTCAAGCACAGATTTAGGATTTGCTGACTTAGCAGACACGAGGGTCAGAGCCAAAAGCTGGTATTTCTTATCTCGTGGTCTTTTTAGCCTCACAGTAATGTCGCAGACCAATCGCAGCCGGACCGTTATCTGCAGCTTGATCTCTAATTCAATATAGAAATATATGACACAGAAGAAAGAAATCTCCAAAGAGTCTGTCACTTGGCATGAAAGGCTTTTCATTCCCCCCCCCCACCCCCCTCAAAGTCTGTTAAATCTAATATTGCAATAAATAAATAATAAATAAATAAAATGGCAATTTCCTGGAGAAACAGCTGTGCATATATATTAAAAGAAAACCGATACAATCTCGACAGGCAAATTTCCTCTCCAATAAGTCAACCATATTCAAAGTGAGGCATCGCCATGCAAAAACAAAATGCTAAATTATTACATTTTCTTCTTTTTCCTTTAACTGACTGGCTTCATTCTGACAGCGAGGTTTATCTGGTGTGAGGCGGCTCAATTTGCAGTTTATAAATGTGGCGACAATAAATAAAAAAACACCTAATAAACACGAGTTTTTTCCTAAAAATTCAAATTTATAGCCGAACTAAGGTTTGATCTGTATTGCAGCTGGATTTATGAACAACAGAGGGTCAAATACTGGATATTTTACCACACAGATGATTTAGAAGACATAACTTTTGCAGTCTGATCACAGTAATTAAGACCTGCATGTATTTTTTTTTAACAGTTAAGCACTTCACAATGTATGCACTCCATGACATGAATACTGCTCACCAAATCCTAGGTTGCCCTAAATGCAGGGAGCTCGTGTTACTTGGAGGAACACTCCAAGTGAGCTAATAATTTAGCTCCTGTTTATATTCAAACAATGTGAAGAGCCCCAGCCAGACAGACTGGCTCAGTAAACAAAGACAACAGCACATTTTCTCATTACCAAGATGCGTGAGGGAGGCCAAGGCATAGAAATTAGCAAGCAAAACTGCAAGGAAAGCAAACCAACCAGGTCATCCGCAGTGTTTTGGCACCCACTGATTTTAATTTCAATATTACCGTACAAACAAGGAGAGAAGGGGCGGATTATACGATAAACACATGCTTTACTCTCCCCACTGGCAACAGATAGCGGTGTGTGCATTAGTGACAGATCTGGTTACTTGTGAAAACTCGGTTCGAGGTGAGGCGTGAGTGCTGTTGTAAAATAAATCCATATCTTTTTGTTTGCCAGTTGTTAGAGGCAGGTCGGTACACAATATGAGGGGCGAGGCCTCGAGAAGGGAGATGCACATTTTCGCACCTGCTTATCCTCACAAACCCCCAGGAAAACACCACGAACCTTAGATAATGTCAATATGCCGTGCAAACCACAGTGACACACTTACAGCTTTCTCCCTCTAGCTTCCTTTTAATTGCAATAACACCCTTAAAGATATAGGCTACTGTTACACCCCCGAAGGTCTTCAAGCTTTAAAAAACAAACCTACTCACTATTTTACACTATCAAAGTCTACTTTCATTTGATGCTGCTGTTAATATCCTGCCAAGCGTCTCTGCATAGCAATGTTGTAGATACAGCAAAGCTATACCTGACTGAGATTAACCGCTAAGCGCTGCACAAGGAATACAAGGATAATATGCACTCATCTAAGATCACGCTCAGAGCAAAGCAACAGGATTCCACTTCTCACCCCTCGCTGATTCAATATTACCCCACAGATACGGCAGCTTCTTTGGCTCAGCCTCCACCATGGTGGGGGAGATTCTTTAAAAAAAAAAGGAGAATACACTAAACTCGCACTCAGTAATTGCTTTAACTGTTGAACAACACAAGCCTGGAAGCCTGTGGTACAGCGGCTGGTTTCATTTTTCAAACCAGCTCATAAGTTTAACCTTATGAATATCAAAGGAACAAATCTCGCATTTTAGATTTTCTTTATTTTATATTTTTTTGCTTAGAATAATCTTCTCCCTGTTGAGAGATCATTAAAAAAAAACCCTAATGGTGAGTTAAAACTATCCTTGTTGTTGCGTGCTGAACCTGATACGAACAATATGACCCAATTTCCAAACTCGCACTGAATTTTCGTCCACGTGTCATTACCGCTTCTCCTTTGATCACATGTCAAAGTGTTTGAGAGGAGTCAGTTTAAAGTCATATCATATCTTCTTAGATAAGCCGAGCTGACATTTATCCCCATCACAGATCACACTATAAACTACAGCTGAGTGAAAGTGTGGTGCGCGGAGCACAGTGCTATTACAGAGGCAGACACCCACCGCATCATTTATCCTGCCCATAAATCAGCCCTCTGCTCTGCTGCACTACCTGCTCCTCTTGTCCCAGCAGATCTCACTGATGTATCATTAAATCTCATATACCTCCACTAAAATAACCTCTACTGAGCCCGTGTGCTCCAAATGAGTCAAAAGAACGACTTGGAACATCTCTGCTGAGATGGTGCTTTTTATTAAAGCGTCAATTAGGATGCGTACTAGGGAATTCACTGTTGTATGTTTGGTTTAAGACAAACAAATCTCACGTCTAGCCACTGACAAACCAGAGGAGGAACCTTAAAACCTTCCACATACTTCTGTGTGCTCTTCTTGACCTGCCAGTTAAAGGGTTAAAAGCCTATAACTGGAAACCATAAAGCCAGAAAAATGAGATGTCAATAAATTAGTGAAAAATGTTGTTGACTGGTAGCAGGCGGAAGCTCAGAGAGTCACATATCCGTCTGGTTTAGAGGTGCAGCTCGGGTCAGCGTCTCAGGGGAGCATGGGTGCTGAGCAATGAGAGAGTGAGAAGTGTGATGAAGGAGTGGAGATGGTAAGAGGCTGTCAGCACTACAGTGAACGAGTAAAACAGACATTTATAGCGGAGCTGAGATAAAAAGGGCCAATTTATCTTCAAAAGTGTGAACTTCAAAATAAAATGATAGAAGAGCTCCAAATGTAGGGAAAAAGTTGGAGTTGAAAACCCATTTTTTTACATAAATTCGACATAAAAAGGGCCTTTTTTTATTTCCGCTCGGCTCTCGTCCGTATATTTTCTTTTTCTCTCCTTGACTGCTCAAGCCTCGCCTATTATTTCTTCACTTTCCCCTACTCTGTGTCTCTTCCTGTCTCCACTTTGAAGAGCGGCGGTGTGTTTGTTTGAGAGACTCTTGCATCACACCTGTTTGTTTAAGCTGCAAATGACGCCTGAGACAAAGCGCGCCTGTCTCGGTAGACTGCCCGGATATAGCCAGTGGTTGCCAACAACACAGGTTCTCCCTCTACCTCTCGCCCTTTCCTTCATCCTCCCTCACACGCGCTGCTGTTTTCTCTCCTGCTATCTAACAGGGGAAATACAGAATATTGAGCCTCGGTAATAATTCCTACAAGCTCAGCGCAGCACTAAATACTCCCAAAGCACCTCAGCTTAGTCCCATGGACAACATGTGGTGAAAGCATCCTGACTCGTTTACCCTCGACTTATCAACCTAATAATACCACAAACCCATCGTGAGTGGTACCAGACAAATATCAGATCAAGTCAATAATTTCCAGATGGTGTATAATCATCAGCGAATAAGAACACAGGCAAGAGTCCAACTGAATATGGATCACTGGGCAACGCAATAACCTACAGTAAAAAATCTTTACTTAAACCATTTAGGTTCTCCGGCCTTAGCCAGCACCTTTAGAGCCATTACTATATACATTATGATGGCTGACTATGATGTAGAATGTATTTATAACAGCAGTTTCAAACAAATCACAGGGCGCCCCTGATTCTACGCTCACAATAGGTCGCGGATCAAAGCCCCGCTATCAGCAGTCAACATTATTCTCTACAGCAGACCTGAGGAGAATCACCCTTCTGCTGCACACGGTATTTGATTCACATGCATCATTCATAGGGAAATTTTTAGATTCCCTCGAATAATTATGCATATATATATATTTGTGTGTGTGTGTGCATGTGTGTGTATGTGTGTGCACCTAGTTCCAGCACATGGTTGTGAAACAGGCCTTGTGTGGCCAAAAAAGGGGTGAAAGGTCAGCTAAGTCAGCTGTGAGCAATAAAAAAAGAGAACAAATTCCTCTTTCAGTTGAAGTTTATGTATCGGAACTTTTAAATAAGTAACCTGATCTTTACCAGGGCTGAAAACTGAGTAAATAAAACCTGGGATCAACAGCAAATGACAGTGTGTCATCATTTATTTACTAAATGAAGTCATTATGCTGAAGAATTAAGAACAAACACCATGATGGAGTACTGGTTTGTTCCATTTGTTTTAGAGTAGTTTTTGCCCACTTCTCTCTTTATGATGTTCCTTTAGTTCAGTTCACTGATGTTTGCAGGAATTTGTTTATGCAAAGGTCTTGCTAAAGTGTATTTTAGTGAGGTTGAGATTTAAATTTTGACTGGACCATTGCAACACCTTGTTTGCTCATTTTCAATTGTGTTCAATGTGTCAGTTCACCAACTCTGTGACTACATCTCTTGCAGAAGTTTGACTTTAATCCCTCACGATGCCTTGGTTGTTTCACTAATTACACTGAAGCAAGGAAACATCTGCTCAGACCTGGTTGGAGCACCAAGGTCATCTAGTTGGAAAACAAGCCCAAATCGAGGTGTTTGTGCTGATATGTTTGGTGTTCCTTAGACGTGAACTTCAGCCAAACATCTACCTTTTAGTCTCATTTGTCCAACGAGCTGTTCTCTATGTCCTGTTCATGAGCCTCAGCCAGTCTGCCATATTCTTTTAAACAAGAGACTTCCTTTTGCAACCCTTCCAAACAAACCATACTTTTTTGTCTTTTTTTTTTTTATTTGTACAGGCGTGAATTTTCCCCCCCTGTAAAAAGCGACTACGGTTAGCTTGTTTAACATGCTAACTGAGGTCTGTAGAGTTTTAGAAGCACCTCCTGAGGGTTTCTGCCATTTCTCTGACACAAGATCTAACCTCAGAGTGAACTTGTTGCATTCATTCCTAGGAAGACCAGTAACTATCTTAAATGTTCAGGACTTTTGAAAAGTATTTTTATTGTACAATGACAGACTTTATACTGCGTGAAAATGTCCAAAAGCTCTTCTGAAAGAAGAGCAAACCACCTAATTACATGTCTTTGTTTTGTTTCTCCTTTTCTTTTTCGTGTGTTGTCTCCCTGCCTGCTTTTATTCCTTGTTTTTATTTGGGCTGCAGCCTATACCCTTCAGCTTTGTGTCTACCTGACAAGAGTGGAATTGAGGAGAGATGTGTACCCCTGAGGGCCTCCATTTCTTCATTGCTTGTGTGAAATTTTATCTAAATATTTTGCTATTTGCCTCCACAGATGGACAAACACAAACCGAGGACCTGGAGGTCTGTTTTGACAGTTTATTACCAGGCTGACCTACAAAGAAAAACAGGAAGTCCTAATAACCAAATCCTAAATTCTGATTTGTTTTTAGGCGGCTGAAAGATGGAGCCCCTTTTCTTTTTTAACGAGACAGCTGATCCCAAACATATTTGCTCTGTTCACATCAATATTCATCCAGAACATTTGCACTTATACCGGTAGTCAACACAAGGGTAAATAACACTTGCAGCTTAAACATTTTAAATAACCAACTGTTCCCATGCCGCTTGACATTTAGTGGCTGAGCACGTCCAAACACTTTAAAAGATCCATCTCACAGCTGTAGAGGAACCGCACTTCAAACGACTTACATCGATCCTTATCTAGGTCAGTATTTTGAACTAGTACTGCTACTGTAAACTCTATGATTAATGTACACACATACCTACAGTCAACCATCACAATTCAGTCAACGACTGCCCTCTGGTTCTCTACTCTACATGAAGCTCTCCAGTCACTTCCAGATGTGTGTTACTCCCCTCAGAAACCAGCCTTTATTACTGAAGGTGCCTTTAAGTTAATAAAATATAAACAAATGCTTTTGGAAGTGTTTTTTAAACAGCACAACCCCATCTGCATTACTCAGTCCACTTGATATAAATATGACACTCAATCCCCCAACGCCAGGCGCGTTGAAGCAGGAAAAGGCCCTCTGGGGAGAGTGTTAAGCGTGGTTTCAGTTCCTCCAATCTTGTTATCGCTTCAGGAACATAATGGAAAGACAGGTACACGGCTGCAACTCTGACCACCACCTGCCGTCCACAAACCAGCCTTTTCTCCACCTCCCTACTCCCTCAGCGCTGTGAGAAAAGAACTTTGCCTCTTTTCCTCTTCAGTGCTTCCCTCCTCCTCATATCAGAAGACCCCCACCCATCTGTGAGCCTGGGGGAAAGGATACCTGCAACCAAAGGGTCAGTAACATGGCAACAAAGTCAAAAGGCCTTCATGGCTGTTTCTCAGCGGGGTGCTGGCATTTACTCCCCCC
>SSNR01000044.1:2963953-2999287 GCA_006937965.1 Callopanchax toddi | reverse complement strand
CCCCCCCCCCCCCCCCCAACAGAGAGCCAGAATGAAGGTCAAAAGAGACTTTTAATATTATGTATTTTTACTTCCTGTCTAATAACTGTCCAACCTGTGGAGCAGAATAGAGCCTCATTAAATGGCAACATATATTACTACTATTATTACGAGCGATGTTAATGAATTCTTTTCTGCTGTTTATTTTTAATGCATTCATAGATGTTTGCTATTGTATTATTTTTTTTATCAGCAGTCGAGGTTCTGTCAACGTTATGCAAATTAATTACTTCACGGCTTGCAGCTTGTCAAATCTCTGCATCCCCATAAACAAAACTTTAACTCCTCAGTTTTTAAATATTCAAAGCACAATGCGGCTTTTTTTGAGGGGGTTATTGGTTGATATATTCTTAAATGTAGATGGTTGAGGTCAAAAGATGGGTGTTGCTTTGTATGTTTGATTTGAAAACAAAAGTCCAGCCATTCAAAAGTCTACCATTCAAACCACAGGTCGACTTCTATCAGGAGGGAATGTCATCTAATTCAAAGTGTTTAACTGAAATACTTAGTCTCCTTCGTCTGCTCTTCATCGCTGTCTTCCGTTTGCACTGAATAGAATCTTGTCATTCACCAATCCCTAATAGCAGGAGTAAACTCGGCTCTCTTCTGCGAAAAACGAACGCCTTTAAAAATCATCCTTGTTGGGTTGAAAGATTTTCATAGGATGCAAATTTCCTTAAAGCACAAAGCAGGCTAAACGCCCGACTGCCAGGTCTGACAGCGGCTCTGTGTTGCAGCAAAAGCTGTGCCACGTTGTTTCAGCTTTAAATCACAGAATGTTGCAATCCAGGCTGGAGTTTAATGTTTCAAAGGTTAAAAGGATTCCTTGGCTTGGTGCGTGCTGGCAAACAAATTCTATATTCACTCGGTGGATAAAATGAATACTGAACACCTTGTCGATTGAGATTCATCTGTGTTTATTCATTTACCAATATACACATCTGCTCAGTATTACATGGGAGATTAACTAGTTCTATTTGAAGGATTTACCCGAGTGGAGAGTCATCATACACCTGTATTCCCTAATGACGTATGTAAGGACTCCATCTCTTAGTCAATTAGTCAACTAAGTGGTTGTTACAGGCTGCTTCCGCTGAGCTGCTTCCACTTGTTTTCCGTTGTTTTAATTTTTCTGAGTTGTGTACGGGATGCTCCTTTTGAACACACTTTAATCAAACTAATTCTACAGATTAATCCTCCAAATGTCACAGCGTTTCATATAGTTCACTTATAGACTAATACGCTGTAAATGGTGGTATCCATTTAACAAAAGTTAATGAGGAAAGAAGGGGGAAATAATTTGGAGCAATATAAATGCAAAGAGAACAGAAGGTCAAAGTTGGCCTAATTAAAAATGCAATAAAATCTGCTCGTGCTCTAAAATTGCTGCGTGTAGCTATCAATTAGAAATCACAAAATGGTCTTAGGCAGTACCAGCAAGGAAATGAATCTGTCAACACTTTTCATTATTGTATGATAACACGGGAGGAGAATCAAGCCACAGAATAACTGTTACAAGCTGGACTTGACCTGCCTGCGCATTATTTCTGATTATTTCACACTCTCAGCTAGCGGCGCGAAAAACAAGTTGCTTTTCATTTCACATTTCTGGGGATGTTTTTGCATTTCTCCAGCAACGTGGTGTCATAGGGGATATTCTTATGGTCCAAATTCATGGCACCGCCGCACCACATGTAGAGGTGCGAGAAACACATTTTTCTTTTTTGGGTTATTTTGCAACCGAGGATGTCGGAGCAGCTGTGGCACACCTGCAGAGCGGTGGCAAAAGAAGTTGGATTAGAAGGAATAAATTACCAGCTGATGTGGTAGGAGCCGGTGTCAATCACAGTCAATCAAATTAGGTTCCCCCGCTCCGTTTAAAGGCAACAAGCTCCCCACCATGACGCAAAAGGCAGCCTCAGAATAAATGGAAGTCCAAACGGGTCGGCCTGGTAAAACCTCCCGAACGGGGAGGAAACAGCTGCAACCGGCAAATACAAGAGTGTGGAAAAGGTGCTGCCGAGACGCATAGCATCAAGTTTAACGTGGAATTAAATCTGACAATTGGCACAATAAATCAAATCTGCTACCTCTGAACATTTTCTGAGTGTGAATAATGTGCCGTAATTACCTCAGTTGTGCAAAGGCTTCGGTTAATTAAAGAGCATTTAAGTCCTGCCTAAAACAATATTTAACATTTTGTTTTAATTAAAAAGTAGTGGCCGGTGTTTTTGATGACGGTGGTGGGTGGTGCTGTCAGAGTAAATGAAAGGTCAGGGACTCAAAAAGGACTCAGAACTGTGTCAACGAGTGATTTATGAGTGGAGGTGAAGGATTATTGTGCTATTGTTTGGTCTTCTGTGAAGATAATTAGCATTGTCGCTAATGCGGTGCAAACAGGATTGAGCAAGAGGAACGCTACTGCTGTTAGTGGAAATGTGCAATCACCTGTTGTCTGTCTGCAGTAACCAGTTATTACGTTGAAACCTCATCCTCTACATGCTGCTGTGCTCAAAGCGAGAAGGGTCTCCATGATGTTTTATCTTTAACATAAAAACAGTCACTAAAATGACAACTTTTATTACTTTTTACTTCTTTTATAAAGCCAAAGCGCTCAAAGTAGGTCATATTTTTTTATTTCTAAGCTTGAAGCCTGAGAGTACTCTAAGGTGCACTCACATCAATCATATTTATGACAAGAAAAATTAGAATTTAGAAGCTCTTCACCCATATTTATTATTACATCCTAAATAAAAGTCTAAAATAGTTTGGGTATATTAAGTGAGATGCAGGCTGCTCTCTCACACACTTTCTTTAAACAGCTCTTCCTATTTACGCTAGTTTCTTAATTCATTGTTTGATATTGTTTACTTCATACTAGTATCTTTTTCCTGCTGATGTCAGATTGTGTTTGCATCTGAATCCTTTTCTGAGCTGAAATAAATGCAAAATCTAATCTCCAGGACGGGCACATAAACAGACAAATACAAATTACGGCGAGCCCACATGAAAACACAACACAAATTTATCCAGATGATAAAATATGATGTGGCTGACAGTGCCTCCAATGAAAAATTATTGGCATGAGCCAACATGTCAGCAGTATAATCGTGAATGATGTGCGGAAGAGAAAGGTCACAGCTGAGGACTGAGGCGTTATGTAGAGGAACAGCTAAGCTCTTTAGCACCCTGACTTCGATGCAGTAATTCAGAATTGCAGACTCGGTGTCTAACACATGCATACGGGTTGTTTTTTAGCAGCACAATGTGACTCGTGTCAGCATATCAACATAAACATTAGACGTCTATTCACTGCAGATGACAAAAAGTCAGAGAGTTTCTTAGTTTTTATAGAAAATGGTTCATTATCAGTGGAGTGAATGACAGAACACAATGCATGTGACTGCAAACAAACACACAAAAAAAGCAGGTGAGGGTCTTCACCATAAATGTGCTGCTGCATGCCTGACAGCCTCTGCTGCTGAATATTCTTCCTGCTTTGCTTTGTTATAAATCAACCCTCAGAATCTGATTCCTCCACCGACCAACAATGCCATGCAGATCTTTTTCAGCAACTGGGGCCATTCGGGAGCTATTAAGCGGCGCCTCGGCAAAGTATGAACACAACAGTAGCCCCTCAATGGGTCCGACATCAGGTGAAATATAGCATGAGGACAGGAACGGATACATCACTGTGAGATTTATACACTTCCTGTAATAAAACGACACCACGAATCACAATCTGTTGTTTTCTGTTCATATTCTAAGAACACATGTGTCATGGCCTACTGAAAATCATGGCTGGGGTGAGAATAAAACACTTGCTCTTCTAGAATTTGCCGATCATACCAACATAAATTAATGCTTAATGGTTTAACTTTCATAAAACAGAGGGACAACAAATACTATGAGGTATTCTTGTAAAGATACTGTATGTTGGGATGAAAAGTAAGAGAGTAGATACAATAGCTAACAAGAGTTAAAGTAAATTCTAGGCTTTACAAGCGAAACAAACTTTGGATTTTTTTTTTTTATTGTCAAAAAAAGATGCTCTGTAACAGTTTAAGAGCTGAAACTCAGACGATCCAACAACATGTTCAAGACGAAAAGGGCAACAAAAAGCTTTATGACCATCTCTGGTAATGATGCTGGGGCACAACTAGAGAGAACATCTTTCCTAACCTGAGGATCTGGTGTCCAGAAAAAAAAAGACATCGGCGCAGCACGTAAAAGCAACATAAATGAGTTGTCACACATCACTGAGAGAATCTAGCAGGTGGGATTCCAAGAGTGAGTTGATCCAGCGAACGTGTGTCTGACTGGAACAAAGATTACAGGTTTTATATTAAAACTTACAAATAACCTTGAAAGGTTTTGTCTTGATCAAATGTTTAAAAGCTCTTCAGGTTGAGGAAGTTATCAAATAGAAAACTAGCACAAATCAAGGCCCATCTAAGTTAAGTTTTACCCTAAGATCATGATATGTTGAGAAATGATGGAATTATTCTGTAGCTGTTTAGATTAAATCTTGAAAATATTTTGTGCAATTTCACGCAATACTGCAAAATCTGATGCAAACAGTAAGAACTCAAGACATAATAGGGATGACCTTCACCTTCTACCACATCCGATTTCAGCTCAATATGTGTAAATTTTACTCAGTTAAAGCCATTTTTGTGTTACGGCAGCCATCTTGAATTGGGTTGACTCCAAATGCTAATCAGTTGTGGATCTAATGAAGACTTTCTGAGAGTTTTTTTTTTCAGTAGTTCAATATTATCCTAACAGATCTGGTCTGGTTTTGTTAAACTTGTTCTGGTCAAATCTTCCTACCTATATACAGATCATGGTCATATTTCTCTGAGATGTTGTGTTTTCTATTTTTATGTAATAAATTATTGACATGACTAATTCTATTTCCCCACATCTCAACACATCCTAAGCATGTAGATGTGAGTGATAAACCTCACTTTCTGTTGTCGGTCCCAGACAGCTTGTTGGAAAGCAGAAAAACACACAGAGAAGTCAACGCTGGACAGCAAGGGGACGTCTCTGACTGCACAATTCAACTCATCATCCTAATTGAGCAAGCATCTCTTTTTAATTATTTCCTGTGTTCTGTTCAAACACAATCTCAAAAAAGGTCACTGTTAAAAAATTAGAAATGCATTCCTCATTAGCCTCTCTAGCCGCCAAAGCAACTCCCTGAAGTGATGACTTTCAAAGTTAAGTGCTCCTCCGCTTCACTGACAATCTTTGTTTTTCACATCGGATTGGTAGAGACTCGAAAAGATCGGGGAGGGGGAAATCTGACTGGGGAATCCACCTATCACATTATTGCAGCGGCTAATATAGAAGAGTGCTACAGCTGAAGAGGGCCCAAGGTCAGTGTCACTGCTAGTTTGTGATGACCAACACCACTTAGTTTGTGACACCGGCGTGATGAGACACCACTGAAAACAGCAAATACTAAAAACTAAACACTGACCATCTTTTTTTTTTCAAATGCGCCACAGCAGCCCTAAAATACAAATTACAGCCCTGTAACGTGGGATTTAGAGAGAAGCCAGCTTCAGTGTTTGTCATCAACGCAGACTGGAGGACGAATTTAAAAAGAAAAGAGTTCCCCGAGACAGAGAAGAGGATGATTGACTTCATCACCCTGAAGGACCAGCCCATTGCTGTGATTGAAAATATGGGGTTTTGTCAAATTTTAGAGCTGCTCATCATGTATGAAATAAATTATTTCATGACTTTCTTCAAACACGATGATGTCAATGCTACTGCTTAGCCTCATTGCACACCGGACGCATTCCATTTAATCAAAAGCACGCTGCGCTGACAGGAGATCATGTAAAGAAGGTAGCTGTGGGTATGTGAAACATGCATGTCCACATCATTGTCATGCTGCAAAAACATTTTTAAACAGATATAAGGGCTGCATTGTACACACAAGGGATTCTATTCAAAGTGTAGAATTTGAGATGCAGAGACCAACTGTAGCTAACAGAGGGGGGTGTTTCCAGTTTGCAGCCAGCGACCAAACCCCATCTTTCTCTTCTGAATGCAAAAACAACAAAAAAGTTTTGATTCTGGCCTTGAAAAACAGCATTACAGAAACCTAGAAGTTGGTGCACCAACTCCCTGTTCAGCCCAAGCAAAGATGCTTCACAAACTCAAGATGGGGTAATATAGGAAAAAAAGAAATAGTTTTACCATTGATGTGAAGTCGAAGCAGCCGTGGGGGAACATGAGCTCATTAGCAGTCTCATCTTCTTGCTGTTTGTTTTAATAATTCTAGGCATGGTTGTAAATTCCAATCAATGCGTTCAATTTGACCATTTTTGCACCATCTTCAACAAAACTTATCAACAGTGTTTGTAACTTTCTACATTAATATTACCAGACTGTTTAAAGATCCTATTTGATATCTGCAAAAAATCCTCACAAACACAAACTGATGCTTAAAGCAGCATCTTTAAATTTGACTGGCAATATAAAGATATCAGTATGAAGTTAAAGCAGACATATTAATCTGATCTGAGTAGATAAAACTGTCTCCCTGCGGTGCGGTCCAATACAGAAACTCTGATTACACTTAAGGGAGGTTCAAACAACCGATTGGAAGAGACATTTAAAGTGTTGTGATGATGTGGCTTTGGTGGCAGCGCGCCAGCTGCAGAACATCAAAACAGTTCTTTATAGCTCCAACGTAAAATGGCTTATAGACCAGAACCAAACCAGAGCTGAAACCACAGCTGGATGCAAACCCTTTCAAGCCAGGCCTGAGATTACTTTGTCTTGCATCATGTATCATGTCTGAAATGACTAATGAGGGACTGAAGTTGATCCCTTCTATACAAGGTAGTCACAGAGTCAAGTTGCGGAGTAGGTGTAAAGTGGAGGATTTGGCGTGCAGCGCTTGCTTCACATGGTGGGGTCCATTTGTTTTATGAGACTAGAATTTCCTCATCCAAAAACACAAAAGTTCAGAGGAATGTCTCCTTGTTGTCGGAATTCTGACTCTGACCGGCCTTGACCTTCAAATCCAATATGGCTACCTCACACATGAAAAGCTGCAATAAGACATTTGTATGAGTCTTTAATAATTGCACAGATATGTAAAGTTGGTAGAACTGCTGCCTCACAGCAAGAAGGTCACAGGTTCAAATCTCAGCTGTGGCCTTTCTGCATGGTGTTGCATGTTCTCTCTATGCATGTATGGGTTTCCTCTGGGTACTCTGGTTTCCCCCATAGATCACAACATGCCTGAAAGTCCCTTTGGATAAAAGCATCTGCATCAAAAAAGCATCTGTTAAATGAAAAAACGTAAACTTTGTGATCAGCTTGTATTGTAAAACCTGCCACAAGTATCTAATCCTACTGGTTTCCCAGTTTCCATCTGGAACACTGGTCAGTTGGGGAAGTCATTGTTACTCCTGGGTTCTGCTATACAAGCTTTAAATGTGTAAGAACACACTGTTTATGTGAACTACCAAGAAGGAATAAAGGACGACTGTTGAGTCACTAGTGATGTGTGAAAAAGGCTCATAAAAAAGGGTTGAAAAGGTCAAAGGTGTAACACTGGCACTGATTTGAATACGTTTAATGTCCTTTTCAAGAGCGGTGTGGGAAAATGCAAATATTGAACTGAGATTGGTATCGACTGCTGCCCAGTCAGACATACTGTAAACTATGACTCTACCTGCAAAGGCAGTAAAACCATAACACTGCTTCACTCAGGAGACACAATTAAGATGTATTTTGTTATTACTATGGGTGTTTATATTTGATCATTTTGTAAAGCTGAAAGGTGGAAGAGGGTGGGATAACTGCTTTATTCTGCATTTAAGTCGAACTTTTGTATGCTTGTGTTGTTTGTTTTGTACGTGTGTGCATGCACAGAGCCTTTGATAAGAAGTCTTGAGAGGTATAGTGGAGGACCATGCCCTCCTCTCCTGTGCTCTCCTCTCTATCCTGGCTAGCAGGCTGTCCTCATTACTGTCAGTCAGCATCAGGTTTAGCAGTGCCAGGCTCCTGCACAGCCCTCTGTCCTTTCTGCCCTGCCAGCACTAGCCTGCCTGACTGCTGCCATTGGTAAGCATTGTAAGAGCCCCTCAATCCCCCAGAAAACCTAATTACTCTCCACCCGCAACCAAGGAGACCAGAGCAGAAAAGAGAGCGGCAGAGGAAAGAAGAATCACACACACATACCCTCCATTTATAAGCGCTGTGGCAATTATTCAAACAAAAGAAATGTGTGTTCATATTATATCTGCGGCAAAAAATAATTACACTAGCATTCACTTTTACAAATCATTTATCTTTCCACTGAAGCATAAATATTGGCTGAGAGCATGAAAAAAAAATGAACACAAGATACATTTAGGAAGTGTGAAATAAAAAAAATAAAAAATAAATGCGCATGAATCAAACTGAGCATCGCTTTGACTACCCGTTAACTGGGTCACTCAGTTGGTGATTGTGTCTGACCACCAAACAAACAGTCATTCATATGTCTCTGCTCTGGCCCCGTTTTCATCTGGAGCAGTTCCACTGAGGCCGATGAAAAGCAGAGGAGCTGACGGGTCAGGGATTTAAACCCATCTCCGGCTTCGACACAGCAACCATTACCACAGAGGCAGAAAAACTCCTTGTGTCATGCTCCGTCTAAGGGTGGGTTTGTTTATGTTGGATGCACAAGGTTTTTTTTTTCTCTTTCCTTTAAGGGAGGGGGGGAGGGGGCGGTTGAGAGGAGAGTGACAGTGAAGAATTCCCATCAACTTGCTTGTCACTTCCCTGACATCTTTGTCAAAGTTTCCTTTGGTTACAATCAGACTGTCTCTTGGTCTCTCACACTGTCTCGGTGCAGTGTCAGTGCATTTAGTGTCAATTGTAAAATCCATTTTCAAAAGTGCATTCACAGAGATATACAGAAAATTTTTCTCCAGTTAGACATCTTGGTTGCTCACCAAAATAAGACCTGTGCCACATGCCTTGAAATGCAATGTCAGGTTTGGATAATAGTCTGCACAACACAACACTCCCTCTCTTTCTTCCTCCTCCTCTGTGAGCCATCTGCACACCAGAAACGCCTCGCAAAATGGAATGTTTAATAAAGAAAGAATCTTCTATCATAGTAGGAATATCAGGGAGGGCTCATTGTCATGAACTGTGATGCTCATCAAAGATAACGACACGGCATTTTGATGCATTCCATTATAGACTTTTGTCCTTGAATATTCTTTCAGACTCGTGCAGCTGTGCAGATCAGAGTTGGAACGGGAAGCTGGTGCTTTTAATAAACTCACAGGGACATTCAAAGGGGCTGGCAGCTACAGAGGTTTCATTTTCCCAGCAGTGAGCTGTGTCATTTAAAATAAGGATCATTTTGAGACGGGGAATATCATAAAGCTAAATCTAGATCAAATAACCGAGCAAGGTGTAAGACTGGATTTACAAGGTCTTGTAATCCTGAAAGACTTAAGAGCAAAGTGCAGGGAGGAGAAAAAATTTTTAAAAATGAAGATCAATGAGAGACTAAGAAGAAAAAACATTTAATAAAAGACAAGATGTTGCTTAAAATATCTAAATAAAACGCGTTATCAAAATTACAAGGCAATGTGTGTACAGGAGGTCAAATGTGAGTTTATCACACACTGAAAAGGAGCACGGGGTGAAAATGTGGTATACACATTTGTTTGGGATTAAAGAAAACAGAGATTTTGTTATTTTTTTTTCCTGCAAAAGTACACACAGTCCCTGAGAGAAATGTGTGGTATGCAGACAAGTGGAAGAGCTGAGTATTGGTCAATTTGCCATTCAAAGGATGAGAAGCAGAAGAAAAGAAAAAGGCAAAGGGAAAAAAAGAGGATGTGACACGGAAAGATGTGTCTGAGACAAAGCAGGAGGCGAGTTGCAGAGAGGGAGCTCCAGCTGCAGCAGACAGAACAACACCAGGACATGCAGTGGGAAGCTAGTGTCACAGCTGTGACAGGCGTAAGAAATGTTTGGGACAGCGCTTTGATGCTTTTCCTAGCTGATTGTCCAGAATTGCCTTAACTGATGTACTAACACGGTTGCTTCCTGCAGCTGAGTACGAGAACTGTCATTACAAACCAAATAAACATATTCCTGGAAGTGTTGTCACAGCTGCTTCGATGCAGTAAACATCGCTTCATGAACCAACAGGGTCTCCTTCCTCCATCCCAAAAAGTTCACACAGCGGGTCACAGAGGCGACTCTGCACCAGGAACAAAAAAAATCCCTTTTCAAGGTGGAAGGAAGGGGTTACGCCCAGCACTGTGTAAATCCACGCTGCTCCTTCCTTTCATTTCCATAACAAGCCATCAGAACTCATCTCCCACTGAAGTGGCCACAGTCCCACTGGCAATTAAAATCATGCTGGGACATGTTATGGTTGTGTGTGACTCCAGTGTGAGAAACAAAAGCAGCGGCGGCAGCGACGGTAATGACGCCGACAGTCGAGTGGTAAATCTCGAGCAATGTCTGCAGAAAGTGCCTTTGATTTCTCGCAAAACTGAGAGCAGGCCTCGTTTTTTTTTTGTGTGTGTTTGAGTTTGAGCCTTAGTGGGAAAATATCAAACGAGGAGACGCCAAGACACTGCATTATCTCATCTCTGTCTCCTTCTTTACCACTTTCTTTTTCTTTTCTTTTTTACACGCAGTCACCAAACTAAAAAGGTGGGTGGTTGTTTTTGCGTGTTTAATGGAACTGCCAGTTTTTCTACAGGTCAGAAATTCAGTTGTGAAAAACAAGGATTCTGAAAACACACCTGTATGATAGTCAGACTTAATCAGATTCAACAAAAACCTTTAAATCTCACCAGGAAAAAAAGCCTCTTCAAACATCAGCTGCTTTTTTGTTGTTTTATCTCCATAAGACTTGTTCTACTTTAAAGGGAAATTAACCCCACTCCTACATCACACAGCAAATCTAAACGATAGAAGCTTTTGTTTAAAAACAGCATCTACTTGGGTAATTGGATGATACACATCAAGATCACTCAGATTCAGCTCAAAAAGCTACTGATCAATCACACCTTACAATTACTTCACAGTTATTAATCCAAGCAGCGTGTTGCATCTCATAAAAAAAGATAACCCTCTGTTTTTACACTTGCCAGGCACTTATCACATCTGCTAAGCAATTTCCAGGTGTGAATTCCAGATAGAACAATTCCACAAAAAGCTAAATTATATACGTTCATAAATGAATTTTGTTTATCCGCTCTGCATTCGAATCCATTTCTCAACAATAATCTTTAATAGATTGTAAGAATGTGCTTTCTGCAGAGGCTTGCATCCAGTGAAATGATATTTTTTTGGCCTGTAAGAGTGAGGATCAAGTGTGAAACTAAATGCTAAAATCCAGAAACCTTTACAGAGAAGTCCTGGCATTCTAAAGCTACTTCCAGCTGCCTATCTGACAAAGCCCCAGCTATCCCCAGACAGGTTAAGAGGAGACGAGGCATAAATGAATGTGCATAAAGCACTTTGCATCGCATCGTGATTGTTTAATCCTTTCATTCTCATCTGTCAATCATCCTCAGATGCAAACTAATCCCTGAATATTTACGGGCCGGTCCATAGTGATACCTTTGACACGACTTGTAAAGCACAACCTCTATTTATAACACAAAATGTTCCTTTTAAGTCTTAAGATAAGCTTTAGTCGGAGGACATTATGCATTTGTTATGTGTGTGACGGTTTGCATTTCCTTAGCCTGTTTTCTTTGATTGACGGGGCCGGTGGTTATCTCCCCTTTGTGCCCTTTACTGATATTATGGTGCAGATGGTCACAAAAACATACGATTGCTCAAATCATACATATACATGATGATGAAATGCAGGTGGGAAATATTAAGGACATATTCAGGTTTTCAGAAAGTGATTTAGTTTGCTGTACATTAACGCAATAACTGCTCTGATTCTTAAAATAAAACGTAAAAAAAGTAAATAGATTTGATCCTAAACAGAACATCAGAGTGAACTCAGAGGATGTGTGTAGTTTATTCTAACCTAATGAGGGGAAAACTCAGTGGACCCCACGTTCCAGGGCAGCGTCAGGAACGTCTGCTGATACAAGTTGTGTTTTATTTTTTTCTGCCTGTGATCCTGTCATCCGAGTGCAAACACCCATAGTTGTTTACAGTGAAAAGTCCTCCTTGTTCACCTTCACCTCCTGCCTGTTTTCAGCAGTTCTCTACGTGATGTACATACTGTACAGCTCCTCCATACTGCAGCAGAGAAGGCTGAGGGGGTCAAGGGTTACGGGCAAAGTCATTGTTGCTGGTGAGAAAATTAACGCCGGTTGGTCTCGTCACGATTTGCTCCGTGAAGCCCGTGCCACCGAGGCACCTGCCAAGGCGAGCTCCTTTAAACAAAAAGGCGACCTATTCATCGACTGCATAAGCAGCCAAGCAGGCAGACAGCAGAGACGGGAAAAAAGGGACAAAAGAAAGCTAAAGAGAGAGGACTTTAGAAAGAGGAACTTAAAAGTCCTAAATTAGCTGAATAAAGAACAAACCCAAGCAATGTTAATCTATCTGGTTTAATCCCATTGCTTTCAGAACCTTTATAATCCACATTCAATGCAACCATTTTTCCTCTCTAACAAGCTTCACTTTTACTCTTTTTTGTAATTATTGGTGTAAGGCTCATATAGAGTTGTTTTGTTGTCCTTTATGTAAAAAACGGTGAATAAAACACCATAAGTTTTGCATTTTCCTCTGAGACTTTTTTTTTATATAAACCTGCTGAAAAAAGGATAAGCAATAACCAGAAAAGCAAGCTGAGTCACTTGTTCATTTAATAACTGGAGGCATCATCAAACATCCGAGTTGTTATATTGCACCGTCAACTTTTATGAGCGGCGCTCAGAAGAGAAGGAATTAAGGTGATCGACTCACCGCGTAAGAAAAAGTGGGAAAACGCTGGTAGTTTCTCAACCATACGCCGATATCCTTAAGTCACCGAGTGCTGTGGTTTCTAAAAGCCTGCACTGCCAATTTCTTATTTGAGACCTGAACAACTCTTTAACAATGCCTCTCCCTGTGATCCAGGGGAAAGGAGAAAATCTATTATCGATTTCCACCTGGTTTAGGTGGAAAAAGCCCTGATAGCAATGCTGAATGGCGCTACAGTGCACCGCGCTGTAGCCTGCACGTTAATAGGTGGAGGATGGTGTGAGGGGGCATGTCAACAAAGCCCTCCACCGCACCATCTGCACACGCTGAATATTTAATTGTCAATGGAACCGTTCAAGACCAGCAATCAAGAGAAGAAAAGATAATACGCATCATGAAGAGCTTGTGCGACAGTTCCTGCGTGATTGGTTTATGGCTTATTTCTTAATTCGCCCATTGTTTCTGCGCTAATTGTGACGATTTCTTCATGCAGGCAACACAATAAAGACAGCTCTAAATCTCTCATGTCATTCAATCTCATTCAGCTCCAAATGCTACAAAAGAACTCAGACTTATAATTCAGCCAGTAAGTGTAATTCATCACTGTCGGCTGGAGGTCACTCGTCATTTCTTGAAAATTCATTCAGGCAAATCTCTGCGTAATTCCTTGAAAATAAAATTTGCCATTTTACATTAAAGTGCACCATCAAAAATGTTTTAACAGCCAACATGAGGTCTGGACTGCTTATTTCTATCCCCCCCAAAAATTTAACTTTTCAACCAACAGCTGCCATCTGCAGATACACAGACTGAAACATGCCGTACCACTGCTGACTAAACTCACTTAAAACCTAAACAACAGAGGTAATACCACAATATCTGCAAAGGGATAACATCACAATGAAAGAAAAATGAATGATATGGATATAAAATCATAATGCAAAGTTGAACATGACCAAGATGAGCCAGCAGATACTGGCATCTGTTTGTATGAGCACATTAAATTAGGTAAGACCCAAGAAATAACCATTTTCTAATAGATAGGGACCAATTTATTCTTACCTTAGGCTGGGCGCGACGAGGAAAGGCAACCTTAGGATCAATCTGGAAATGACAAGAAAAAAACAGAAAACACGCACGTCAACAAAGAGTCAAACCGTGCATCTGCTTAAAAATCTTGCATTTTCAAGTATTTAATAGATTCAGACTTAAAAGTTAGTCAACTAAAAAAAAAAAATGCTGGTCTGTTTACTGGTGTTGCAACAAAAACAGCTCTGAAAACCGAGCCCTGCTGTCAATCTTCAGCCTGCTAAAGATCACAGTGAACAAATAGCTGTTGGCTATTGTGCTCTTTGGACAGTTGAGACTAAAATTGAACACTTTGGTTTTTAAATTAAAAGCAGTCTGCTCAGAGAAAGAAAAACACTTCATCTCAGCTGAAAAACACAATCCCATCAGCAAAACACGGCGGTGGTAGCACCATGGTTTGATGATATGTGTTTTAATAAATATGTATTAGAGACAGAACCCTAAATTATCAAATAAAATATAACATTATGTTTAAAATAATAAAATAAAAATAAACCTAAGCCAGTGTCTCAATGGACAGCAAATTGCTAATGGAATTTACAAGGAATTTTCTAAAATGTCTCAAGATGTTTGTGACTGACGGCTTTCGATTTCCTCGCTCTCGTGTGGCTGGAATTCTGATATTTGCAAAACAAATAGAGTTGTTGTGGCCTGAATGGAAGTGCCAGAAATATGAGATAATGTGAAGTTGGTGGCCAAACTGTGAATAAACTGCAATAAGAAAATCTGCACCACAGTCGCATAATTATTGTGTAAATGTCTCCATTTGATTGCAATTATGTCATAGTGTCCTACAAAACAATGCAGAATGATTAAAACTCAAAATTTGTCACATTCCTGGTAAATATTAGCCCAAGTACACTAGTTGTTGTACTAAAGATTACCAGAAGAGGAAGAATACATTACTAGAATGGTCAAGTCCAAACCCTGACCCCATTATAATAAAATTCTTGTTAAACCCACAAAAATCCTGGACTTTTAGCTGCAGTGTGAAACATTAACAGAACGGTATGAATGAGTCAAACCACTTATTAAATGTTATCAGTGTCTTGCCACTCACAGAGACGTAATTCTGCTTTAATTTCTTTAAAAAATTAGGTGTCTTTTTAAGCCAGGGATGGCTGAAATCCTGAAAATGCAAAACAACACAAATAAATAAATAATATAGGCTTCAAAAGCATTAAAGCACCTCAGTTCATTTGCAGTTTCAGGTTTCAAATATTTATATTTAACTCACCCTGATGATAATTCATTGAAGCTACATAATCAGCAGGTAATACAGACTTCTTTTAAATTTAAGAGCCATGTCAAAAACTAACACTGCATTTAAGGCTGTCTGAATTATTGCAATTACATTCTGAGTGCACATGAATGAACCAACTAAGCTGTAATAAGAACACCGGGAGGAGAATGTGTGGGGTTTTTTTGTTGCTTTTGTCCAATTTGACAAAGTGTATTTCCCTTAATTTCCCCACAATCTGGTAAGGGTTAATTTAGTCAAACAACAGTTTTCTGTGTGGTGTGGTACCACACACACACACACACACACACAGAGCTATGCTGCAGTCGAACATTTCAACAAAACAAATGGCTAACAGCGGTTAAATGCTGGAGGATATAATTCTATTAAGGCAATCCCTAATTCAACGTATGCTCTTAGCCACCAGTTCATTTGTAACCTGCCTTATAATGCACCGTGCAGTAAAAGACCTTATCACTGCCTACATTAATTCCTACAATAAAACAGCCTATTATTTAAATTGACCTTCTACCCAACCTGGCTCCTTATAAATTATAAAGGTAGACAGGTTTGCCCAGTTACTGCTTTGATTTGAAGTGAGGATAGTTACTCATTGGGTCAAATGGGCGATATTAGCGACCTCATCACCTTTTCTCCTAAATTATCCAAAGTCGAGGAAGCTCAGTGAAACAACATCTATCCTACTGAGACACTGTCTGTATGAAAGCACGTTTTCATTACTGCAATTTATTGATCCTCCAAAGAAAATATCCGTTCTACCAAATTATTTATAGGTCATAAAATCTTATATTTTAAAATCAACCATCGCTGTTGGAGGAGAAGTTATCGAGGAGGCCAGCTACGCTGATGTTCAGCTGGTCATGGTCACGCCAGACACTTGCTTTTATTTTAGGCAGGAATCGCTGATTGAATATGACAGGGAGAAAATGAGAGTCTGAGGCCGGTGACGCCTCCAGATATTGCCAAATAACCGGGAGGATGCGTCAGATCAGCCTGTTTCTCCATCTTGTGCTTGTTATCTCATTAGCTTCATTCTCCTCATTAATTTCACCAGTATGAAGGTATGTGGTGGTGGTGGTGGTGGGGTTCTCATCAACCTTGCACTTACAGTGAAGAGCAGTGAACTGCCTCAAACAGCAATGTCACCCTAAACCGTCCTTGCCTGAATACAAATGAATTAGAGAATGGACATCTCCCGAAGCTTTAACAGGATCTCATTTAATGCTCTTCTACGTTTTTCCATGCATAATGCTAAAATACTTACAATTACTGTGTGAATTCTGAGCATTTGTGAAAGTCACTCCTTTTAGCACAGACGGATTTATTTAAGAAAATCAGAACGTGCCCTGCTGTGGAAAACAATTGGAAGAAAAGACACCATCTGCACGGATCAATTAAGCCATTGAGACTGACTGCATTTTAATCTGTTTGAAGGGAATCCATGATGTGCAATGTCACTGTCATCTTTCCTGCCAGTCTCACTTATTACCGTTATCGTTCTAAATCAGGTCAGAATGAGAAATGAATTCAATAACACCTGGGCACGGTAACCCTGCTTGTAATAAATTTCATTTAAAGATTTGTTTTAGCACTTAGCCCCAGGCATAACCAATTCAAACTCAATTATTTTGTGCACACTGTTTGAACAAAGACAACACATTATGCTCGGAATACCAAAGTCCCATACCTGGTAATGTATCTTAATTTCGTAAGCTTCCTTTTGATAGAGAAAAATATAAAATCCTATTTTATCACGCAGCATTAACTAATTGTTTTTTGTCTTGCTGAGAACTTCTTTCCACTTTGAAGACTCGTGTTTCCAGCATGCACAAAGGGACACTTAAAACACAGTAGCAATTAATGTCAGCTTTCTGTCAGTTTAACATATTAAATTTATCAAAAGGGAAACGAGTGCACGCAGAGAATTATATTAAAATGATAGGATAAATTGTTTAAAGAACACTGAGAACAGTGCAGCTGAATTTGGCAAAGCTGCATTTTAGATAACGTATCACAAATTAGAAATTAGGACATTTAAAAGGATTTGAAGCCATTTCTATATACATATTAAATATTAAGTGTCCTTATGAGTTGCCAGTTGGTATAATATGCATTATCATTTTCACTGGATATGTACAGGACAATTTTAGCCCCAAACCTGAACATTTTGTTGTGATAGTTTCACCTGATACTTCCTTCCTGAAACATTCTGTTATGTAACACACTCACCATTAGGCTTAGGAACAGACAAATGGACCTGCAGTGCATTTGGATATTCTCGAATATTACTGCACTCAAGCCAGAACAGTATGTTTTTTTCTTCTTCTTTAAATATTCTTCTTCTTTAAAAATAACACACCAGTAATTTTCCTTTCAGTTTTGTTTAAAAGTATTCTGAGAAAACACCTTGAGGTGATGTTGTTGCAGAGAGCTGCAGTTCTCAGTGTCGCATCTAAAAGTGTGCAGATCTTAAAAGGGATATTTAAGCTATTTGAAGTGCGTTTCTGGGGAAATGGGTTTTAAATCATTACCGTCTTGGAGAGCTTTGTGAATGGCCTCTGTTTGGAAAAACAGAGTTTACATCTTATAAGAATGATGAGCTAACGGCTAGTCCGACTGCAGCCAAGGTCAAAGTGCATTGTTGTCATCTTCAAATGTCTCCAATCCAGGAGCATCCAGGGGTCAAATCCTGATGGATTTTTTAAAAATATTTCTGATAAAGTAACCATGTAATACAAAACTGACAGCAATGTAAAGGTCTTTGAAATGTTTCAAGTTTCAATCTTTTAAATTTCACAGCAGTTCATACTTTATAAAAACCTTTTGATGTCATTTTAAAATTGCATAGTTATTTTGGAAGAAATATTAAGAGACTTTTGCTAAATTTGACCCCTGGAAACACTTGTAAAAAACCACAGAATTCTATGTAAATAACCTGTAAGGTGTAGCTGACTGCTGTGTAAAAGTTTATAAAACAACAGTTTGGAGATTAAAGCCATTTTATAGAGACAGCAATATATTTTGGTCATGGTTGTGCTTGGACTAACCACAAACTCATCAGCCCTGTAGGATGTTACCACTACGTATCTACAACAGGATAAAAAGTAATTATAAATTTCACACTTCAAAATGGCCAATTACCAGGTAAATTTAAAGGTGAAACACTTGTTTTTTCTGTTAATTTAACATTGTCTGAAAACCTTTTAGTGGCACATGAAGAACAGAGCAAACTGAGGATCTTTCAGGGCCTTTCTCAAAAAGAAAGTTAGTTGTTCCTGCTCATCAGGTGGGAAAAGGTTGCAACACCACGTCTAAGGAGATCAGACTCCACTGATTCTCAGTCCGGCAGACGGTGCAGTGATGAAGTGGTCGACTGACATAAACAAACCTCAAAGATCTCACTGTTTTTCACTCCAGCGTAGAGAAGCTGCACCATAATTCAACTGCAGCTCATATAACCACAGTAAAAATGTTTTATTAACATTAGCAGGGTTTCTTTACCAGGAAAATAAAATAAAAATCACAAGCAGAAATCAGACTTGGCACTAAATGAATATGCTCAAACCAGAACGAGCCAAAAACACGACGACCATAATATCGAACTGTTATAGAGATATTACTGTAACTGAAGGTGCACAGATCTAAACAGTATCATCAATGTGTTTACCTATTAGGGTTTTTTTTCTCAATAATGAACAAAATGACATTTTTAACCTAGAGCCGGCCCTAATAAACATACATAATAAATGCAATAGAAAATATTCTATCTCATGCATAGATTAGGGTATTATTATTACCAGCTGCTGTTATCTACAGCTGTCTATACAATGTATGAGGTCCTTTTTGCCATTGATTCAATTACTCTAGCAATCTCATGGTAGCAGAACCTGTTATGTACAATTGACTGGCAACCACTAATGTGATGTCATTTTCAAAGAGCCCTGCAATTACAGTATGTGTGCCTTTTTTGCAATGTGAGTGCCTCAGATAAATCTTAACTATCTAACCAGTCTACACGGTTCAGTTCCTGTGGAGCACAAGAGCACGATTACTGACATGGTAATGATGTGCTGCTGCTGAGGTACCTCGTGAAGCTGTAGCCTAAAGCAAAACTGGCCTTTCCAATTGGAACGCTTTTATGTATTTGCTCAAACTATATTAAACGCTGTATGTTACATCTGCATAAGACTTTTCTTCAAATTAAGTTTGGCTACACCTTTGTTATGTGATCCCTCAAAGAGCAAAAGTGGATTTCCTGGAGACATTATACAACCTGATATGTCAACATAATAAATGAGAACAGACCAAAAGGAATCCCCGACCAAACTCGCCATCTTTTTATCTTCCTTTGCCTTTTACTAGAGGGTCTCCAAGGGCTGCTTTTGCATGCAACTGTGGGAGATCAGGGCAGAGAACTAGCATATATCTTAAGTTCACATCTTACAAAAGGATTTCATATATTAATGCAGCTCCTGGGTAAACTCTTTTCCTCTCTCTTAAGACATATCTACGCTGCCGTGATGATGTGGTGTTTAAGCTAAAAGGAAAAAGCCTTATCAAAGTGTGCAGCTTCTCTCAATATAAGTGCGAGCAGGTCCACAGGTGTGAGCGTGTGATAGCAACAGAAAAAGATGAGAAATTAAAACGTGAATCCGTCCTATCTGGCCTGTCAATTTGAACCGATTTTTGCTGCGGACTCACATCTTGTTATGATACTTAAAATGAGAATTTCAGCAATGTCACGCTGGAGAAAAAAAAAACCAACAAATTGTCTGCTTTGTCTGCTCTGGAAAACGTGTAATATTACACAAGATATAACATCGCTGCTTTGACAAACATCCGTATGTGACAAGCGACAGATACGGCGTGTGCTAATACTGCCTTCACCCTTAATTAACTGCAGAAGATGGAGCACCTATACTTAAACACGAGCAAGTCAGTTTAGCTCACTAATTTGACTTTATGTCCAAATCCTATCGAGCTGCTGCTCATCCATGCCTCCTCTCCTGATTTCCTCTCGGGCTGTTTCCTGACTCAGCCTGAAACATCAGGACTGCCAGCACAGGCTGACCTGGGGTCAGTAAAGGCTGGCGCTGTCCTAGACCGTGAAAAATATGTTTTCCTTACGAGAAAACATAAACGCTGCCAAGCTCTACAAGTTGCAGTGAGTTAGATTGAAAATAAATTAAGCCATCTGAAGTATGATGAATGCTTTTACAGAAGGCTTGTGTAGATACTTTATGTTTCCCTAACTAATAAAACCACTTTGCATAACAGAAAAGAATATATACGCCAACCAGCGATCAATCTGCCGCCTCATAAATGTTTCAGCTGTCACTTGTAGAATGCAAAATCATGTGCTATGATCTCCCCCGTTCTCACCAGAACGTCTCCGGGAACAGATGCTACGAGACGCGTTTTTTTCTAAACTCCACAAAACGTCACGAAAAATGGTAAATATGTTCTGAATTACCAGCACGTGTGTTTTCAAGCCCTCGGGGCGCGTATGCCCATATGTCTCATTCACATTCATCCTCCTCTGATTGTTTTCATAACCGGACAAGAAGCAGAGCACGCAACGTTAAAGGGAGAGAAAAAAAACAGATGGAAAGAAAAAGAGGAGGAAGACTGAGAACATCTTTCATCTCTGGCTGTCCCAACTAAACGTAACAAAGTCTTTGACTGAATATGAAAAGCTTAAATGATTATCCTGATTGGTAAATCCTCTGAAAGATCAAAGGTTATCTTTTTAACGATCACTTAAAACTGCACCACTAAACTGATTTTTGGGGGGCATCTAAGTAATTGCACATTTAAAACTATATGTCTGACTTACTAGGACAACACAAAAAGAAAAAAAAATCATAAACAAGTGGTAACCTTCACAATGATTTTGTTATAGCAACAATTACTCCCCTCTGTTGTTATGTTCAGCTTCTATGAGCCTGAGCTCCGTCGGCTCCTTTGGAGGTGCCTTTTCTTTTTGTATGAAGAGATTTCAGCTCTTTTAAGGTCTTTCATGGGTTTGAGGTAAGGGATTGTTGCAGGCCAATTTAAAAGCATCAACTTCTTTCTCCTTTTCCGTCTTTTTTCCTGCTCTGTCAGATGTGTGCTCTGGGTCTTTATGCTGCTGAGAAACCCCTTACCAGTTTTCCAGCTCTGATTTAACCCTAAACACCTCAATAATTCATTGATTTCATCACTGCTTTAACACAACCGATGAATTCAGTAACATAGGCAGCGAAGAAGTCGTGTACACAAAGGACATTCTTTTTCTGACTGCTTTACTTTTTATGCAAAGTGGTGCAATGCATGCAGCGGGCTTTGGAAAACTATTGTCCATAAAAATTTGAGTAGCTGTTCTGTGGAGGCTTTTGCAGAAAAATGTATTTTTTGTGTCTTTTTTATAACACTAATATTATTCTTGATCTTTGCAATTGAAACACAACTTAATCCAATGCACATCGTGAGGTAAAGTCTGAAAGAATCGTTTCAGAATGCTG
Organism: Callopanchax toddi; assembly: GCA_006937965.1. Taxonomy (NCBI): domain Eukaryota; kingdom Metazoa; phylum Chordata; class Actinopteri; order Cyprinodontiformes; family Nothobranchiidae; genus Callopanchax; species Callopanchax toddi. The sequence goes on along the minus strand of SSNR01000044.1, from coordinate 2,977,465 downwards.
GAGATTTTTACAAAATTTTCAGTTTTATTATTATTACGGTATTATTATTATATATTTTAAACATCTTATCAGTTGTATGTCTGTGCAACTTTATAAACTCCTGTAGCCTTTAGAATTCTGCTTTGTTATTCTTGCTTTTTCTTTATAATCAATCAGCAAATATTGTCTATATTGTTTTGACTGTGTATGTGCATGTGTGTGTGTGTGTGTGTGTGTGTGTGTGCGTTTGTGTGTCTATAAACAAAATATCTCACCACCCACTGAATGTATTTTAATTAAACTTTTAGGAAGTAATTATTAGACGCACATTTCAAACTGATTCACTTTTGGACCCAATTAAAGATGGCCGCCACAGCTAATAGGCATTAGCAACACAAAAATGACTGTAACTCAGTCAATTTTACAGATATTGAGCTAAAATGTGGTGTGTTAGCAGCTGAGAGCCATCTCCATGATATTCTAACACAATCCTACAATAAAGCATAAAACTCAGCATAGCATTATTTTTAATACTTGACCAAAATGACAATAACTCTATTATAATTTGTTTTAGGTCTTTAATTTCTGATGCTTTCAGTTTTCTACACTGCTGAATAGAATCTGCAGTATTTCAGTCTTTTTCCCCCTCTCCTGTCAGCAATAAGATTTAGGTTGAGTAAACACAGAAGAGTAAGCACAGATGACTCTCTTTTTGAAGTGGGGTGCTAATTTAAAGTCATCAAATTAAGTAAAATAATGTCTAAACTCTTTCACTGTCTTTTTGATGGCTGGCTCCAAATATTTTGCCTAAAATTCATCATAACTATTCCTTTAAAACAGACTGTAGTAACTGCATAATCTGCATGTATGCATTAGAATATAAAATCTACATGTTTTTACTGTTAAGTATTTAAATAATAATAAAATCTAATCCAATACACCTGTGATGTGTTAGCAGTCAGACCACCTCCAGCCACTCACTTTCTTTCAAGGTTACAAAGGACAAACAAGCACATGAGGGTTTATTCAAGCGTATAAAAGTGGGAGACTTGTATCAAATCAACATCTGCAAACACATCAAGAACTCTCCACATTTTTGCTGGCTCCATTTTTTTCCCCCCTCCGCTGCTTTGCAACTTTATAAGAGATATGATAGATCAGAACGCACTGTGATCTTGATAGCATGAACGTTAAGGGACAAAGCAGCACAGCAGATAAAGCCCGGTGACAAATGGTAAGAAAGGCAACACAAACAGCTGCTTCACATTAGAGATCTTTTGTTGCGAGCTTATGGATGAGAAATTGTGCATTAGCAAACAGGAGGAGGGAATCATCTCAGCAAGGTTTGATCAAACATCTGTTCTATAATGACCATCAGATCTGTGCCGTTAATATAACTCAGATTTGTGAGTTTTATATAACTTCCATAATGAGTTTGCATATATTTAAAAGCTGCATAAAAATACCAAATCAAGGCTTTATTTATTCCTAAAACACCTTTCATAAATCCTGAACGCATCGTTTTATAAGTGGGAATTTAAAAAAATGACATTAATAAAAAAATATTTCACAACAAGTTGCAAGTGTGAGTGACTGGGAGGATGCACAACTTTGTGGCTTTGCATTCACAGGGAACGATGATTTGATGTAAGACCTTAAAATGTCAACGACTCGGCTCTCAGGGTAAGGCACTGTCAAATCTGAAATGTATGACACGAGTCTGCCAGATATGACCTCAAGCCTACAATAGGTGAGATTTAATACCAGTCATTTTTATCAGTTGATGAAAAAACTCACTGAACCTGTATCTTTTTATCACCACTCCTGAGTGTATGAAGCGCTCCTCCTCTGACACAGAGGCTAATTTGGACTCCTAATGTGGCAGACACATATATTAAACAAAAGCTAATGATATTTTAATACACGGTATTTATCTAGTAAGTACAATATTATTTTAAAATAAGGGATTTTTCTTACTGATGCAAGCAGAATTCAACAATCAATATGCTGTAGCCTCCCCAAATAGGCTACATCCTCTGACCTTTGACCTCTGTTGACCATCACAACAATAATCCATCTTTTTCCCAATAACTTGGAATACAATCACTCTTGGATTATGTTTAACCCTGAATCAAGACCCCTACAGGTGTCCTACTGTCCACTTTCAAGTGTCCATCTCCCGGATGACCTTAACTGGACACTAGCTGGTCTAATAAAACACTCTCTGTAAGAAGTCTCTTCTGAAACACCACAGACTGGTGTTCCAACTGTAATCTTTTGTTTACAGAACATTCTCTTGTAGTGTTTCTGCTCAGGGTCACTCACTCTCACTCACACACTCAAAGTGTTATAATGCTTCTCTGCTATGTCATGCATTTTCTGCATTTTTAATCACATTCATAATGTGAGTGTTAACGGGCGGAAGTCATATGAACTTGGTAAACTCCCACAGTTCCCTTGTCCAATCAGAACCATTCACAACTCCACTAAATCAATCCTGATTAGTACACTTAACATCTTCTGATTGGTTAAATTTAAGATAACTCGTCTCAAAACTAATACTCAGTTCCGGTACGAGTCAGTCTTGTCTTGTCTTGTCCAGGCCTCATAGAGTCTTGGTCTGAGCCACAGCCTGAAGCAGTCGGAGCTACTATGCTGCTATCTTAGCTGAACCTTCATCAGCTTTGAACAAGGCCTCTCAGTCTCTCCCTCAGCACGGGAGAGATCAGAAATGAATTCAGCATGCCTGCTGAAATGCCTCCCTTGCTGACCGGGACGTATCCACGGACTGTCCGGCGAGGTCCTCGGCGGCCACGCCTTCCAGGACCACCACTCCGAGTCTGGGGACTCCAGCCTCAGCTCGTGGAGAAACCAACGCCTGCCAGATCTAGGAGCGTCCACCTGTCAGTGAGCGAACACCACTTTCTGATCGAGAGGTTTGCTTTGATAAAGCTTAATTCTTCCAAACTCAAATTAGCCTAAATTGACTCTTAAAGTCCCAACTAGGTTAACTAAATTAACTAACTTCCCTAGTCATTAAAACATATGCTACGGTCCGTTAAAACTCACAATTAAACTATCTTTAACATCCTCAACATGTTTAAGAATATTAATTGTGTTTACATCAAACTTTCAAACTGTCTTATCTGTCTGTGTTCTTAGGTTTTTCAAATTAAATGGTTGTTCAATCCTTATCTGGTCTCAGTTCACGTTATTAATAAGGTATTTCAATTCACTGTACTCTTTCAAAGAACCTAGATAATTCCTGTAAACACTAAATATAAGTGATAGTATTGGAGATATTTTCTCCATATAAAACTTCCAAAACTTATTAGTGAATTTACAGAGGGTGTAGTTAAAATAACTAAATAGTTATTTCAAAACGCTACATATGGCGAGCCAGCCATGTTTTAAACTGTAATGGCATTGCCAACCAGTTTTTAAGTACAAAATTAATACCTAAAAAAGGATTAATAACTATAAGCTGTTTAATGACTGAACTCCATTTTCCCTGCCAAGAAGCACACACAGTCCTTGCTGATAAGATAAGCGTTGCCACCTCATCACTGAAGCCAAGTCTGATACTTGTTAAGCTGTTTCACTTCATGTCTGTTTTCACAGTTAAATGTCTGTTGTGTAACTTGTGTATGCTTGGTGACAAAAGTTTTCCGACGTGGAGACAATAAAATTCCGGCTAAATTCTAAGCTGTTTATCAGACGGTTAACACGACGTCCAAGAACGCGTGGCCTAAATCCGACGTCCAGAGACAAACCAGGTAGAGACCGGTTGTCCTTCGTCAAAAATCTCGTGCGTTTTCACGACGAGTTTAGGTAGCATCGGCTGAGTACGTCCCCCGAGCTAACCACTAAATAGGTAAATATCCGCTGATTCCGCTAAACAACGCCGCTGTTATTCGTCTTCCATCGCCTCGTTTAACTCTTTGTCTCAGAGACACATCACTTCATTACATTGGTTGAGCTTAACTCTTTCTTTCTCCTTCAGTGAATTATCTTCATCTGAATAAACAATGTCTGAACAAAAACAGATAAAAGAGGGTAGACGCCTCACCACAGGTGAAATTGCTGACTTTATAGTAAAAATGGGAAAGTTTGTACCTGAACCAAGGTACCCAAAAAAGCTATCTGCTTATTTCAGGAAATTTGACAGGCTCATGGAAGACTACCCTGACACATGTTTAGAGGACAAGATCTTTCTTCTTGAAATGACCTCAGACATGATGGTGGGTATGTTTATTGACCGTCAGTCACCACACACGAAGAGTGACTTTGACAGGCTACGTAGAGCTATCGCCAAATATTTCTACCTTGATGAGGAAGCTGCAGGCCTCCCGGCTGTGAGGCCCGAGCAGTCTCTCCCTCAGACTCCTGCCGCAGCGAGTGCAGAAAAGACAGTCAACCCCAAGGTGACTCCCGTCTGCCCACCTCCGCGGTTGGTGCTGGAACCCCCAGCATATAGAGTTACTGTGTCTAATGGTCCAACCACTGTTTCACCTGCAATTTCTCCAATGCAGAGGATGGCAGAGCGATTCAAAAAAGACTTGCCAGACCCTAATGATCCTCGAGGTATTCGTAGTTTTCTCACTCTGATCGATGCCCAAGGGTTTAGAGGCTGGTATAGATGCGATCTTGTTCGACGCGTTGCAAATGGTTCGTGGGAGAAATTCATAACGCGTCTGCCAGTAGACGTGACATTGCGCTGGGACCTACTACGTCAAGCCATCTTAGATCATTATCCACTACCTGATCCTACAGATGCTAGTCCATCTACTGCATCTGATCCACCAACCTCAGATTCCATCACTGAGAAAAGGGGGGTCACAACACAACCTGATCCTCCTCTAACAACATCTGACCTTCCAGTGTCAAGCTCAGACCCTCCAGTGGTCAACGCTGACGCTCCTGAGTCCAACATCTCTCTGCCTCCCCCAGAGTCGGGCAGTTCTCCGGCGTCCGGCACAGAGCCCGTCCCGCTCCCCGCGGAACCGGTCAGCCCTCAGGCGCCCCATACTGAATCCCCTCTCTTAACAGCAGAACCCGAGGTGCTCCCACTCAGTCCACAGGTTTCCCTTCTGCTCCCCGCGGAACTGGTAAGCCCTGCTGGTCCTCAAGGTGAGCCTCCTCCTCAGGTAGAACAGGTCAACTCTACTCTAACAGTAGAACCAGAGGAAATCCCACTCAGTCCTCAGGTGCCCCGAGCTGAACTCGTTCTGCTCCCCGCAGAACCAGACAGCCCTACGGCGCCTCACACTGAGCCTCCTCCTACTGGACCTCAAGGTAAACCTCCTCTTCCCCCGGAAGTGCAGGTTAAGACTCCTCTGTCACAGACAGAACTCACTACTCTTCTTTGCAGTCCTCCTGCAATTAAGAACAGACTCAAGGCCACCCTCTCAGGTGTGACCTCTTCTCACACACCCCTGGTGGTTCCTCCAAAGGGACCTCAACCATTCTCTCATCCTTCATCATTCAGTCTCCGCCTCCCGAGCGTTCGATACGTCGGCCCGGCGATGCTTTTGATGTTAACGGTGTGTGCAGTCGCCTCCGACGCGACTACTTTGTCTCCCAGACTCACCTTTGACCCTGGTCCTACAAAAACGACCTTTCTCAAAGATCAGTCTTACCCGGTTATGAGAATCTCTAACCTATGGAGAACTAACAACGACCTCATCCTCCACGCAAAGGGGGGTGACGTTTCTTTAAGACTCTTTTTCACTTCAATTAATGAGTCTCTGTGTTCTCTGACTCCTAACACCAGCTGTCTCCCTTTTCTGTTTGATCGGCGTGAATGTGTGTCCATGTTTATGCCTCCTTAAAAACCATGTGTTATTAACCGTGTGTTTTATTGATAAACAGACTTGGTCGAGCTGTTGACGTCGCCTGCTGTACTCCAGTCAGCTGTGCGTCCATCCTGGTAAACACTAAGCCAGAGTTCCTTTATTTTGCAGCCTAATGCTGTATTCATTTAGTAAAATTACTTTATGTTTAAATCAAACTTAATGTTTAATTTACTACTATTTTCACAGTTATTTTAATAATAATTACTGTAAAGGCGAGCCAAGTCAATTTAATTTATTTCCCTCAAATCAAAATTTAGGGATATAAAATATATTTTAGGTCATTTAACACAAAATGTCCTCTAAAACTTTAGATTTCAGATCTAATATGACTGATTTCACTATTTCCAAAACTCAATTTTTGGTTATCAAAATCTCAATCCTTAGTTTACTAAGTTATCTCCAAAACTTTAAATAGTTTAAACTTAGTTTAAAATATGACGTAATGTCTTTCCAAATTCACTTTAAAAGTGTCACTCCTAGAGTAACCTCATGGGGGTGAAAGTCAATCTCTTCAGAGTTTTATACAAATCATAGAGCTCTTAAATCATTTAAATAGGTTAAATCCTTAATTAAATGTAATGGCGTGACACATAGCCTTATTTTAAAATTAGATTAATTTAATTTTTCTAGTTTATTTTAACCAAATCTGCCCTACATTCACACTTTTTGAATGCCCTCCATCAGATTGTGGTTGTTTTGCTGTGCTGTGCCTCTGCTCTACTCTTCTGTCCAGCGACCGGACGTCCAAGGTCCCAACTGGTCTCGTCTGCGACTCATCTGCCGACGCTGCTCTGGGTTGGAGATCTTCATCAACGACGCCTCCGCTGCTGCCTACCCCTTCACAAACTTCCCCACTCCTCAGTCTCCTGGCATCGTTTGGATCGGTGCCCTCCTCCTGATTCTGTTTCGTTGTGGGATGCTCCTAATTCCTGAAGGTCAATGACACAGGGGCCCCTGTGTCTGGTAATCTCTAAACTCAAGCTCTGATTCATTCATTTTTGATTGACTCTGTCCGTTGGAAAGGTACCACAATCCTTTCTTCCCTTTCGGGTCAAGATGATCAATGATGTCCTCCGTCATCGGATTTGGTATTTCAAGGCAACGACCTTCTGCTAGGAGCCCTTGACCTTGAAATAAAGGGGGGATATGTAGCCTCCCCAAATAGGCTACATCCTCTGACCTTTGACCTCTGTTGACCATCACAACAATAATCCATCTTTTTCCCAATAACTTGGAATACAATCACTCTTGGATTATGTTTAACCCTGAATCAAGACCCCTACAGGTGTCCTACTGTCCACTTTCAAGTGTCCATCTCCCGGATGACCTTAACTGGACACTAGCTGGTCTAATAAAACACTCTCTGTAAGAAGTCTCTTCTGAAACACCACAGACTGGTGTTCCAACTGTAATCTTTTGTTTACAGAACATTCTCTTGTAGTGTTTCTGCTCAGGGTCACTCACTCTCACTCACACACTCAAAGTGTTATAATGCTTCTCTGCTATGTCATGCATTTTCTGCATTTTTAATCACATTCATAATGTGAGTGTTAACGGGCGGAAGTCATATGAACTTGGTAAACTCCCACAGTTCCCTTGTCCAATCAGAACCATTCACAACTCCACTAAATCAATCCTGATTAGTACACTTAACATCTTCTGATTGGTTAAATTTAAGATAACTCGTCTCAAAACTAATACTCAGTTCCGGTACGAGTCAGTCTTGTCTTGTCTTGTCCAGGCCTCATAGAGTCTTGGTCTGAGCCACAGCCTGAAGCAGTCGGAGCTACTATGCTGCTATCTTAGCTGAACCTTCATCAGCTTTGAACAAGGCCTCTCAGTCTCTCCCTCAGCACGGGAGAGATCAGAAATGAATTCAGCATGCCTGCTGAAATGCCTCCCTTGCTGACCGGGACGTATCCACGGACTGTCCGGCGAGGTCCTCGGCGGCCACGCCTTCCAGGACCACCACTCCGAGTCTGGGGACTCCAGCCTCAGCTCGTGGAGAAACCAACGCCTGCCAGATCTAGGAGCGTCCACCTGTCAGTGAGCGAACACCACTTTCTGATCGAGAGGTTTGCTTTGATAAAGCTTAATTCTTCCAAACTCAAATTAGCCTAAATTGACTCTTAAAGTCCCAACTAGGTTAACTAAATTAACTAACTTCCCTAGTCATTAAAACATATGCTACGGTCCGTTAAAACTCACAATTAAACTATCTTTAACATCCTCAACATGTTTAAGAATATTAATTGTGTTTACATCAAACTTTCAAACTGTCTTATCTGTCTGTGTTCTTAGGTTTTTCAAATTAAATGGTTGTTCAATCCTTATCTGGTCTCAGTTCACGTTATTAATAAGGTATTTCAATTCACTGTACTCTTTCAAAGAACCTAGATAATTCCTGTAAACACTAAATATAAGTGATAGTATTGGAGATATTTTCTCCATATAAAACTTCCAAAACTTATTAGTGAATTTACAGAGGGTGTAGTTAAAATAACTAAATAGTTATTTCAAAACGCTACAATGCGCTACATAAAAAAAGACTTTGCTCTGAGACTGTGGTATTAGCAGGTCATCAGTGTAATCCAATGAATATCTTAAAAGACTAATTAAAACAACACGAGGAATGTAACCGTTTCCTGCTGCCGGCTTTCATCGCATGCCTTCGGGCAAGGCAACAAACCGCTCTATTTATCAAGCGTCAGCACAAAGCTGGAGCGGCGCAGGTTCGGTTCAGGTGTGAGGGTATTTTTATATGCAAACCCTCCCCTCACCGTCCTCCTCCTCCTCCCCCCGACCTTTGCTGAAAGTATATACGCTGTCAAACTGTCACAAAGCCGTTCATTCAAAATGTCAAATCTGAAGTTATCAAAACTGCATTGGATTCAAAGTACGTTTGAGTCGTTAGCCTCTTAACGCGCCCGTATGGATTCCTCCGCAGACGGCTGGGAGTGTTGCTGTTAGCTTTACTTATTGGTCACTTCACCTTGCCTTCACTCCATATTCACTGATTTGCTGCAGAAATTGCAGCCACTGTATGGCCTTATCACCCTTATTCCCATAACACAGTAATAGAGCTGATACGGCTGAGGACATAACAAATAAAAGGCATCTATGCAGGAACACTAAAACACACCTTCAGCTGGGAACCTCGTCTGCCTTAAAGAAGCAACACAAAAATGAGAGCCAGTGTTCCTAATATCTCTTTTATGTGTTAGAATATAAAGTGTGCATGTGTTTTTTTTTTTTATAAATGGAGATAATTACTCAGTTTGAGACTAGCAGAAATGCTAAACCCCATAAGCCCCTTCAGAGAAGCAAAGCCTCCAACACTGAGCTGTTTAGAAAACCAGCCAGAAAGGTCACAGCTCCACAATAATTAAAAAAAGAGCAGCCACCTTAATACAAACTGTTCAGTTAAAAGAATCGCTGGTTAAAAAAAAAAAAAAAAAAAACCTCCTTAGCTCTGTGCCAATCACACTTAAGCTCAGGGACATGAGAATAAAAATAATAATAATTTACTAACAATATCCTGCTACCTGAAAATATCTATTTTTTAATCTTTCAGCAAAAACTATGTCTGCAAACAGCTGAATGAACACACTCGGTTTGTTCCCTGAGTGTTTAAACACACTATGACTGCATATCTGGATATTAAGAAGGAGAAATCCCTGACAAATATCATTTCACCTGAACCCTATCTAATCCATCACTGCAAACATCTCTCAAAGACGACTGGATCCTTCAATTATTCATCTACTCACAAATTTCAAGACCCCAGCAGACCAGAAGAAATCCACTTTCTTTTCCTGAAACGAGGGAGTATTTGTGGGGAATCTGTGTTTGCAAACATAACAAGCATTCGTAATTCGAGCTTGCGATCCAGGGCTTGTTATTTGAAAAAGGAACACTTTTTTTAATTCCCTGAAAAGTTGCATGTTTAAAGCTACAAACTTTTTTTGCAGACGATATTTAACTTATTGTAATAAATGATAAATAAAAAATATTTAGATTTTTGTTGAGTGAAAACTTTAATTTTTCTTTCCCCTTGTATTATCAGTGCATCAGGAGAGGGGTCCAGTACAATATCAGCTGGGTCAAACAGCAGCCAGGTCCTGAGACAGCACGCCCTTCTGTGTCCACATGAGATATGTGCACGCTGCACATGTGGCCGCGGAAAAGACAGGGGGCGTGTCCTCCTCAGCTGGAGAAGTAAAAGTGAGCAGATCTAATGTTCCCCTCTGGAGTTGGCTGTTACTCCTCGGACCGCGTCGTGGTTTTGACCCAAATAGAGGCGTTTCGCCCCAAAGTCACAGTTGGCAAAACACAAGCAGAGACAGAGCATGAATTATAGAAGTGTAGATAACGTGAACTCACCGTCTTTGAGTCTAATTCATGGTGCTGTTGAGCTAAGACTTTATCTACACTGGCAGCATCTGTAAACGTAACAAACCCAAATCCTCTGCAAAACAGACACAGAGATAAAAAAAGAACAGCGTTAGGATGCACGCACATTCATCTGTTAGACATTTCAAATAAACTATAACAGCAATCACGTGACCTTATAGGTTGCGTTCGTTAGCGTGTCATAACCCGGGCTGGTCGGTGTGTGTGTGTGTTGTGTTACAGCGTGAGGCGACGCTACGCCAGCGTTGTGGTGCAGTCACAAAGTCAATGTCAAATTGCATTCGGCCGCAGCTTTACAGCGGCGAGCATTTTAAAGCTTATCTCGCGTGCTGAGGAAGCCACACGCAGGCGCGCGCGCGCACACACACACACACACACACACGCGGGGAACACACACAAACAGCGCGCGCGCCGGATTAAACACTAAACACGGTCAAAGTAAGCGATACGTGCAGCGGAGGAGAAAAAGTAGAAATGCCCCGCGTTTATTTACCTTGAGCGTTTCGTCGTGGGGTCTCTCATCACCATACATTCTCTGATTTCTCCGAATTTACTAAAATAGTCTCTAAGGCTGTCTGTGGAGCAGAGGAGATAACATGTCGGGTCATTTGACAGAAACATATGGGCTGTCACTGCTTTTCACATTTCAAATAAAATTCACATTTGCACCAAAAAAAAAAAAAGGACAACAAAACCCCCGCGATGCGCATAGGGGTCGAATAGAGGACTTCAGATGTGGACGGGAGATCAAAAATAACATCGTGCGCACACACACACACACACACACACACATAGACACACACCAGTGAGATATCCCATACAGAACAGACTACTGCACAGTGCACATTCAGACAGCAGCTAACGAGCACTCAGCGACAAAACAACAAGAAAGCCAGCAGACGGTGTAAAACAGAAGAACACGCTCACCTGGTGAGGTCTGCCAGCTGAGGCCACCGATAAACATTTTACTGTAAGAGGAAAACACAACAGAAGTGAGTCCAGATGTCAGTTCGGCCATTTTGACGACTAACTACTTCTAAAAGCGACCTTAAAGGATAAAGGAAGACTATGAGAGAACATTCGCGCTCGGGAATTATACTCTGTCTTCATAAAAGGGGGTGGCCACTCTCGCTACAGAGCTGTGGTCTTTAAAACTGCATCTGGAAACGGACCGGTTTAAGTGCGTACTGAGCGAGAGGACGAATATCCACCAGCACGGCAGGCGAAGTCCTCTCCAAGATGTTGTAACGTGGAGAAGAGGGGGGAAATCGCACCTTTAGGTTTGAATTTAGAAAGATTCTTACCCCGGGTCATGTTGTGAATCATTTAGGCTTCCGGACGTGGCTTGACTCCCGTCTCCTTCCATGTCTATTCCAAACTATAGAGGCTGGAACTACAGTAACAGTGACAGACACACACAGATAGGGCAGGAGATATGCAAAGCCCCGCTATGAGAATATTACTGAGCCGGGAATGAAAGCGTCACACGTGGGATCAGCTCAGCCCCCTGCTCCCTCCCTCCCTCCTCCTCCCGCTCTACCTTGGCCCACAGGGGGCGGAGCCTGGCTCTGCACAGGGGGCGGAGCCTGACTCTGTCACCTAACCAATCCAATTGACGTCAATTCAGGCAATCTGCGAACCAATCCTCCGATTTGTCATTTAATTAAGCAATAAGCCACGAGAGGTGCCGGTGGCTTATTACTGCTCAGCGGACACACTAACGCTGGCTTTAATTGATGCGCTTTATTAGGCAATTAAAACTTTTGCCTGTTAAAATATTTTTTGTATTGTTACCTAGGATTCCTCCGCCAAGCAACATAGTCCCCCTTGAAAGAAGCAAACATTTGAGTGCTCCTCATGTTTACCTGAAAACTAAACTCATGTTTAGTCTATATGGAGTAAAACATACTTTCATGATAAAGCATTAATAAATGAACATCTGATCCGGTTATAGTTTGGATCTTAATGTTTTTATGTGCATTTATGTACATTAGAGTTGGTTTGTATTGAACTTATATCCCTTTAACTTCCACAACAGTTAATTTAGTGCAGAAACTGGTATTATGGTAAGGTTTTATTTTATTGTATGGTAACAAAGTTTGACTTTTTATTGAAACATCCTCATATTCTTTAGATTTTTCCTATTTTAGTAGGCTTTCCCAGTTGAATGCAGCACGTAATTAGAACTAAAATGTTAGTGGTTGACCTGCTAGTTAAAAGATTAATGTCCAAATCATTAAAGAAAAACAATAAAAATCAGTCTTCTTTGCATTTCTTTTATTCATTTGATGCAGTTAGAGTTTAAACTTCATTTATGTTAATATAAAAATATAACAATAAAGTAATATCAAGCTCCACATATTTTTTGTTGTTTTATTTGATTAGTTTTTGCTCCATTTTACCCATAAAAAGATACAGGAACTTACATTTGCTCTACAGGTTAAAGGGATATGCATTTTTGTTTTGCTTTTCCTATTTGATGGTATATTAACAGTATTTATGTGTGATATTAGCCACTGGCTAAATCTGGCACAATGCATCTGCTTCTTCTTTAATGTTTTGTTTTCGTGAATTATTACCCTAATTAAATAAACTTATGAATAAAAGTGTTTAATGAAAGATAATCAAAGTTTAATCCAACTGAAAGCTCCATACTGTGTGAAGCAAAGTGTAAAACTAGAATTGTGCAGCACCACTAAACTTCCATCTTGTTTATAATTGAAGGATAATTGGAATATTAACAACTGAATGAAAACTGGCTTTTTGTTGGGGCTTTTTTCTTAATAATCACTAGATTTGTTTTCTTAGAGGCACCTAAGGGGATTTTACAAATGAAACACCTTTCTACACTGGTGCATTACAGCTTTAAGCCTAATTTAGTCAATGGCATTGTATTATTAAAACATTTAACATTTTAAATTTGTCAAATACAGTTTGGATTATATGGTGGTTTTCAAATATATATTCTTTTAGGGATAAAATCAGTGTTTAGTCTTGTTCGCATGTCCCTGAGCAAGATACTGAACCTCGACCTCTGACCTAAAGGTCTCACCTTCAACCGCCTTATTCATCATGACAGCCAACAAAAAGAAATTTCCCATGGGGATCAATAAAGTATGGTATCCTTACGTACAGCAGCGCAATTATGGATCTCTTCATGTAGATGACCTATAATGAGCTGTCAGGCCAGCCCCTCTGCACAGTGCATGTGGAGATAAGCTGGCTCTGCCCCCTAATAACCTTGAAGGGGGGGGGGGGGGGGGGG
>SSNR01000044.1:2953221-2963943 GCA_006937965.1 Callopanchax toddi | reverse complement strand
GGGGGGGGGGGGGGGGGGGGGGGGGGGGGGGGAATCAGGAGACTGACTAAACACACAGGAGAAATTAGAAAATTAAGAATATAAAACACACATAAAAACCCACATTCTTAGAAATAAATGACAAATCTTCATGTGGAAGATAAAAAACACAATAGAAATGCATTTCTCTGTAATTCGGCCTCCCATAAGAAGTGCGATCCTGTGTTAATATTCACAGCCGGTGACGTCTTGTGAATAGGCCTGTCTGCGCTGACTGTTGAGGGTTCCACCAGGGGGAATTTCTTATCTGGCCAGGCAGCATGTTTTTGAAACAATGCCTAAGATAAAACCCAAATAACAACACTTTTGTCAGTTTTTCGCAGCTAAAAGTCTGTCATTAGTTATGGGACTTTCCACTCTGCAGCTGTCTGCAGCTCTAAAACAAAGCTGTACACGCAAATGCCAGTAATTCCTAGTAGCGCCCAAGTGTCATAGAATATGGAAATATGACACCTTGTGTGAAAGACTATTATGCATTATAGCATCTTTGCACTGTTGCGTTTTCTTTGTCCCGTGCCATTTTGTGATACAACTGTGATTACATTACTGTTGTCAGATGGGAGGCGGCGTCTTTATGCGCCCCACCAAAAAAAAAAGTGAATGCAAGAAAATCACATGCACTCATCCAGCTGCACAGATACAAAGACGTGAGGGAGGTTATAAATTGATGTGGAATGTGAGCTCTGAGGAACAACAGGCTTTAAAGCCCATCACAAAGTGTGCAAAAATCACTGTGGATTTAACACATGAAGAGCAACCTCTGTTTTATGCTCAAAATCAGAACACTGGAGGACCCGGGTTTCACGGTGGGTTCATTGTGAATTATTCTGTTTTCTGAGCATTGTTATTATTGCCTTTCTACGCGCCGTTGTTTCACCATGAAGAGAAGCGAGTTAAACATGTTAGAGAGGGTACAAGTCAGCGGGATGTTTTACAAAATCTCATAAAGGTCGTGAGACAGATTTGAAATCAAGACAACCAGACGTGCCCCTGCTCCGTTTCAACTCCAAGATTGCCACTGTGGTCGGCTATTGTGCGCTCCCAAAGAAATCCCTCGTGTTTTTCAAGAACCACGGCTGAGGATTGGAGTCTGGAGATCTGTTTTTAACACTGACTGAAGGAGAAATCTGTATAGATTTTTAAATAAAGCCGTGCTCTCCTTTAATCTGAGCTGCCCCCACAGCCGGATGAAAGTGCCTAAAATGTTTATTCCTCTTTAAGCAACTTCACTCTGACAGCCATGCAGGTTGGAGCAGCTTTACTACTGAATAAAGACAAAGGAGAGGTTTCTTTTTCCTTTCATGAAATTTTTAATCTTTTTAAAAAGAGGATTTGTGAACCCTCTTTTCCTTGAAAACGATGCTTAGCAGGCAGCTCCATCACCATAACCTGGACACATTTATGAAGGTGACAACAGCTGACAATGCTTTGATTAATTGAGGGACAAAGAATTTCAAGAAAAAAAGACATTTTTGTGTCCTCGACACATGGAACTCATCATCATTTACCTAAAACTCATGGAAAGCAGACAGATTTCCGCAAGCCGGGAGCTGTGTTGCTGCAGCTCACGCCTGCATTCAGAAATCTGAACAGCTTCTCAATGGAGAGGAAATTCTGCACGCATGAAAATCTCTGTTACTAACTGACTCATTGCATAAAAACTGGAGGATTTGGGGGATTGGAGGAAGAAATAAACTTGATAGTGTGTGAAGGAGCTTGGGGTTGGGGGGGGGGGAGTGAGAGCAGCAACAGACTCACTGACAGCTATATGAGATGCTGTTTTGAGAGGAGGCATCCTGTTTCCTGTTGCAGTAATCATTTTATAACCTCCTCACAATCTTCACCTGACCTTGCAGAAATTGTTTCTCGGATCGTTTGTAGCCCTCCCTGCTCTCTGCAGGGAGTCCTGCGTGTAAATCTGCAAACAGAAACACACATTTTTAATCTCATCTGAAAACATTTAAATGCATTAACACTGGATGCACCTTAAAGTGAAAGCTGAAGTCGGAGGGGGATTTTTGCAGACAAGAAGTTCACCACATGTTTTTAGATGTGCAACGATCCGAGCTCAGAGGAAACAGCTTCTTTCACTTTTGCTAATTTGACACTAGAATGAATTTGAACATTTACTGAATCATGTTTTGTGTTTCTTGTGAATGATTCCATATTGATCTGAGCAGATTGAGTGATCTCCTCTCTTCTCTCAGGAGGGCCTATTACAGTAAAAAATCAGGAGCCAGAGGAAAGCTGCGGAGACAGCTGCAGATGTGAACAAATTGTCTCCCTCTAGTGTCCTTGCCTTTTCTGCTTCTTCTTCCTTTGCTCAGCTAAAGTACCTCTTGGAGCTGCAGGGTAAAAGGGGGCCAGACTGAAACATGCATAATTGACAGCCCTATTTCAGGAATTAGCCGAGCCACCCAACTGCAGACTACCTGCTCCTTCATCCTGCCTGGAATAATTTAACGTTTTTGTACAAGTCTATTTTGGCCAACTGAGATTAACAAATGATGAATCCAACAAACAGCACTTTCTATTTTTTTCCCCCTCATCGATTTGTCCATTTCCTCAAGGGTGGTTGTGTTTAAAATCCTGTCAACTGATCATGATTTGTGAGGATTTGCTGGGATTGTGTATCTTTCTTTTAGCTCACAGTGGAAGTGTCTGAAATAAGATCAGTAGGAAGGATCTTCTTATGATTAGTGATTTCCCTCCCCTATTATGCCTTCTGTAAGCACACGGATGAGTTAATTAAACTGCGCCAGAGGCTGTGCACAGGTAGATGGACCGCTGTGATATCCAGACATCCACATTATTACACATTACATATGAGAAAAAGACACTGTGATATTGAATTTGAGATATCTGTCCTAAAGGCTCCTCCGAAGTTACTAATTGCACACGGAGATTTCAGAAAATATTCATTTGTGCTAAGTGCTCAAAAGCACCCCGAGGTACGACGGATCGGCCCCAAAGGACCCCAGATCGTTCCTCGGAGTATTGCAAAAACTCACAGTCTTTTAAAGTATGTGAGCAGAAGATTCAACAGAAGTTTTCCAAATTTAACTACGCCATTCCCACTTAGGTCTGAGTGAGGACAATCTGCCTTTCCCCACCTTGCACATGTGGCTCTTTTAGGCCAATCAGGCTCTGATTCAGGAGGAGGATGACGACATCGTCTACCTGCTCCACTGGGCTGAGAGATAAGCTTGTGCCCCTGCAGCTTCCTGGAACTTTAGGTCTGCTGTTTTTGTGTGTGTCTCCACAGAAAACACATTGAGATGATGATGATGGAAGAGACATCCTACCACCTGTGCAGCTGTTTTTTGTTTTAGAGAACCTGATTATAGAAGCAGCCCAATCAGCTAACTGATTGAGCTTCATTTATTTTATAGGGTTTTAATGACTCTGCGACATGTTCAGTTGTATTTATTGTTTCTAAGTGATGCACATTGCTACAAGCCTAAAGGATTCTGTGTGGTTTTGTTGATTTGAGTGAATGCACTCAGTCTGAGACACTTTTAAACATTTCACAGAGGCTAAGAGTGTGTGATCCAACCTCTGCGGGCTGCGAGCTAACTGCTTCCCTCTGTCTCCTGCCTGATTCTTTGTTTTCAACCAGCCTTTTCTCCACTTGTTTCATTTTTCACTCTCTTCTTTTCCCTAACTGGCTGCCACAATGTATTTTCTCAGTTGCCAACCACTTCCCATTCTGCAACCACTGACCTTAACACTGACCTTGCCTTGTCTGTGCCATTGAGATGAGAGCGAGAGATACCACAACCTCAGCCTCTCCCCCCGCCGCGCTGCAGGGTTGAATTTTGCCTGTCTCATCAGTCTCTGCGGCGGCTGGAGTACGGCTTGTTATTTCTTTCCAGATTTCCACACATTTGGCTTTTCAGACGATCAGGACCCCAGTTTTGGAAATAAATAAAAAAAACTAAGACAGCTCTCGGCTCAAAGAGATATTGAGCTTTGGCATATAGACCCAAGCTGTCAATACAGATTAGGTTGATCAGATAAACTTTATCTGCAGCGTTTGAGCGTCCTTTGGTTGGGTACCGGCCTAATTCCGGGCTACGATTGATAATGTGACTGGGGATCAAAGCAGATCGAATTTGGCACCATTGTTTTAGCCAGAAGGAGGCTGCTGCAGTGGCCTTGTCAAGGTAAGTCACTTTGTGTATCACTATGTATAAATGGTAGTTAAATGGTATAGCAGGAGGTACAAAGGGTGTACATTAGGTGTGCAGACTGCAGTGAATTACACATTTTTACTCTCTGATTTAGAAAACAAAAGGTGCTTGAGTGTGGATCTGTGGAAGACATGCATAGGATGAAACTAGAGAATGCACAGATCTATATGATATTGTTCATGGCTTCAGCGAATACTTTGTCCATATAGAGTTACGTCTAATTATTAGAAGTCCACCTCAGTTCTTGCAAAGTTTCTTTCTTCCTTTGATCAAACACATTGTTGTCTACTAGGAAAAATAATCATCAGCAGGTCCCAGTGATATAATGGAGTCATAAAACCTAGTTTATCAATGATCAAACTATTGATCTGTAGCTTCTACGTCTCTTGACAGAAATAACATCTAATGACCTTGAAATCCTTCAGATAGCTCCTGCTTTTATTCTGCTGTTTTACAATTACCGGTGCTTTCCTTAAAGCACAAATAATACTTCCAAGACAAAAGACAGAGCTGCACATACGTATTTGATACACCACTGATTTTTCAAGTTGTCCTACTTAGAAAGAGTGGAGAGGTCTGTAATTTTCATCCTAGAAATACCTCCACTGTGAGAGACAGAATCTAAACACACAATCCAGAAAATTACATTTTGATTTTCAAATAATTAAATAGCATTTGATTGCATGAAATGAGTATTTGATCCCCTACCAACCAGTCACTCAAAGACCTGTTAGTTCACCTTCAAGAAGCCCTCCTGTCCTTCACTCATTACCTATGCACCTGTTTGAACTGGTTACCTGTATAAAAGACACCTGTCCACACATTCAACTAGACTCCAACCTCTCCACCATGCAGACTAAAGAGCTGTCTAGAGACACCGGGGACTAAACTGTAGACCTGCACAAGGCTGACGGGCTGCAGGACAACAGGCTAACAGCGTGGTGAGAAGACAACAACTCTTGTTGCAATTATTAGAAAATAGAAGAAACTCAAGATGGCTGTTAATCTCCCTCAGATTGGAGCTTCATGCAAGATCTGGCCTGGTGGAGAATCAGTGATCATGATAAAGGTGAGGGATCAGCCCAGAACTACAGGAGGACCTGGTCAATGATCTGAAGAGAGCAGGGACCACAGGGTCAAAAGTTACCATAGTAACGCACTATGCTGTCATGGATTAAAATTTTGCAGTGTGTGCAAGGTCTCCCTGCTTTAGCCAGCACATGTCCAGGTCCTTCTGAAGCTTACCTAAGACCATCTGGATGATCCAGAGGGGGCATGGGAGGAGGTCATGATGTCAGATTAGATCAAAATAGAAGTTTCTAGTATAAACTAACTCTACTTGCTGTGTTTGGAGGAAGAAGGATGATTCAAACCATTCAAACCAACCATTAAGGGTGGAAACATCAGGCTTTGAGGGTGTTTTTCTGCAATATAGACTGGACAACTGCACCCTATTGAGGAGAGTATTGATGGAACCATGTAACACTAGGTTTTGGGCAACAACATCCTTCCCTCAGTAAAAACATTGAAGATGGGTTGTGGCTGGGTCTTCCAGCATAAATATGATCTGAAACACAGCCAGGGAAATAAAGGAGGCTCCGTTAGAAGGATTTAAGGTCCCGGAGTGACCTAGCCAGTCTCCAGACCGGAACCATTTGGAGGAGCTGAAACTCTGTAGCCCAGAAACAGCCTCAAAAACCTGAACCATCTGGAGAAGATCCGAATGGAGAAGTGGGTCAGAATCCCTGCTGCAGTGATGGTGTTAACCTGGTCAAGGACTACAGGAGACTGATGAAGACCGCAGACGTGAGTCGAAACATGTCAAGGTAAAGATTTACTTATTGACCATATATGTTGGAAAAAGAACCTCAATGACCATTGAACAAAGAGACATGATGAACCTGGTGAACTACAGAAAACATCTGGAATGTTAAGAGATTTCTGATCTGCACCAAATATTAATTATATTTTTCTGCTGTATCAACAAACTTATTTCATGCAATAAAATGCAAATTTATTATTTAAAAATGATATCTGGTTTTCTGTTAGGTAGTCCTACAGACCTCTCCATCCTTTATGTGCACAGTGGTGGCTGACACCAAGCTGTGTGTTTTATGCCTATATCATTTTCCTTTGTGTGTGTGTGTGTGTGTGTGTGTGTGTGTGTGTGTGTGTGTGTGTGTGTGTGTGTGTGTGTGTGTGTGTGTGTGTGTGTGTGTGTGTGTGTGGTCATTTATGATAGATTTAATTTAGAGCTCGCTGCACATATTCTTTGATCTAACCAATTTGTTATGTTCTTTAAAAGAAACTCACTGAAATATTTGATAAAGCAAAGCTTTAACCTTAAGTGTCACTGAGCGCTATTTCCTATTTAACGTCCACACCAAGAAAAATGCAGTGAAGATTTTTCTTTTCAGCAGTTTTCATTCATTTGGGGGCAGTAAGGGATAGAAAAGGTAATAATAAATGTAAAAATTATAAATTAATAACTTAATTATAATGTAAGGTAATAATGTTTAACTTTAAACATCCCATATTTTCCCCATATTGTTAATTTTCATTTTACTTAAGTTCAGTGCAAGATTTAAGACAAAGACTAAAACATGCTTTATCAAGTGATTGACCAGCCAGCTAATAGGAACACTTTTTGTTTTATCCTATTTTTAATCTTTCAAAAAGGAAAAGGGGGGAGAGAAGACTGCAAATCATTTAAAGTGTAAGGTTTAAAACTGCTACTAAAAACAGACAAAAGGAAACATTCCTGCATGTGACCATCCAACATTTTGATGAAAATGTTCCACATTTAGCTTTACATTGTCCTTTATATGTCCTGTTATTGCAGGGAGCCTTTGATAAAAAAGAAAACCTCCACAAGAGGGCAGTTAGATCATGTGTATTCATAAGCAGAACTCACCACATGTCCATATGTCCACCTACATGTTAGTGAAAGGACCACATTTCTTGTTATGGTCCAGGTTCACTGGGTTCTCAGAGGGCTGACTTCCTGTGAGAACTGTGGATTCACTCAAATTGTTCTGGAACAAGCTAAGATGTGGTATGAACTCCTTTATTCCTGCATTAAACCTCAGAGAAGATGTTCAGTTCCAGGTAAACTCTAACAAACTGAGCTGGGGAGACAGCTTTGTACCTTCAAAAACAGGAGAAAATTGACCTTTCAGCAACACAGATGTACAAAATGAAAATGCCTCGTGCACACTCGCAATGATTGCATGCTTTATTAATGCGGTGCAAAACGCCTTCTAAAGCCTTTCTGTACAAAACCGTCTGAGCACAGAGATACATTAAAAAAACAGAGATGAAATGTGCAAGAACACAAGAGGGCAGTAAAAAGAAGCACACAGAGAGTGAGTCTTATTGAATGTGGCTGCACGTAAGAGGGAAACTCACTCCAAACAAGCTCGGTGGTGAGATGAAGAGGGGAGGCATGGCAGCAGTAAATGATGCTCGCCCTCTTACACCTTGTCAGTTATTAGGAGAAGCCAGAGGAGAAAGCTGACATTACTTTGTGCTGTCTACAGAGAAAATAATTGGCTCGCAGGCCGCCTCGCTGGCACCCAAAGTACTCTGAGGAGATGTTTTAAAGCTCCACAGCAAAACGGAGACAGAGACATAAATACATACATGTGGTGTGGCATGCACAAGTTTTGGGCACCACTTGTCTAAACTTCCCTTACTCAGGATTTCTTCAGAAGAGGGAAGTTAAACAGATCTCTAAAGGCCATGAAGAGAAATGTTTGTGCAAATTCTACCAAGAAGTTTCTCTGAAAACTCAAAAGCCTATTGAGCATTTTAGGGCTCTCTCTCTTTATTATACATCTTTATTATGGCTGTGTAGAAAACCTTTACAAAAACCTTTTTAAAATGATTTTCCCCCAAAAGTAATTAACAATGAGCAAACCAATCACATGTGAAATTTTATCGTAAATGTTTTTAGCAGATCTATTTTACATGATTATTTTTCACATATAAAAACTATGAAGTAATTTAAAATTAATTTTATTGGCCAACTGTATAACCCACTATTGTACAGTTATGATTTGAACTTTCTCATGTCCTAATGTTGTCATTAAGTGATATTTACCACAGCATCCTGGTTCTTGTGTGGCTGGTAAACCGCCTGACCACTGTGTTGAGCTCTGCAGGATTCCTGTTTCTGCTGCAACATGTGTTCCTATGAGAAGTACTGCAGGCCTAGTCAGGTACTCCTCTCTGTATCTCCACCCTGTCCCACAATGCATTTGTGTGCACGTGATTCTTCTGTTTCATACAGTTTCTGTTGGATGTTTGGACTTGAAACAACTGGGAAAGCACAGGCGTTTTAACAAGGGCTGCATTCCACTTCTGTAGCTGTGCATGCTGGTTGTTCTGCAAAACTGCTAATGAGCAGAACTTTTGAATGGAATGCAGCCCTCATTTTTTTTTTTTAAATCTCTGCTTTCCCTACTTTTTAAGGTAAAAATTTGTGACATGAAATTTGCCTGTAAAGGCAGATTATACCTGAGCTAACAATTAGCGCTGGAAGTAAACGTCCTTGTGAAGGCGAAACAGTAAATTCACTAAAACAGCAGCAAAGCATTTCTCTATCAGCAGAGATGCTTAAAATGTTTAATATAAATGTTATAAACCAAACCTCCATTTGTTGCTCCTTACAAGCTAACGTTAGCATTGCAGGACAGTTAGCTACTACACAAGAAAAGCAGCAGTTATAAAACTGGATAAAGCACTGACTCATGAGGTTGTTTAAAATCTGTTTAATGATTTCTGATAATTAGTCTTACCAGAAAACTATTAAGGAGGGTGTTGTTTAATTTCAGTATTAGTGTCAATAAGTAAGTTGTTAATTAATTTCCACAAATGACTCAAGTTCATTTACTAATGACAGATATTATGCCATCTTGGTGAGTAACATGAACTTTTTTGACAATATTCACATATCAGCCCTCCTATGGAAAAATGGGAATTTAAAGTGTACTTTTGTTATCCTACAAAGTCCTGCCGTGCACATGATAGCAATTAGGAGATTTGTTTGAAACCAACTTTCTTGCACCTTAGCATAAATTTAAGTGCTATCTAGTTGTGGTAAAATTCCAACAACAATCAGAGGGTCTAAATATCCAAAATTGTATTCAACACTGTAGGATTCACCTCGAAGAAATCCCCAACAATAAACTGATTTCCTGGCATCAGTTTCTCTATAGTTTATCAAACGCAGCCTGCTGTGATGCACGCCTTATTATTTTAGCAATTTGTGCTTTCTTATGCAAATGTGTGTCTAAATTGTAAAAAAAAAAAATCTGTAGGCCAGTGCATTGCAGCTGTTTAATGCAATCAGGACTTGAATATCTTAACATTTTACAAAAAAAGCTGAAAATGCATGTGCTTTAATGCTCTGCAGCAAAACAGCCAAAGGTTTGCATTCCTGGAACGTTCCGTCACCATGCAGATCATTTTCACGAGCGTCAGTGAATCATGAAGGACACTTAAGTCTGAGATGTGATCAAAATACAGAGAGGGGCACTCAGCACTTGGAGTTTGTTATATATAGTGATGAAGCATTGTCCATTTGTTTGCCCTCTGCTCAGCAAAGTCATTGTTACGTCCTGTTGTGCCCATGTCATTACAAATGTGAACATCCTGTCTGCAAAACTAAATAAAAAAGACCCTGCTCCTCCTTAGAAAGATGAAACAAACAGGCTTCAAGAATATTCCCTGAAAATATCAAAATTAGCAAACTAAAACTTTGTATTTTATATTTTTTTTAGGGAATAAAAGTTGATTTTTGAGGAAAAAATAAATAAAACTTGGATTCAATTCAAGAAAGCTTCAACCAACTCAAATCAGTGTGACATTTAGATTTAAAAAATCAGAGTAAATTGTGGTGTAATAAAAAGCACCTTGGCCAGGCTGTGACAGAGTCAGGTTGCAGAGCAGCTGCAGGCCTTCAGTTGCATAACAAACTGTTAGCTGAATGTACAGTGCCATCATGTGCATAGCCTTCTCCATTACATTCTTTTTGTTCTAGCTTCAAATTGATCATAAATACAACTAGAAAAGGAGCATCAAAACTTGTGCAGCGTGTCAAAGTAAAAGCATTTTGCCCATTGTGCTGAAAATCCCCACTTTCTATTGAATTAGTGTTTTAGTTGCAACGATGATGTAAATTAATAGAGAGCACCTTAATGTAGCAAACAATTAGGAAATACAGGACATGGAATTAGCAAAAGATTTAAAGAATTTAAAGAAAACATCATTAGCTTTTGAAATGGCAAATTTTTCTTTTTACAAAATCTAAAAATACAAGCAGCTTGTGAGGGAGGGATAATTGAAGATGAGCTGAATTGGTTAACTTTTTCTGAAGAGCAAACAGCTTGGGTGGTCGCCTTCCAGTTGGATTTTTTTGGGGGGTTGCTTAATCTTCCAGCTGGTTAATCCTGATCTCTGCCACGAGTTGAAGTGTCCTTTAGGCATA
>SSNR01000044.1:2925210-2953126 GCA_006937965.1 Callopanchax toddi | reverse complement strand
CCTCACTTGGAAATCTCTTTGGATAAAAGCCTCCGCTACATGACGTAATGCCATGCAATGTTTGTTGAGTTTAACTTAATTTAGGAAAACACTGACGAGAGAAACTCAAGGCCAAAGAAAAGAAGGGTCTTTGAGTTTGTGATGGCATGGAAGGATGAATTTTATCCATCTGTGAAGGCACAGTAAACATGCTGGTGCTCTCCTACTTTTTTTTTGCTAAAACATTTTGCTGGCATCCCTTGTCTCTAAACTGATCAAATAAAAGGTTTTTAAAGTCTGAACTTTATGAAAAACAGTTTCGTTCAGCCGTGTTTTGCTATAAATTCAGTTTTTCCTTGCTAGTCTTTCAGAGGACTCGAGGCACGGTGAATGACAGGAGCACCAAGTTGTGAAGCAGAGAGCAGACACTCGGAGCCGGGCCGCTGCTCCTGATGCCACCAGGATGAGACTGATTGTGTCTCCTCACACTTCTTGTGCGAAGAGTGGTTGTCTTCTTGGTTTGGGTGGAGGAGCTCTCTGTGGTGAAGAATCGATTCGTGGCCAGCACCACGCCATCCCCCTCGGACGTGTCGGTAATGAGACTTTTGTCAGAGAAATAGGACGAGTCGTGGAGTGAGTCGGAGGGTGAAGTATCCTCTGAGCCAGGGATGAGGTGATTGATGGTATTCGGGCTGCCGGTTGTGGATGGGTGATTAATGGTTTGGTGGATGCCTGTAGTTATGAGGGAACTGCTGCTGGGTGTGGCTGTGAGGGTGGAGAGCTCTGCGTTTAGGGTCTTTTGTGCGGGTGGAGGCGTGCTGAGCAGAGCAGAAACAGACAGGTACCACCACGGAGTGACACCGGTTTCAGGGGGTGAGGAGCTCTGATCCGGGTCACCGGCAGCCAGAGGGGCCACACTGTAGGAGGCAAAGTGCCATCCTCCACTTCTATTGGAATGGGCTCCTCCGCAGACCGGCTGGGTGTGGCAGGGGCAGCCGAGGACACGTGTAGGGGTGCGCTGAGTCCAGGAGAGCAAGTAGTCTATGTCAGTGTAAAGGTGGCAGGCCCAAGGGTTGTTCCCCAAGGTGATGATCTGAAGTGATACCATCCTGTCCAAGACTCCGAAGGGCAGTGAGGAGAAGCGGTTAGCATGCAGGTAGAAGTGGGTCACTTTAGTGAGTCGGTCCAGAGAACCTGGCAGCACCTTCATGAGCAGGTTGTGGGACATATCAATGGTCTCCAGGTGTGAGGGCAGGTTGGTGGGCAGAGTCCAGAAGTGGTTGTTGCTCAGGTTAAGTTTGCACAGGTTGATCAGTGTGTTATTGATGAAGATGGCCCTCTGCAGCTTGTTGCTGGAGAGATCGAGCATTTTCAGGTTCCACTGGAAGGCCGTGTCATTTTTGTCCAGCATTAGGATGCGGTTGGAGGCAGCAGAGAGTTGCCACAGGGAGCGGGGCAGGTCTCCGGGCAGCCGGCTCAGCCTATTGTGGGACAAATCAAGCCTGCGGAGGTGGGTGTACTCCGTCAGCTTTCTGTCCAGGTTGTGAAACTGGTTGTGGGACAGGATGAGGGAGCGTATGTTGTGCTGCAGGCCATCGGGCAGCTGCCTCAGACCCCTCCAGGAGCAGTCCACCTCCCTGTGGCTGTGGGTGCAGGAGCACATGGAGGGACACACGGCCAGGACACGCAATCCCAGCAACAACACGAGAGCAACTTCCAGAAGGGCCTCATTAAGAAAAAGTGTCAGCAGTGCAGGCCTACTGAAGGAAACACACAGTACGTAAAGAACACATCTTTAGCACCAAGTTACATCAAGAAAAACAGATCTGCACAAATCACACACATTTTAAATATCATTACTGCACAGGGCTGTATTAAAAGAATATTTAACACCAAACTAATATTATACAAGCATTACGTCCTTTTCTGTTAGCATTACACCTGAATATAAGATATTTCCACTCCATTAAAAACTATCATCCATTAGAAGAGAAGACAGATCCCTGCAGTGATTTTCCTGGCATCAGTTTGTGTTCAGTCATCGGTGGTTGTCGGTGGAGTCAGTCCCATGCTCTCAGAGGAGGAAAACTAGCCCAATAGAAGGGCTTTATTAACGACTCCACAGAGAACCCATGCATCAGCTGGTCCAAAGGCAGGCAAAGACACAGCTGGGAGCTCTGCGCTGCTGAAACTGCAGTGTTTTGTGAGCCAGGGTGTGGCTGAATGTGTGTTAAATAAAAAAAAGAAAAGCATTTAAAATGTGTCTATAACTCACCTTCTCATCTTATCATTCCAGTCACTTTTCCCAGCTCCTTCTCAGCCGTCCAGCACCTCTTCTGCCTCCTCTCAGGCTCGGGACCAGCTGATGCTCTGCTGCAGGTGATTGTCACCCCCCCACTCCCCCTGCCTCTCTCTCTTTGAGATTTTGACCCCTTGCTCAGTTGTCCAGTGCACGTGTTGTGCACCTCACTGGTGAAGTCTTCTGTGAAGGCTGAGAGTTTACCATTGCATCTTGAAGATCTCTTTGGGTTGACGCGATCAGGCTCTGCAGGCTCTGGATTTACTGTGTGCAGTGGAAGTGGGAGGGGAGGGGAGGGGTGGTGCGTTAGCAGGGAGAGGTATTGGGAAGGAGAAATGGAGCGCATAATGGAGGGGTTTCTCTGCATACAAGAATCCCATAGAGAGAGAGAGAGGGGAGACTCCTCAGTCCCTTTTTGAAGCTGTCAGCTTTCAGGATTTACCTCCACGTTTTAGAGTAAAAACTTCTGTTTGTGTTTGCTTTAACTGGCTGCTTGTGGTTAGAATAAGAATGGCTGCAATCAGTTATCAACTTAATCTATGTCATCCCTCTCTAAAGGGGCGAATCGATGAAGTGCTGTAATTGGTTGTTATTTTCCCTGTGTAAATTTAGCAGCTGCCACAAAGAAAGCCTCAAGATTTATTATAGGAGACTCTCCTCCTCTGCAGCATCCCACCTGTCATCAGCAATATAGGCAACTCTCCATTTTGCACTGCATTGCTGCACTCTTGCTTCACGCTCACACAAGTAATCAGAGCTCAAACTGTGACAAAGTCAGCCTTAATCACTTTTCTGCTTTGTGCATCAGGGCAGGTTTAGATTTATTCATTCAGTTTGATTCTGTTTTTAGTTCCTGTCTTTGCTTAGAGGAAATGCAGGCTAAACAAAGCTCTCTTTTGCAATGTGCTTACCACTTCCTCACCCACCTCTCCCTCCCTCCCTCTCTCTGCTGCCTGTATGTATGTACACTTCCAGTTGCTGGCTGCACCAAGATTGAAACTCGTGTATCCTGTCACCACTCCTTCCAGCGAGCCTCAAAGTCAATCCCTCACCTCCACTGTCAGCCGTGATGCAACAAGATGTGTTGTCAGTTTGAGTTGTGTTACCAAATAGCTTCCAATTCCTCTAGAAAAATAAGACGGCTACAGAGAAATATTTCACACCGGCTCATCTGATCTCGACTTGTGTAAAGCCACTTCCACTAAACAGCTTCTATCCTCTTGACTTTGGATTTACTGTTACAGGAGAGACAGTTTTATAGAAAATAAACTATTTTGATCTGTCAGTGAAATGTGCACAGCTCTAATGTCTGCACAAGGCAACAGAATAAAGACCATATTTGTATTTCCAAAGCTTTTTGCCCTTCTTGCTTGTCTTTGTCAGCTCTGGCTGATGTGAAAGGAAGCGTTCTCTCTCTCTGAGTTGCAGCCTGGAAGGAGCTCGTTCCTTGCTTGCTAATCAAGCTGATCTCTCATTAGCTCCAGTTTAGAGTTCAAAACAAGATGTTTTTTGTTGCATATCAATAGGTTCCGTCTCAGAGCAAAGAATGTCACAATTAAACACATGTTTCACATGTTTTAATGTAAAAAGACACAAATAAGAATGGTATATTTGTTGACAGGAAACTGGTTGATTTAAAAGAACAGAAAAGCTGCTAAAACATACATTTTGAGTGGAAGGATTGAAACGATTTAAGGACTTAGAACTTTAAGGCTCACTCTTTGGCTCCTCTTTGCCCCCCTCGCTGGAGGAGGAGGCTGCAGCTGCTGCAGACTCAGAGCCAAGGATTTCTTCTGGAGGTTTTGGGAAGAGTAAACTTTCAGCATCATCTGCAGAAGCCTCCTCACGTTTAGGAGCATCTCCCCCCTCCTTCTCCCGTGTCTTTTGTCCATCCTCATCCACCTTCCCTCTGTCCTCCTTATCGGCATCAGCGGCCACCTCCTGGTTTGTTTGATCATCCATCAACAAAGTGGTTTCTTTAGCTTCTGCCTCGGACTTGACTTGGTCCTTCTTGGATGTTTCAACGCAGTACTCGGAGGTGTTGGTCAGCTCCACGTTTTGGCATCTCAGTGTCTTGAGGCGTCTGCTCAGCTGGCACAGCTTAGACGTCAACAGTAGCGTGGTCATCAGGAAAAAGGCACAGGCTATGATGGCTCCGCCACACACCACGAGCTCCTGACGGCATTCCTCCTTTAGGAAAAACCAGTGTGAGGTGTTGATGTTTTGGGTGGGCTGCGTTGAGGTGATCCTCTTAGTTGTGACTGGTGGGGCTGGGGTAGTTGTCACCAAGCTGGTGGCAGACAAGTTGCCTGTAGAATTGGTGACAGCCTCCGGAACAGGTGACTCTACAGTCATAAACCGTGGAATAAACAATAGAACACACAGGAGTTCTGCAGAACACAGCAGGCTCTTCATATTGAGATCTGAAAGAAATTACAAACATGTACAGATTGTTGTTAAATCACATGCATTTTATTGTATTTGTTGTGGAATGTGTACTATATTAAAGCTTATTAAAAATATACAAAGTATCAATATTTTAGTAAAAAAAATGTTGCGATTTGCTTCACATTTTTATTTAATAGAAAATAAAGATCAATATAAGTGTGCATGTTTTAAATCGAACCCAATTAAAAACTTTAGATACATAACTTTACAAAAACGGCACAATAAAAGGTCTAAAAAGCATTTACATATTTATTCAAATGAGTGCAGATGTAGATTTTGGTGTCAGACAGAAAAAGCATAAGATAAATTAAATATCAATTTAAGAGCTTCTTGCCAATAAAACATTAGGAAACTTCGCCTGACCAGCAGACGAAGACAAAATGTCATTTTGACCAAAAACAAACAAACACAAAAGGCTAGCACTGAGCCTGCTGTTAGTGTAAAGTTATTTCTTTCCATCAGTGGAAACCAAAGGCTGACCTTTAAATATGTGATTAAACAGAAGAAACAAATTGAACAAACCTGCAGTGCAGTTTACAAACTGCTCAGCAGAATGTAATGGATACAGAATATGACACATTAAACAGCAGGCAGAGAAACTGATATTTATTCTGTTTCACTCAGATTTGGCTTTAAACTTAATGAAAACTGTAGGGGAAAGAATCTTGATTAGAAATTAAATAAATCTATTTGGATTTGATTTCATTTGTTACATAAAATGATGTGTTTCTGATATGATTTTCTAAAGCGACCTTTACTGGATGAAAAGGTTCAGAAAACTGATGGATGATAAAAAAATGTTCCCAAATTTTTTTTAGAAAAAAGATATAAGAGATGAACAAACGTTTAAACTTACGTTGTTGGTGGTGCCTGTTGATGCTTTATCAAACCAGAGGAAGGTATGAGTGTGGGCTCCAATTACAGCAAATGAAGAGAAATGTCCAGAGTTTAAAGGAACTGAGAGACAACCAGCGAGCCAGTGGTGAACTCGTCTTTCTGTCTCAGTCTTTTTTCTTCCCTTTGGACTATATTAAGAAGAGGAAGTGGTTTTTGGTGTTCTGGTTAGAGCTCGGCTGTGATGGTCATGAAAACATCTGTGCAGGGGAAAGCTATAAAAAGTAGCGCACAACGTGATCATTTGGACTCCATCCTACGTGTGAGCATTCACCAGGCATCTGTTTTAATAAAAAACATTTAACTTCTCCAAAATGTAATAGTATTCTCAGCTCATCACTTTCATCATTGAAACATTTTGTTTTAGAGACCATTAAAGGTCACAGGAGCTGATGCACTGCCTTTTTTTTGGCCATACAGGTAATTTTATCTTCATCTTACCTTCCTATTTATAAACAGGCCACAAATTCTATTTTGTGTTTCTCAACACTTTTTAACACCTACTCAGACCTTATTTTATCATACTTGAGCAATAATTGCAGCTTCAAAACACGTTTAGTTTGAATCAAAACCCAAATGAGAAGCTGCTTAAAAAAACAGTTCCCATTTGAAAAAATATATAAAATTTGCATTGCTGAAGGTAGAGTTATTATTTTTAAGTTCCTCTTCTTGCTTCCTCTGTTACCGTTGGCTGTTTCCCCAAGTGATTTGGTTTCTGAGTTTGCCTGCACCTGGACGCTTGTAGGGCAGAGTTAAAGGGAAAATGTCTTAAAGGAGAGATTTGCAGACGTGACATGATAAGGTGCAAACCAAATCCCCCCACCCACCCCCTCCATGTCCCATGAGCACCTGTTTTACAGATGACCTCCTGCTGTTATTCTTCAGACCCTTAAATCAGATAAGAGAAAATTAGAGGTTTAAATTTCCCCAGAAGTAATCACTTTACCTTTCAGACTAGCTCATCTCATGTTGAGATAGAAGTAGAGTTATTTTGGTCAAATCATAAAAATATCATTATGCATTAAGCAATAGCTTATGCAGCTGGTCAGCTCGGCTACTTATAAATCAACACTTAGATCTAATCTCTAAAACTGACTGAGATGGCTGTGGTGACCTTGTTGAATTGAGTTGACCCCTAAAGCTGATCAGTTGTAAATTTACATTCAATGAAAGCTAGCCAGAATATTAGCCTACTGGCTGTAACTAACCCTAAAGCAGAAGGTGGAAACCACAGACCATGCCTTCACTCGACAGGGACACCTGTTCAATTACTTGTTACCCAAATAGTTAATCAGCCAATCACATGGCAGCAACTCAGTGCATTTATGCATTGAGACGTGGAGAGGACGACTTGCTAAAGAGCATCAGAATAGAGAAGGAAGGAGATTTAAATGAATTGGTTGTTTGTGCCTGACAAGCTTTTCTGAGTATTTTAGGATTTTCGCCCACAACTTTATACAGAGAAAATATCCAGTGTGCAGAAGTTGTGTGTCTTGTTGACATCAGAAGTCAGAGAATATTTCACACAGGATCATTGATGCAACTTCCAGCAGGATAATGCTCCATGTCACACAATGAGATCATCACTAACTGGTTTGTAGAACATGACAATGAGTTCACTTGACTCCAACAGCCTCCACAGTCACCAGATCTCAATCCAGTCCTTTACCATGTGGTGGAATGACAGATTCACATCATGGATGCTCAGCTGACAGACCTGCTGCAGCAACTGTGATGCTGTCATGTTAACATGGACTAGAACAATGTCTCCAACACCTTGTTGCATCACTGACAGAAAGAAGAAAGGCAGTTCTGAAGGCAGAATGGATCCAACCCAGTACTAGCAAGGGGTACCTAATAAAGTGGCTGGTGAGTAGATGAACTTTACACAAAAAGCTAAACTGTTGGTGTTCTGAGCTGCTTGACTGATTGAACTACCTCACAGTAATCAGGAAAAACAGCACATTTTTACACGTCACTCGTCTAACAGGAGCCTCATGTGGAGGATCCATAGGCAGTCACAACAACATGGCTCCTGACACTCATACTGGTTACCAGTCTGGTCTCAACTAGCAGCTGTTGAAGATCAACCAGTGCACACGCTAAAAAAAAAAACAACAGCAGAATATTTCAGGGGGTTTTGACACATTTTTGGTACGACCCACACATTTAGCTGTGTTTCTCAGTCCGCCTTCACAAGTTTTACCTTGTAGTAAAAATAGGATAGGATGTGTTGCCAAGAAGCATTGTTACAACAAAGAAATATCAATAAAAATAATAAAGAATATATTTTATATTTCATGCTAAGTTATGTTTTTACTAGACATCAAACAGGAACAGGATGTTCCAACAGACACCATCCATCCAGTGGATCCATTACAAGAGTGCATCCATTACATACCCTATTCATATATATATGGGAGGGGGGAGGGGGGGGGGGAGAGAGAAATCCAGTGTCTTGTCCAAGGACACTTCAACAATCTTCAACCAACCTACTGACTGGCAGGTAACCACCTTACTCACAGAACCACCTCCTCTATTCAATAATTAGTTGAATAAAGATTAAAATACACATTAGATCATTTTATTTGATTCTTTAAAATCCACTGTGAGCCCCACATGTCTAATGAGCAGACACGTCAGCACCTGAAAACAGGATATGGTGGCGTTGCTTTTCAACAACAGCAGATGGTGGACACATTTAGTTTATCTTTATTAACGGCTGATTTTAAATAGTAATGCTGTATTAATAGTAAAACTAATCATTGCTTTAATCTATTCAAATCTCACATTTGTCATTTGCCAAATTTAAACACCTAGAAAAAAAATGTGCATTAAATGCTGAAGCAAGCAAAGATTTGTTTTATTATTTTTCCTCCTTTTAGTTTAGTTTCAGGCTATTTTTGCACACTTTTACTGTAACTGAAGAAATGACACAACGCCTGTCGTTGATGATGATTTTTACTGACGACAGAGAGAAGAAAGGATGAGGTTAAATTTAACAAAGAGGAAGTGAGAACAGAAGGAACACAGATGACTTCATCTCAAAAAACACACACCATCCACTGAGAGGTGGAAAGCCCCATTTGTCAGTAATAAGACTCTCATCAATAAACATTTACAGTGTGTGTGTGTGTGTGTGTGTGTGTGTGTGTGTGTGTGCATGCCTGCATCTGATTCCTTGATTTTTTCTGCCCATTCGGTGCTACCTTCACGTCTATAAATAGCCTCCTTGCTGGCTGTGATGGTGGACAGCTTCATTACAGACAATCCCAAGGACATCAGTTGATGGCTGACAGTTGCAACGGTGGGCTCAGCAAATGTCAAAATGGCCTCCAGAGTGCACCCCCTCTCCTCTTTCTGTCTTGTTCTCCCCTTCACCCTTAAGAACAACACTGTGGTAATGCTGTGTTTCTGTTAATTTGTTTTATGTGCTAGAAAAAGGCTATAAAATCATCCTCCCATATATGGCAACAGGAAATCAAACAAATGACTGATTGTCATCATGTGATGGGTATCGCCAAACTCCAGTCATGTGGTCTGGTACCAGTCAGAGTCAAAGACCTTTTTGGCTGCAGCTCTGGGTACAAAGTGCTCCTTTTTTTTTTGCCTTTGTGTTAAAACCACTGCACACAAATCAATTCATCATTCCTTAAAGTCAAAGGAAGCCTCAGATTCAGCTTTATGTTCAGAGGGCTATCAATGAAAAGCACAGAATAACGCATTTAGTTCAGAATGCACTTCATGGGCTTTTACTAGATATAATTGTCCTATTGATTACAACAATCAATATGCAGCAAATTGAATTCATTTATCTGAAAATAAATTTCCATGACTCGTAGATTTGGACCTTTAAATTGACCTTTGAAGACGTGCAGCTTTTATATTAATGCTATTTGATTCATCAGTGAAAATATCGACACAAGAATAAGCGAAATGTTTTAGCAGTTTGTCTAAAATAGATCCCCGCTGATGATAACAGGAAATATGAGAAAATAGAGATGCGGCGGTTGAGATCAGGTGTGTGGTGAGACCCTTCTAGCTGACAGTTAAGTGACCAAAGTTAAAAATGCACATCTAGAACATGAAGCGTGAGATCAGACTTCAGGTCAGTGGTAAAATATTTCCCGTGGGGTTTTTATGCCATCTAGAGGCAAAATGGGATTTTGATCGTTCTGCAGGTGTCTCACAGAGACATGAGCTTTAAAAAAAAAAGAGCCATTATGTGATCAGAAACAAGAAGTGTGTTTTTCAGACAAAAGCTTTAACCTGTAAACCTTAGAATCTGAAGTCTGCAGATTCAACTCTCAGCTGTTTTTAGATCAATATCCTGCCAAATCATAAACTACACAACAAAAAGTGAGATGTGTTTGGTTTATTAATACTGTAGAGTGCTAATTTCAGTTGACAGCATGCTGGTGTTGAGTTTCTGCACACTTCCTGTTTATCAGCTACATGTTAGTTTTGGTTTCCTGACCCCAAATCCCACTGGTGGTTTTTGTGAACGGTGACGTTTGCTCTAGAATTTTATCAAGGCTTTCCTTTCAGCCAAATCATTCCATTCTTGAGGGCACTGGCTTTCTCAGACAATGAAGATATTGTGACTTTCAAAACAAAAAAGTATATTTCCCAGTCAGGTTTGTAGTTCCCATTTTTAAATGCGTCCCAAAATTATTGGAGTTTGCACCATTGGTTCCCAAAGTAGGGGTTGAGATCTCACTGTGGGTCATGTAACACCAGATAGGGGGTCGTGGAGAATCTACAGAAGTCTAATTACTTTATAAAATGATTAACAGGTCTCAACTGTTAGAGATAAAAAATGGTTTTAGCCCCAATCTCAAACATTTACAGTAATTGTAGTTGATACATTGATAGACTAAATGCCATATTCACAGTTATTCTACCGGATTGTTACAAACATTCAGTCAAAAAGAAACTGACTGGAATTTTCCCCAACAAATTTTTGGTGCTAATAAAAGAAAGTTTATGCAAATAATCATGTAAAATTCATGGTAGCGTAAAAGTTTATTTTAAAAAAGCATTCTCAAGAACTATATGTTGAAGATTTGAGTTGCATTAACATGACAAACACTTTGGAACTGGCCTCACTCAGACTATCAGACCAAACTAGTTTCCATTTCTCCAAACTGAAGCTGTTCAGTGTTTAATTAAACAAAACTGTTCAAGTATCTGAACTACCCTGTTAACCAGCACTAGTCCAGAATGTGTGACTTTAATTTTGTTTAAAAGCTGAAAAGTTTAGGAAACAGGAAAAACATTTAGACTTTTAACATTAAAAACGGTCCATTTTTTAAAATCAGGACACAAAACAGCCAATATTAAAGCCGAACTCTGGCTGAATCACTCATTATCTTTATGCATTATGTGAAAACGACTGATCGAGCAGAAATGGATCTAAAACAAAGGAAATGTTTCTGTTTTCACACATAAAAGTTCCTGGACCTGAGTGAATGAGTCTATTATTACATGACACGCCAGTTTTATTGTCCTCCATGGATGAAAACACAAGTTGTGTGTACAGGGTGGTCGTCACATGCAATACAAAAATATGAATTTTTACAGTACAACATAAAAAACATGACTTGGCCCATCCTTAAAAAAAATGTACAGCTTTTTACAGTGTTTTTATACATGAAAAAATATAAATATATATGTACACATCTCTCATAGCGATAGCAGTACCTATTCAAAAAAATGTGGTGTATTTTACATAGAAAAGGGTTTTCTTTCTTTTCTGTTACAAATAGAAGAATTGTGTTAATTTGCTATAGATTAAATAATGTATGTACATCACATACCATCAGGTCTGCCACAGATTTACAGCAGTCTTTTACAAAAAAATAAAAGAAATCCAAGTCATACGTTCACCCAGCTGCACATGCACCCACAGGAAAACAAACACAAGCACGCCAACCGAAGCCAGAAGTCACAAACAGTGAACACGAGTGTGCACAGGAGGAGGGTGGACACATTTGCACCAGGTTCTTTGATTTATGGGGTTTCTTTATTAAATAAAACCACTTTTCTCTCTCTTTTTAAAGGTGCGCTTAAAATGTAAAGATTAAAAATGTAAAGATTATTACTGAAAAGTCTTTATTTAAAAACAGCCAGTAGTTTTCAGTTGTCACCTGTTGTTTTTTTTCCACATGCATCTCAGTCAGTGACCTGTTTTCAAATGCGTCCCATAAACAGTGACTTACCAGATTGTACTAAAATAAAATATTTAAAAAATACACTGTCCAGCCTCTGAGTCTCCTAAAGAGGGTAAAACACTGCAAATATCCCCATGCAAAACAAAAATAAATCACAAAGTGCATGTTGTGCCCAGACATGAGCTGGTGAACATCTCAGCACATGCCATCACACAAAACTTGAACAAAAAAACAAAGCGAGTGAGAGGCGGCGAGAGGCCGCTGGTTTGAGATCATCACTCAGCAGCCTGTCCAACGTGTGTCGAGCCCTCCAGGGAAAAATCAGATAAATGGAGCGGTCCGTTCAGCGATCAGGTCCATTTTATGTCCAGCAGTGTCTTTTTATGTGTTTAGGGGAGGCAAAAAAGGCGCCATGCGGTCAGAACCCCGGCGAGATCATCATCATCATCGCAGCAGCATAGAGAAGGTGAGCAGGCCGAAGACAGGGCAGCCGTCAGCAGGCACAGACCACGGCACGCCACTCAGGCTCAGCGCACACACCACAATCCAGTTATTCACAAGCCTCCGAGTCCCGAGTGGCGTTACAGAAACAGAACCGACAGGAAGGCAGAGAGGGAGATTTTAGACGCACGGAAAGGGAAAAGCGAGGAGGAGGAGGAGAGCGGCTGTCCGCCTTCTGCTGTCACATTTCAGTCCACTGATCCTCTCCAGCCAACAATAAAAAGTTAGACATGGAAGATCAGACTGTGGATTAGTGGAAGCAGCGCCTGTTTCTTTGATCAATCCTGTAAGAGTTAAGGATTCAGGAGCATGCAAGGCAGACCCAGGCTTTGTTTTGCATTGCTTATGTTTCAGAGCGACTGCTACAACCTAGATTAGAGAAGGGAAAATAACAAAAGAGAAGAGAAGAGGAAAAAAAAGGGGGGGCAAAGGAAAACACAAATGTTAGTAAAAGTGTTACGCTGAATAAGAGCACGATGATTAGTTTCAAGACATTCAGCACATAAAAACAGGTGAGGAAGCAGAAAACCATTTGACCAATCAAAAGATCTCGTAGGTGATTTAGAGTCTTTCTGCTGTTAAGCTTGCAGCTTTTTCTCATGATCATTTTAATTTGCTGTCAGAAAACTGCTCTTTAAACAGAGACGGATCAATAGTGAAGCGATGAGTGCTGGATAAAGCAAAAAAATTAGTGTGAAAAAGCAAAATCAAGGATGAAAAGCAGGAAAAAGTAGTACTCAAGTAGCTTGAGCTACAAAAAGCTGATCAAAAACCTGCAGATTATTTAACAGTTAATGTGTTTACAGATGTTATATTTTACATTCAAACTAATCGATTTGATTGCTGTATTATATTGGTTTTTATTTACATTTGTTTTGTGTATTTTGTTAACTTCTTAATTGTTTTGCCTGAAAGCAAACAAGCATGAAATGGGACGTTGAACACTAATAATCTAACAGCAGATCTGGATGTTAAATGACTGCTGAGGCTACTGTACCACAAGGAACCACAAGAAAAACAACAACAAAAAAAGGAGAATCTTTGTTTCATGTCCAGTGTCTTGACCTGCTGCCCAGTTGTGGGATACCTACTCTGCAGACTTCCAGAAGTGTCCTGGGTGGGACAGCCTGCGGTTGAGTTTAGGCAGCTTCTCCAGCATGTCGGCCAGATGGGTGAACGTCGGCCTCTCTCTCAGGTTGTACGCCCAGCAGGCAGACAGGATCTCCTGAGACAACAAATCACTTTGTTTCTACAGCTGATCGATCTAGTTTGACGTCTGTGCATCAATAGAGCATTAGCATTTGCTGCTGTAGAATAAACAGACTGAACATCAGCGTGAACTCACCGTGACCTCCTTGCCCAGGTTGATCTCTGCCAAAACCTTCTTTATGCCCTCTCCGCTGCCGACCTGCCAGATGGTGGCTTCAACAGGCTGGTTGGTGATCGGCCAGTCCCTCGCTTGAAGCTCATACCAAATGGTTCTTAAAAGGAGGAAAGATGTGGAGTGATTATTATCAGACAGAGCAGTTGGAAGGCAGGAATCCAGAGCTTCAACCCGAGTTTAGTCTGCGTGGACAGAACTCACCCGAAGGCGTACACATCTGCTGCTGTGGAGAAAGGAAGGCGGTCCTCGTTGTTACCTGGACTCATCTTACGCACAATCTCTGGTGCAAGGTAACAAATCCAACCATGTGGAAGCTTTAGTTTATTCTCACGCCTGAGAAAGACAAAAAAAGACCCTTTAGTAAAAGATTGGTTAAAATGTGGTCAGTTTTAAATCCCTGTGCCCAAATGTATGAAGTCTAAAGCAAAGGAAGTACTACATTAACTAATTTGGAAATATGCTTCAGTAAATCAGAGTTTCTTACCTCCCCTCCTGAACAACTCCAGAGATCCCAAACAGCCCGAAATCTGTGATCACAACTTTATTGGTGTCGTGGAAAACGTTCTTGGACTTCAAGTCTTTGTGGACAATGCCTTTGGCGTGCAGATAGCCCATTCCCTGCATCAGAGGGTAAACGGTGATGGAAGTGTTGTTGTACACACTGAGACATAAGAGATGCTTATGGATGCAAATATTTCGCCGTGTGTTTCTAAAACTTCACAGCAAGCAAATAAACAGCAGAAAAATGCAATATCTTGTGTTTTATGTGGACTAAAGCCTATTTCATGGGATGAAAGTCAATCTCAAATCATCTGCTTTTTTTATATTAACTTCTAAAATAGGAACCTGCTTAAAAAAGATTTCCCATCAGTTGTAGCAGATTCCTTTTAAATAAACAGACGCTGTGCATCATCTCAGTCAATGCATTAAAAAAAGAGAGATCCATCCATTTTCTATACCTGTTTAATCCTGATCAGTGTTGCAGGGAGCTGGTGTTTATCTCCACATTAAGACAGAACATCAGACTCACCCCGAAGGTCAATCTGGAATCTACAGTTACCCTAACATGCATGTTTTTGGACAGTTGGATGAAAAACCCACACAAGCTCAAGGAGAACATGCTAACCCCATGTAGATGAGCCCCAGGATGTTCCTACTGAGAATAAAATGGGCCACTATGAAGCCCCAAGAAGAGAAATGTAAAAATGCAATTAAACCAAGTGTTTGGGACAAATGGTAAAAACCACTGATCCCAAACACATGGTCTTTAGAGTGGAGGTAATACTAAAACACTAAGTAGTGCTCTGTTTGGCGTCTGGCTGACCACTACTCCTCAATAAGAAATGGGTAGCCCTAGGAGGAAATGGGATAAGTATCAGAGAGAGCATAAAACAGAAAGCCAAATACCTTTACTATCTCCTGAGCGATTTGTCTGGTTTTATTGATGTCCAAATTGTGTTTGCTGTCCCGCACAACTGAATACAGCGTCCTTCCTTTACAGAAACTGTTGAGAAAAAATATATATTTGACATAGACCAGAACTCTTATACTTAGGTTAAAGTCATTAGTGAGGTGGTGTTTCTGTTTGACCTGGTAATGATGGCTAAGTGAGGTGGAGCCATGCAGGCCCCCATGAAGAGGACCACGTTCTCATGCCTGGTCTGCCTGTAGTTCATCACCTCCTTTTTAAAAAGCTTCAGATGGTCTTGATTGTTGCCGTCGATCTCTAAGAGCCTGATGGCGACCTCACCGTGCCAACGACCTTTGTGCACTCTGCCCCAGCGACCCTGGAAAGAAAGAAAAAAGAACAAAAAGTGTGAAACAGTGCATTCACAGGTTTCAAAGCTGGAAAAGATCTAATTCCTCACCTTTCCTATGAGCTCTCCGAGGTCCAGCTGCTCGAATGGGATGTCCCACTCCTGCAGGTAGACGCTGGTCTGACTGGGCTTGCGGGAGATGGGGCCCTTCCACTGGTTTCCCCGAGAGCAGGGCAGATCATCCAGCTCGTCGTACTCACCATCCGAGCCCACGTTCATCCTCATCTGCTCCCTCTCCTCCTCATCTTCCCCTTCGTTATCACTCCCCTCGTCGTCTTCCTCGTTCTCCTCATCCTCTTCGGGTTCTTCGTCTTCATCTTCGATGTCCTCTTCAACTTCCTGCAATCATACAGTAAAGGCTTGTAGAGCATGAAGCCTTAGGTATCCCCACTACTACAGCAGAATCTTTACCTCTTCATCTTCATCTTCAATCAGCTCAGTGTGAATGTCGTCTGACTGCTCTATCTCACTGCTGGGAAACAGGAAATAGATCAAAATCAAACATAACTAAATGTTATTTAATCATTTTGTTTAAAATGTGTAATATAAATGTCCTACACTGTGTCTTGGAGGACATCAGTGCACAAATTCGCAGGACTGGAAACATCTAGAGAAAAGCACAACACAATTTAGAAAATAGTAGAGCATAAAGAACATTAAATATCATGCAATGCCTCACTACCTCCAGCAGATGGTGCCAAAATAATGTTACAAAGACAGTAAGGAGATGGCTACACACTGAGGGCTACAATTTTTCAAGAACTCATGCAAGGGGAGAGAAAGCAGCTGAGTACTATGATGGAGCAACAAGAACTCAGTTCACCACTCTGAACAGTCAACTCACCGGGGAAGATAAACTGCTGTCTGTGCTGAAAGTAACACGCAGCTTTTGTACGAATAAAAAAGAAAGATCAGCAAGGCAGAGAGAGTTTTGGTTAGTGAAGCTTTTGATTAAAAGACTGCAGAGGAAGAACAGTTCAGTCAACTTCATATGTAGAAGCAGGGCTGAGAAACATGTATTAAACTCTGATGTCTGTGGATTCCTGCTCGTCTCCGTGTCCAGACTCACCTGGGAAGTTGAAGCGGCTGTCTCTGTGGCCTTTGGGTGAAGGGTTGGGTGGGGGCGTGGCACTGGGGGGGTTGCTCTGCTGGAAGGGTGCTGGGGAGGAGGGTGTGGATGACGTAGTGGAGGATGGATTGCTGCTGGAGTCCAGCTGGTTCATTACAGGAGGATGATCCTGGAGAAATATGGAGTCAAATGATGCATCTCTAACTGGAGATCGACACACTGATGATGGTGATCGATACTGAATCCTGATTTTTGAAAAGCTCGGATCTGCTGACACTGATTAAACCACTATAATTAACAGAATATAAATGATTTAAAAATCTGTTTTAAACATGTTATTGTTAGCCCTACAGACAAGCAGCTGGTGGAGCCTCACCTTTTTAGTAATGGCCTTTGGTAGTGTACCAAACTGTGGGGCTTCTTGTGGCCGGTCCACAGGGTTGTTAATATCAGAGGGAACAGACTCAGTCCTCCTGATTTTGGCAACTAGATAAAGACAATGATTGTATCACACCTTCACTGTGCACATCAACCACAGACTGACTGTAGGGAGTAAATAAATAAAAACTCACTTGGTAGAAAGGAGATCCTGCAAGACGGAGCCTCTTTTGTGCATTTGTTGTGGCACTTTAACCTGTAGAGAGAGGGAAGAAGCTCATGAGAAGCTTGGTAGCATTTAGCCGTTAGCACACAGAGTCAGATCAAGATTAAGTGGAGCCACCGGGGGTCTGTCCAATGAGGCAGGATTAGTGGTTTACTGAAGTAACTTCAGGTTCAACTTTAAACTTTAAAGAGTTTTTCCAACATCCAGTGATTCATCTACCGTACACGACTAAAACCTTCATACATGTCTGATAAATATGCCTGGGTTGAGTTAATCAACTGTATTGTGATGTCACAGAGCATAGTCTGAGTTAGTTAAACCAGACAAACCAAATACACCTCAGTGCTGCTTCACAGCTCATAGGATTCTATAGATATATAAATCAAAACAATAAAGAACTACTCTCTAAAAATACTTTATTGCTTTTCTTGAAACATATACTATATTTTCTCTAACAAGTTTTAAAAAATGTGCTTAAACATTTGTATTTTTCTGTAATTAATCAGCAAGTCGACTGCTGTTTCCAGTAGCCGTCATGTCTGAACTGCAGGGTGACCTGTGTGTCGAAACAACAGCAAACATTGTTCTAAAGATGATCATAAGCTCCAGCATTAATGAGGCCTTCAGAAATGAGCCGGTAACCTGAGAATGAGTCACTTCTTTTAATCTAGTCAAGATTTCCTTTAAATCTGTGGACGGAGTCATAAATTATGTCTGCTAATGATAGCGATTCAGTGTTTGTGAGCTCAGGAAGGCTTTTTCTTTTCAACATTTCATCTGTTTTATGATCACAACCAGCCTTGGTTTGGAGACTTCTCGCATAAGGAAACGTGTTTTTAGATGTTTTGCAAAAATGTTTAATTTAGACAGTGCTCTTTGAGACACAATACGCTCCAATTTTTAAACTGCATTCACCCAAAATCACTTTACACAAACTTTTGATCACTTTGCCACTTTTTAAATGCTATTGTCATCAAATTTGAACAATTTCCCAAACTGACATGAAGGAATGATAGCCCATTTAAATTAGAGTAAAACCCTTTAAACATGGTTTTTGCATAAAATACAGCCAACTTACCGACAGTGTTTGCATTTGACTCCAAACATCATGTTCTTCTGGCACACTTGACACGTCTGAGACAACCAGGACTTTGTAGAAAACCTATGAAAACACACCAAAGACTGTTATTCCTACAGTAAGACTACTGTGAATATTAAAGTTGTTGTTCATTAATATTTTAAAAGAGCAGGCTTGTTTCAACGTGACAAAGTAAATAAAAAGGCTCTACCTGTGTGTGACTGCTAGACCTATATCCCTCCTCACTGCTTGTGGGGAACTGCGATGCACTGCTACATTGTCTGGCAAGACCAAAAACAACAGAAGAGATTATCAAGAAATTTATTTATTTCTATTTTTGTTAAGAAAATAAAAGGTGTTGGACTCACTCTTTACTACGCTGTGCTCCTCCATCAGGGTGGGGGTCCCTGGAAGTGTGTAAGGTGCTGTGGTGGGAGCGGGGGTAACTCCAGGGGTGCGTGTGGACAGGACAGGGTAGCGAGAGGGCAAGTCCTCACATCCAGTCCCGTTGACGTGCATGTTCAAGAGTAACTTGTTCTTTTTAGCAGACCTGGAGAGGCAAAGAGATTCAGCAGATCTTAGAATCTGCTGGACAGCACAGACAGTCCGCAGCATCGCTCACAGCATAGCGGAGGTTGTGTAAGAGCTGGAGACGGGCACATTGGATCACCTTAATAGCATTGGCACAGAACAGCATCCTTAACACCCAGACTGAGGTCACAAGAAGAGCACTAAGCGGTGCCAAACCTGGGACTTAAGCTCACGTGCACACACACATGTGAGCTGTTTTCTGTTTGTTACAATAAGTGCAAGAACTAAATATACAATGCAATGCAGTGGATCCAAATCTGCACGGTTTCCTTAGATTGTTTAAATTTGTGCTCCTCAGTAAAGCTTTCCATAAACAGACTGGATATCGTGGATGAACGGGTGGTTTGTTTGTGTCTCTGATGACAATAAAGAGAGAAAAAGAGAGTGTGTTGCCACCTCTGAGCATTAGACCTAGGAAATGCTTCCTGTTTTGACATGACCCATAATCTCTGGGAATCTGTGTGGGATTAGCTCCACTCATACAGTAAGAGCAGAGGAGCAACAGGATGTTAATGCAGTGAGTGTGTCTCAGCAAAAACTCAGTCTAATGCAAAACTAACTTTAGATAGAAAGTGTTATTTCAATTGATGAAAATATGACAAATAATAGATAAAACTGGTCTTTTTTGTAATTTTGGGGAAATTAGGAGCCATTTTGATGATAAATGACATGGAAATCTCATGTCATTGGGCCACATCATACAACTTCTGAATAAAAAAATGCTTATCTTTCAGTTATGAATTAAATAATGTCCAGGTTTTCTTCTCTACAACTAAAATGCAGCTCAGTCAGGTTTAAAACAGGCTTCTGAATCTTCTGATGATCAGATTCATTTTATAATCTTCT
This sequence comes from Callopanchax toddi, assembly GCA_006937965.1. Lineage (NCBI taxonomy): Eukaryota > Metazoa > Chordata > Actinopteri > Cyprinodontiformes > Nothobranchiidae > Callopanchax > Callopanchax toddi. The sequence goes on along the minus strand of SSNR01000044.1, from coordinate 2,933,443 downwards.
GTTTCAGAGGCTGCAAGCAATCAAAGTCTTCTCAGTTTTATTGTAACAACTATCACCTCTTGTGCCTCCACATCATCAAAACTTGATTCTCAGAGAAGCTCGAATTTTACTTTTATCTTTCTTCACATCACAAACTAAGTTTCTGCAAATTAAAGTCTCGTCCCTCGTTTTAGACATTTCATAACCGGCCTAGTTCTTGGTCATCACTAAAGCAACTGGTCCGGCGTGCAGCAGATGGTACGAGCTGAAACTATCACCACAGATTGGTCAATGTCAGCTTGAAGCTCTTTAGAAGTCTTGTGTGTGTGTTTTTTTCTCACAAGCTGCACTGAGACTCAGACTTCTGTCATTAAATTTCTTCTAAGATCCACATCCTGGAAAATACATAATAGTTGTGTTGAAGTCACGTCGTTTGATAAAATTCCAGCCTGTTGAAACAAGAATTTGAAAATGTTGCAACTGCCTTGTAGCATTTGGAGTCACTTAGATGGATTTTTTTTTTATTCCAATAAGAACGTTTCTAACACTTCACCACAGAGACAAAGAACCAGGAAACAATCCATCCTTTACTGGCAAACTGAAGTCACATGAGGACCGACGATAAAATGAGTCTTCCTTTTGCATTACGTCATATTTTCCTGCATGGGAGTTTTTGTTTAACATGTTATAAAATATTTTTTTCTAATGAATTATAGATGTTACAGTTAAAACGTGTTGGTGAGGGTATTATATTATTATGAAACCTACTTGTTGGTGGGAGTATTATCCTCGACGCGATTACCCAGCTGGGACTCGTGGCTTTTGCTGCGCGTTAGAGATATGTTGGGAAGCAGATGCAGCACCTTGCGGGACGGAGGAGGAGGAGTGCACGGTGGCTTCAGTCGGTGCCGCCTCTTCGAGGGTGGTGTTATAGGTGGTGTGGAGGTGCGTCCCTGGAGACGTGCTGTCCGATATAAGGGCATGGGGAATGGATCTGTAAGAGGCGTGTCGCTGTGGATGTACGACGCGAGCGCCTCTGGTGTGGGCGCCGCTGAAACCGAGACCGAGCGGGGATGAGAGAAGGTAGCAGACGGGGTGGATGGGGTGGACTGGATGGTACAAGGGCGGGCTAGAGGTGATGGACTATGGGGACGAAGGGGGTTTCCCAAATTGGTTAGCTGATCTGCAGTCAGTAGAGGACCACTGTCCCTCCTGGTAGGCTCAGACATCCAGGGGACACCATCTTCTCTTAGTTCTCCTCCTGCAAGAGAAAAAGAACATGTAGAAAAAACCCACAAAACACTGAAACATTTAGTCATGGAGGCTGAAATAGTGCTGATACATACCTGATTCAGTAGCACTCTTCAGACAGGAGAGGGCAGCGCTGAGTTTACCACATTCTTCCGAAGTGGATCCTAGTCTTCGCATTATATCTCTCACCTGAGCACCTGTCATCTGCAGTAAAGAGTCCAGGGACAGCTTCGCCTCTACTGCCTGCAGGAAAGCAATCAGAAGACAAACAGATGGCAGGTTCTCAGTGCTGGTACCCAGTGAGAACAAAAAATACACACACACACACACACACACACACACACACACACATACACACACACACAGGGTGAACTGAAGCATGCATCTCTGAAGGAAGTTTAATCTAAAAAAAACATGGTTTAAAATGCAAAACACTGAAAATTCAACTCTGACTTGCACTGTTCCTACATATTTTTCATTTTGAAGGTTAGAGATACATTAGAGCTCAAAAGAAACACAAATCAGGGCTCTAATCTTCACATTCACATATAACCAGTGGAACTGACTACAGTAGAGCCTGCAACACCCCGCTCAGCAGTCATATATCTGTGCTGTGTGTGGGCTGGCTTTCCTGTTAAAGAAATGGAGCTTGCTGTATTTGCAAGGTCCAACAGCTCTGTGGTAAACCTGCAGGTTTAAATAAACGTTTTGAGGATCAAAATCTGGTTTGGGGGCTTAGAAATAACCAAGGTTAGAGTGAGGGAGTGCATCACACCTACAGCGTCTCCACGACGCTCCAAAGAAAACGCCTCTGTCTGTGCAAAAACAAAGATAAAGCTATAGAAATAAAATATCTGGTCATAGTATGAAGAACATAACATTACTGAAGAAAACACTAATCAATATCAATAAATGATTGGAGAAAACTGAACCAAGTCGACCATCTACACATAATATTGCAGTAATAATGTGAATTTATTACATTTGTACTTTGGAGTTTTTTTAACTAAGAAAAATACCTAGAAAACAAGAACTGAACGGAACCTGAAAACCTCCTCCTACCTAGTTCACTGGGTCAGCACGCAGAACAAAGCACACAAACACAGGGGGTCACGGGACCTTGTCCAGTGAATTTAGGATGTCATTTCTCTTTGCGAGGGAAGTGCGTAATCACTTATCAGTCGGGATAAACCCTTGCTCCGAGAGGGCACCAGACTGATCGCAGAACTAGGGCAACCTCCCACACTTCTGTGTACATTGTGAGCATAACTCAAGTGCACGCATGCAGACGCACAAAAAAAACACAAACATTGGAAAGAGATGACATTTAAATCCACATTTAGGCACTGAATTTATGCTTAATTCAAAATAAGAGTCTGAGCCAGTGGTGATTATCTAACCCTAGCCTCCTTAAATTTAAAATAAATACAGAACATTTTGACCAGAACTTTGGTAAAATAACATAAATCAAAGCATAATAACCACTGTGTGCCTTTTAAAGCAGTTATATAATCATTTAGGATGTTGCATGAGAAATTATGCTCAATATAATCAGTAGTTCGATATATCGCCCACCCCTAGAGGTATCATAAAAAAAACACATGGAAGTTTTGGCAGTTTTCTCTAGAGCATATTTCTGGTTTGACAATAACAAAAGCAAAAAGCATCCAGATTGGACTAATTCACAGAAAACACAGAAGAAGCCAGCCACCACGAGCAGCTCCTGTCTGCCATGGATTCACTCCCTGTAAGCTGAAGCGTGGGAGCAGAGGCTGGATTCCATAAATAAGCTACAAACTACAATCATTGTAGTGTTTTTGGAACATTCATTGCATAATCCAAACCCTCGCAGACGAAGACGAGGAGATGCACTCCACAAATCTCAGTCTAATAACGTGGGATGATCTTTGTGGGTCATCAGCAAGCCGTGAAATTCCACATCTATTTTTGTTGGGATACGATTCAAACGAACAAGCGAGCACCTAGAAACACCTTCCCAAAAGGAAATTCTGGGCTAAAATATACAAATGGAGCAAAGCTGAGTGAGGGAGATGAATAAGACGTTAAAAACAAAAGGGGGCAAATATTCAGATGAGGCCAAAATGAATAACAAATGCAGAATTTTTAAAAAATAAGCAGGTTAGAGTTAAGTAACAACACAAAGACAGCCTTCAGTAGCTGGCAGGAATAATCAGTTTACAGAACAACGGAATGAAGACTAATAAAGATAAAGATAAATGAACTATGTTGAATGAGGTTAATCAACTCAGAATCATCTTTCAGTGAAAACTTTCTTGGTGTAATGAGTCAACTCAAGATGACTGGTTTTATGTTAAACCATCAACTGTCATTTCTCAACTACTTAATAACGTCTTCACTAAAACAGGAATCCCATTCACTCACACACAGATCTCAGGTTTAGCCTCGTCCGTCTGATCATTTAAACATTTATTTTGTTATCTGCAGAATCTATTAACGTCTCCACTTGGAAAAACAGGTAAAAAAAAACGTACATCAAACAAACCTGATACGCTTTAATTCCCACGCAAACACCAAAAACTCTTCATCCACTCAACTGAGGACCAGATCAGCCTCAGAGAGCTTTCAGGAGGACGTGAGCCTTGAACAAACATTTACTTTTGTGACAGTTTCTCACATTTGTAGGAGGAAAAACTCATGTGATGAAGTTATAACTGGCTTTTTAAGAGCCTAAAAAAAAGTCCACCTAAACAAGTATCTTACAGAATTTTAGTTTGCTGTGGTTTTCTGTCAAACCAAACTACAAAAATGAAATAAGCTTGTCTTAAAAGCTTGTTGCTGGCCACTGTTGAGGCATTCCTCGAGCACATGTGAAGAGAGAGCTGAGTACACACACTGAACACACAGTAGTGAGACAAACACAGACAGAGCAGATTAACACAGAACAACACAACGTAGCCCACCTCGATGAGCTCCGGTCGCAGGTTGATGGTGCGCAGCCAGTCTCGTAAGCGTGGGTAGCTGTTCAGGGCCTCGGGCCTCTCCGTCTCTGGCACTTTCTGCTTGCACTGCAGCTGTTTACAGATGTACTTCATCAGCTTCACCTGCAGGGAGCAATAGAGAACAAGACACAGATGGGAGGGGCGGGTTACTCTACAGCAGTGGAAGGAGGCGTGATCTGCCACACCAGCACTAAATGCACTTTTGTCAAAATAGCACAAAACTATGCAGCATATGGATTTTATGCACACTGATAACTACTGCTGCTTGCACCTGAAGTTAATACAGAATTCATCAAATGCTTCCATGAACAGATGCGTGAATATCTCCACACTCACACATCTACCCTGAACTCAGTCTACCTCTAGTTTGTGTTTGTGATCCTTCTGCAGACAGTGCAGCTAATTAGATATAAGCTGCTATCACTGTCCATCTACTGAGAGCATCTGAGGTGCACGCTAAGAAGCAGCTCCTTCACATCGCAGATGGCAGCAGCGCCGCACGAAGAGCCAGTTTTGAGTTACTCTACTTTCCTGTCATCAGTAACTCTGAGACATGCAACACGTTTGCACCTTTTCTCACACTCGAGCCAATCTGTAGTTTAGTGGATTAATAAATGAAGATCTAGAGCGATAAGAAGCATCGCTTTCCTTCCATCACATCTTCCTCTCAACATGTGATGGTCCAATGGAGCAGATGGAGAGAGATAGAACAAAGCCTGCCTATCAGAGTAGTCCTGACAAACCTTCTCTCAGACTCCAGCCATCTGCTAATCTGCATGTTAAAAGCGTTCTATAATCTCAGTTAAAGTTTCAGGTGATGTCAGATGTTTGGGATAACTTTGAAGCTTTAAAAGTTTATATAAACGATTAAGTTGAAGTTCTGTTCTCAGTTTCAAAAGAAAAGAGAGAAAAGAAGAGACTTCAGTGCTTTCATGTCAAGTGCAGTGGTCCGTCCTGTGAGTATTACAATGAACACCATGGTGTTGGTTTGCAGCGGGCTGCATTGTGCAGCTCACCATGACTGTATAATGTATCCTTATCTCGCCTTCTATCTGAAAGAGTCCATTACAGCAGGCAGCACCTTCAGATGAGCTGTGTGCACAACCAGCGAGCTCAAAACCCACTGCACACCTTTTGAGCGCTGGAACAAGAATGGCGAGCGCGTGTCTTTTTTTCTGCACATTCAACCATCTCAATGACACCTCCACTCGTCAGGCAGACAGACACTCACACAGCAGCGCTGCTCTCGGAAAATGCGGCCTTGGGTTGTAAAAAGGCAAATAAAAGCATCTTGTGCATGAAAGGGCTGCAGAAAAGGAGGATGAAGAGGAGGCAAACGCTCTACTTGTTGACCCTCACCCTGTTATTCAGCTTTGCAGCCATTCATCAATTATCCGTCACACAGAGAACGTTTGAGATTAATAACAGCGAATGTGAACTAATAAAATGTGTCAATAAAAGCCATGTAAGCAGACTGATTAAGACAAAGTGAAACTAGAACATTAAAGAAACACTGAAGGGTGCGGATGCAGTGATGCAGCCAAAAATTCAAACCTAATAATCTAGGCTAATGCAAAGTGTAAGGAGGACCAAAATTATGTCTCTAATTCTGTGATGATAGCCATAATAAGGTAAAGATATTAATCATCTGACTAGCAGTTGTTCTGTATAAACTACAATCTCTTTTTAAATAAAACCTGGAAGGATCCGGTGGTCACAGGTGAGTTTTATGTCTCTACGGTGTGTCGTGTAAGTTAAAAAGACCCATCACTTCCAGGTTTGAAGACAAACACTTGGAGAAAAATGAAATTGACTGGGAAACTAAAGTTTCTATTGAGAAAAAAACACCAAAAATCATAAAACAAACTGTAAGAGATCATAAAATGCTAATTCAGTCGTAAAAAGTTCAGTTTTTACTGCCGTGTCAACCTGTGCTATAGAGCTCAGAAGAGGACGAGGTTTTCTCACCTGTTTTGTCAAAATCCTACAAATTTCACAGCTTTTAGTGAATTTTGTTCACACTACATAATATACAGTTATCAAGATTCATAGCACACTAATCCCGATTGAACTGCATTTTTTTGATTTACAACCTGCAGTTGTTCTTTCAATGCTGCAGGCTATGAAAACAAACAAAAATCTTAACAGTCGTAAACAGGGTAGTAATAAAAGTGCTTCAAGGTTTATGCATTGGCACCCTTAATAAATAGATTGAGTCCTTAGAGGGTAGATAAATGTTTGCCATACCAATACAAACCAAATATCGACATAATATTTAATGTTCTCTTGTTAAATACTTTGTGTTTCTGTAGTATCTTTAGTATCAGCACAGGCCTGATCAACAGTAGGAGACATTTACTCATTGTGGCTAATGAGCTAGCCTCCTCCTTTACCTCCCTATACACTAGTGCAGCACCATGACGTCAGGTTACCTAGCAACCCCTCTTCTGAGTCGTCAGCAACATTTCAGTGGGATTTTCCCATACATGTGAAACACAGAGCTCAGAAACAAAACATCTCGAGACAGAAATGTCATCAAGTGTCTCAACAGGAACATAGCAGCAGTTTGATTAGCTCCTCTCTCTCACACACACACACAGGGTGTTCGCTTATTAGGACCCTAAATAAGTGAGATGAAAAGGATTACACAAGTCCCCAAATCCCTCACTGATATCAGCAGTGAGTGTGTGTGTGTCGAAAGCACGGGCAGGCTCACCAGCAAACCCAGAGATAATCACAGGCCCCTTTGCGCTTTATTTTTGGTGCAGAGAGGAGAAAAACAGTGTTTGACGTGTGGCCTGGAGGTGGGAGGTGGGGGGAGGAGAAGTGGCGTCAGAGCCCACCTGTCAGCGGCGCTAAACAACGCCATGGCAACGGCCCTAATGCTGCGCGGAGATGAGTGACAGCCACCAGAGAGGGGGAGAGCGGTCCCAGCAGCGGCCGGCCTGACACAGCAGACTCGGGGAGCCGATCCCACTGCCTCGCTTGTTTTCTCAAGTCTCTTGCTGACACAGGCACTTTGCTGCACCTGCCAAGGATAGCAAGACCTATCTGAGAACTGAGCTACAACGCTCTATCCCAGAGAATGATATCTGCACAGGAAGGTCGGCTCTTTTTATTTATTTTCTTCTGACTAAAAGGATACATCCATATTTCTCATGGATAGAACAGATTAAATACAAATTCACGTCATTGCCTAAAAAAATAAATTCTAGCAAACACAGCGGCGGAGACAGTTATGTAGAGGTCAGGTCATCGGTAGGGTGAGTCTGTCGGGACCGCCCCTCCCCCATCACAGCTACCACCACAACCAGCTGATGTTAGGAGAGATGCTTCAATAGGTGGGTCTGTTAGTCATGATATACACCTTACCAGGCAGATTTACAGGTCTGTGGTAAGCCAATGTATCATATACTAGAGATCTTATATAGTCATCAGTGGCAGCTCTAATTAGAATATCCAGTGCTGTGAAAAAGTATTTCCTCCTACTTACAAACGTCTTCTATTTTTGCTGAGTTGTCACACTTAAATGTTTCAGATCAGCCAACAAATTTCAGTACTGGACAGAAATCACATGAGTAAAATATAAAATGCCATTTTCAAATGACTGTTTCATTGTTTAAGAGGAAAAGCTATCCAAACCAAAAACCCTAAGACACATTAAAAATGTGTTTATATTTAGTCAGGTTATCTTTGTCTGAAATGTGTTTGCTGTAAGGGGGTAAAAACTTTTTTAACAGCATTCTAACGACTTCTGGCAAAAAAATAATATGTCGAATCATTTCTAGTATAAGTGATCTTCCTTCTGATTGGGAGCTAGAGCAAGAAAATGCTTCCTTCCACTCAAAAGAAGCAAAACAGACCTTAAAATTACAGGATGTCATGCAACTCCTCCTGAGTCACGTCAGGAATAGATCAAGGCAACATTCTGGTTTCCACATCAAGCGGTCCACCATTACTGCATACACCTCCCATTTCTGTAAGGAGGGGAGAACCCCCCCCCCCCCCCCCCCCCCCCCACC
>SSNR01000044.1:2635823-2925200 GCA_006937965.1 Callopanchax toddi | reverse complement strand
CCCCCCCCCCCCCCCCCCCCATGAAAAAAAAAAGAAAAAAGAAAGAGGAAACAGCCAGGGTCAGCGCTGATAGTCACCAGAGTTGTGTTTCCGCTACACCCTGATGTGAGCGACATTCTCTGCCGTCTACTTCTAGGGACACACCAACACACACGCAGCGGTTGTTGTGTCACCAGATTCGGCCCAGCCGATTGGCTCCGGCTCTCCCCTCCCCTTTCCTGCCTGCTCTCTCCTCTTGCACAGGCTCTTTGCGCGTCATTTGATTTTCTTATTTAACAACCAACCCTGAAAATGCGTAGGAAGAAAGATGTCTAAATATAGAAGCAGCCACAACAGCTCGCACCACGAGCACGCCGCAAACTCTCCCCAACACCATGAGGAGACAAAACAGAGTGACGCTTTGCTGTTTGTTGCTCTCTACAGGAGGCACTCACCAAACAAATAAGTGCTTTTGTGTAAAGATTATTACCTCATAACATTTATTTAGAAGTATGTAAAACACAGCACATCAGTCAAACACTTTTAGAGTGGATATTTCTCAGGTTTTAGGTTGTGTAATTTCATTTAAATGCAATTTAGAAACAAGTCTGCAATGCAGTGCAAGAGGATATGATCTAAAATTTAAAAAAGAGCTGCTGCTGGAGTAAAACACAGGCAGCATGAGAGGCAGAGCTGAGTGGGATTAACATGTGAAAAGTGAAGTACCAGTTAGCACTCCGTTTGAGAGGCCAGTATCATTATCCTCTCACTGACGAGACAGAAAAAACACACACGGTTCAAGTGGAATAATAAAGCTCGCTCGATGAGAGAACGAAGCCGGTTCAAGCCGCTCTTGATTGCACTCCAGCGCAATATGGGGACGATAACCCTGAGCACCACAAGTGAGACAACTTCTGACCTCAGACAGATTGAGCAAATTCAGCGCCTGAATTAGCAGCGTTGGTAGTAATTACATCTACGCCTTGCTGCGTCTGCTACAGAGTGGGATTCATACTATATACCAGTAAATGTGCTCCTTAGGAAGACAGGGGCAGTTTTACCCTCGTCTCAATAAATACAATTAAATTCTGAACTTACAGATGATAATACATGAAGGCATGGTGGGAGCAATCTCAAGGAGGGATAAACCAAGAAGTGAAAGTGTGCTTTTATGGTGAGTTGCAAAACAGTGTGCCAGTAACGGCATAGGAAGTAAAGCCGTTGATCTTCACAGCACTAAAAGCCCCGGCAGCTTCACCAGAAAAATAACCGTCTCGATTATGATCAACGCGTCTGACGTGAGGACGAGTCTGATCGAGAATCGTCAGCTGATTTATGTCATCTGCTTTTTCAGTTTGAACTCCCTCAGTCTCAAATGAGCTGGGCTGTTAGGATCTAAATACACTACTTCTTTATTAGGGTATTAATTAAGGCTGCTTGATGCAAAAGTAGCAAAAAAATTTTTGCCACAATTCATACTTTTCCATTATTTCATTCAAAACTCCACACCCGGAGACTCCATCACTGGCTTCTTTTTGTCTACAAGAAAATTCTGGGCAAGACACCTCTCTATGTGTCCTCTCTTCTTCACCTCACCCATAATAATGATCACACTAGGTCTAGTGAATATATTAAGCTCATCATCCCAAACACATTAACACTTTTGGCTGCAGATCCTTCCGTTTTGCAGCAGCATATGACTGGAACAATTTACAAAACAACCTGACATCTTTTACTACCTTTAAATCTAAACTTCATCAGATTATAACTGACTGCTGCTCGTTAATTCACCCAGATCACACACTTCTGTAGATACATTATAAACATTTACTCAGCTTTATGACGTAAAGGTTCTTATGCATGTATGTACCCACTTTTTTCAAATTCAGATTAAATTTTTCTAAAGCCTGCCTTCAGTTTTATTTATTATGATTTGATTTGTTCATGTATGCTCCTTATTTGTTTTCGTATGCTCAAATGTATTTTGATTTTGTTGCTGTTCTCTTGCGCTATTTTCCGAGGCTCTCGGCCGGGTCATGTTTGTAAATGAGAACATGTTCTCAAACCTGGTAAAATAATGGCTGAATAAACTTGATGATCACCAGTCCCTCCTAAAGTTACCTCACTTTTTTTGCATCTCTGACTAAATCTAGAAGGGTTTCAGAGAGGATCCCTACACCCACAAAATGTGTCTTGTAAAGAGAGAGGCTCTGTGACAAGAGGAAACCAAGAACCCTTGCAAATGCTTCAAGACATTTTGGAAACTCCCTTTCAAATACCGGTCGCAATTTGAGGTCAAAAGCCATCACCCAGTGACACACTGGCTTTAGCTTCTTGCTCATCTTCCTCTAAACTGGAGGTGGGCGTCTGGGGCCACGCAATCTGATATGTTAGGAAGCAGAGCCTTGAATCTATTGTGGTATTGATATAGCAATGTTACATTAACATTTAAGATTTTGATATATTTTGCAGCATTAAGATATGCTAAAAAGCACACCACCACCTTTTAGTTTCCCAACAAGATGCTTAAGACAGCACCTTTATTTCTTTTAAAATCATTTGCCTAAACATACGTTACCTCCCTCCTTTGTTCAACTGACAAGAAATTAGTCACTCAAACAAAGCTTCCAATGCACTTGGTTTGATGACTCTATATTTCCTCTGAAATAAGAAGGAGAACCTGTTTGTGTTCTGATACAATGGCAGGCAAAAATGTAAAAGAAAACAGTAATATCACAGCTGAATAAGTCAGAAAACAAACACGTAAGAATACTGTAACTATGTGGTCTCTGACGTATTTAGACTCATTTGGTAAAACCACATTAAGAAGCAGATAAAAATCAAGAAATCAGCAGGTAAAAGCAACTGACACTCAGTTTTCTTTTTTTTTTTGGACAAAAATTGAGAAACAATGCACAATTTATTGGAAGGAATTTGTAATTTTCCATTAGAATTATGACTAAACATTCAACTATTCATTGGTTTCACACGGACTAGTTTCATTTTGGTTTTTACTCTAGAACAGTCACATCTGCTTGATTACATGCTTTATAAAATGATGAAAGACTGAGCAGCTTCTCTCCAAAGCCACTGCTGACTAGAGTTTATGACTTCACCTTTGCATCACGGTCAAATAGTGAAGATACCATCCAATAACAAATAAAAATGCCATAAAATTAGCTGTCCTGTAAATCAAAAGGTGCCTACAGTACCCGTTTCTGCTGCAGCAACTTCAAGTCAGAGAGCCCTCCGAGGCTCTGGTCTGATCTGCAGGACTTAGTAGATCTCAAAACAAAGTCCCCTTATTGTTCTGAACCTAATGTACAACAGGGAATGATTCTGTACTCTGCAAGACCACAACCCGGCAGAAACTAACTCAAAGTAACCACATCCACTACATGTACAACTAACTTTAAGAGAAAGTCCCTAAGAACTGCCTCTTAGGAAAGAAAAATGGCAACACTGAGCAGTTTTTCAGTCTTTACGAAGCATGTGAGAGCCGCACTGCGTGTCCATTGTCATCTAGAACAATACCGGTGCAAAATGTATCTACGAGACAACATACCTCAGGAAGTACTCTACCAGATCACGTCCTGTTGCACTGACAAGGCACACATGACGACGGAGAAAGAAGGGTAGAAGAATGTCGACAAGAACAAGCCAAGACTTCATGATTCCATTAACCAGTTCAGGCTTGCATTGGATAACCTACATCTTTGCTCCAGGAAACAAACATGTAACGTGTAGTTCTGCTCTGTCTTTGCTCTTACTGAGCAGCGAGATCAGCAAGTGGATTGAAGGTAGACACAGAATGACAACGACAAAAAACAAGCAATCCGAGTTTGTCTGGTTTCCACTCCAAACAATGGTTTAACTTTTTCCATTTAACCCAGAGCTACGCTGCTAGAGTCAGTAAACATTTGCTCACATAGCGAGTTTCCGACCAGCAGCCTGCCAAACAGCTATCAAACTACTTGGGTTTTTTTTACATTTTGCTTTCAGTTCAATCTAGAGAAAAAGTTGCCCCAGAGTGCATAAAACATTTGTCATTTCCTGCATTTTCTTGCATGAATCTGCCTCCCCTGCTAAAATAAACAAACCATGAGGAGCAAGCCTTCTGATACTCTGCAAATACAATAACAGAGCTTTAAAAGGCTAATTTATTCATTAGCCATGATTCTTTGGGATGCTGAAAGTCTTTTGAAACCAGTTTATTGTGTCTCGGTGAGACTGAAACTAAATGCCCTGTGCTTTCTGGAACATTGGGTTTTAGGGGCAACCATGCAATTGTTCATAAGGGTGCTCAGTTATACAGAAATAAAAAAAGACATGGATAATTGATAGCCTCCAGCCAATCAGGATTGGAGATTCCTTTTAGCAAGGTATGGCAAGAAGACCTAAATAAATAAACCATGAACTCCATTTACCATCTATCACTTCTCTAGACTGTCTGCCTATATGAAGTGTCCATCTACCTGATTAGCAGGCCTTACAATTAGAACACTACTACTTATTGCATCACAGGTCATTTTTACATTGCATCAATCTTCCCTTGGCATTTACTATACACACATGATATTAGATTTGTAATATGCTAATAATATCTATAATTAAGATAATTAAAGCCTACTTAACCAACCAATGTTTTGCAATATTATTTTTGACAGCATCTGCAAGGTTATAGCTAGAAGGTGGCCTGCTTAAAAATATTTTAAGTTGAGGGGAAAAATGTGCAAATCTTTAGCTTTCAAAGCACCAAGGCATGACATAATAGGAGACACTGTCCTGCAGTTAAATGGTTTGGAATGAAACATTAAGCCTTCCAGATGCAGGACAACAGCAACAGATAAACACATGCAGAGCGTCGTTTTATTCTCTGGGCCTTGGATTTATAAATCCAGCCCGACGCTGACTACAGTGGATAGATGGATAACATGGATAGAAGCTGTATCAGATTATTGAATGTGTGCCATTAGGCCATGCACACACACAGATAGAGGGAGAGAAAGAGGGAGCGCTGCTGCTCCTGACAAATAACACAGAAGGTCACGCAAATTGCTGGATTCATTAGATGTCTCCGCCATTTAGAGGAATTCCAGAGACAATAAAGCCAATTTGCAGGTTTAGGTCGTAAAAGCATCGCGCACAGTAAGCGACAGCTGGCTGACCCTGACTGAGGGGGAGCCTGGCTTGCAGCAGCCCGTGTTCAGCTCGTACTCAGGCGGACATGGAGCTTCATGACTCCGCATTTTGACAACAGACGGCTCTCTGCCGCCGGTGCTGCAGCTCGTTACCTCTAAAGTGCGTATTTCTTGCTGCGTGAGGTCGTTGGACGCGGCGCATTTGGTCCGTAGCCCCTGTAAGCTGGAGATGGAGATATCAATCATATTCTGGATGAGTTCGCACTGATGTAGCGCGGCCATCGCTGCGACACCGCCGCCGTCCCTCCTCTCGGGCTGCTCATCACTCTCGACCATCTTCCCACCTTTGGCAGACACACTATCCATTCCTGAGCATTGGGCTCGGCTGGAAGGGCTGGAGTCAAACCGCTGAGCTCCAATAAAACATAAGTCCAGCGACGCAGCGACCTATTGTGGAAGTTAGCTGACAGTAACTGTCCCCAACTCCCGGGCTTCAAAACACTCAGGAGGAAAACTAAATAGAATTTATTTAAAAAAAAACAAAAAACGTTCCCGCGTCGCAAAAAGCTCCGAGGTCCCGAGAGGTTCGACTTGTATATTTCCCGTCCGTTTGGGCTCCGCCGACAGCTCAGGCAGAGGCTTCACCGTCTGTCAGCTGTTGGGAACATCATGGTGCGCGGTGCAGTCTGGGAAATCAAGTCCCGCTGGTCACAAAAGCGGCTCGTCGCACTACACCTCCCAACCTCCCCTAAAACCCTCATGAACAGAGAAACGAAGAGGAAAATGTTTAGTTTGTTGTTTTGTTTATAGTGAAATTCAGGTTAGACAGAGGGAAGCATGGCTGCATTCCATTTCTGCGTGTCTGGAACTTGTTAGGAAACTATTTGGAGGTGCTTTTTACACCTGTTAGGTTTGGAATGAGAGTATTGTCCAGATTTAGGTCAAAATATGGAAAAAAATATATACATACTATTTCAAGAAAAAAGTCAAAATACCATGTCAAGAGAAAAAGTAAGAAATATGATTCCCAGAAAAGTTAAATTACGATACTATTTTGAGAAAAATTTGGAATACTATGTCCAGAGACAAGTCTACTTCCAGAATAAGGTCGAAACATTATTTCCAGAATAAAGTGTAAATGCTATAGCGATGAAAAAGTCATTCTATTTCCAGAATAAGGTCAAAGTAGTACTTTAGGAAAAAAGTTAAAAGTACTATTTTGAGAAAAATGTGGAATACTATTTCCCCTAGACACATCTAAATACCACTTCCAGAATAAAGGCAAACATTGTTTCCAGAAAAAAGTTCAAATACTATTTCCAGAAAAATGTCAAAGCACCTTTTCCAAAATAAAGATTAAATACTATTTCAGGAAAAACTATGAAATGCTATTTCAAGACAAATTAGGAATTCCATTTTCATAATAATATATATATTTTTAAATCTCAAGAAAAAAAATCTGGAATAGCATTTCCAGAATAAATTTGAAAGACTTTTGAAAGAGGCATTTTCTTAAATACAATTAAATGCTGGCTTTATAGAAAACTCCAACATGAGGTCAAACAGCTGTTTTCAGGATAAAGGATATAAATGTGTAGGACATAAGGGCTCACATAATTAACTCTACATGGAACAAAGCCTTTTATATACTGGTTCTGAGCATTTCATGAGATTACTTTAAATATTTGATATAAACAATAAATTCCAATAATGATATAATATTGAAATATGGGAATATTGTGAAAGCATCTGAGCAGGAAAGTACAGTACTCCTGTTTTTCCTGCGTTGGTTTCGTGCAGCTAAAGTGGCCAAGGGAGGAGGTTAGCAATGCCACAGTATAGCTCTGAGCTCAGAGAATAATCACCACCTTTCACCTCCTCATGTGGGGAGCGGTGCACTGTCATTACCCTGAGCTCAACACCACTAATGCAACAGAAGCCCTGCCGGGAAATAAATCAGACTGCATCATCAATACATTGCTACTCAGTCAGTTTGAACAGATATTGGGATAAAATTGTACATGATTGCAGCTGAACATTCTCAAACAAATCACACAAGATGCTGTCATTAGTTTTCAAGTTTAACCAAAACTGTCATTAATGAAGACTCAAACTTTAAGATGAATAAAGAAACAAAAGAAAGAAAAAAATTGGGCATTTTTCCCCTTTAAAAAGGTAATTTGCTGCTTTTTAGTTCTGAGAAACTTTGAGTACATAAAGGGTCATAACAGCCTCTTTATCATTGTTGAAGAAGACGGAAGTTCATTTCTTTCTCTTTATATTGGTTTCCTTAAAATGCTCAATTGCTAAAACTGTGACTTTTATGACATTCTAAACTTGTGTTATCCAAAGCATACTAATCCACACATATTCCATTTAATTCCATCATTCCATACCACTTAATAAAAAGCATTACTCTTTGATGTGATTCCAGACTTCTGACTCTAACAGTGAGAATGCAATAAAAGCCCTTAATGCCCTTATACCTTAATATGACCTCCACTGCTCTTTTAACAGTTTATTTCATTGAAAAATGAAGGAATCAACACCTGAAAACAACCCACAGTTTTCACTTCTCTTGCTTTGTGGACATAAATTATTTTCTATATTTCGAGAATGCTTTAGGGAGAATATGGCTGCTGATTATTGGAAAAAACTATGAGGATTCAGAATATTTACACATTTAAGTTTAGTGCTTTAGTAAGATAAATGGTCTAAAACCAAGTGGTTGATCTTTAAGAAACAATAAAACTAGAAACATTGTTCTACCAAGGGAATAAAAAATTAAAAATGACTGCATTTTTGACATTAGCTTTTTCAAGTGAACTTTTGTCCAAACATCTGCTGTCAAAAATGTCCTAAAAATGAAGAAATAAATCAACCATGTGGAGTGATTTTTCTCCACAAGCTTGAGGCTGTAGAGTGTGTCCTCATAAAAAAAATCTGCAGCTTTCCACCACCAAGCAACAGAACAAGTGCTGCAATGAGGGTGTGATGTTCTTTCCTTTAATATACTCTAATTATACAATAGAACGTGAGTCACTTCATTATGGGGCCCCGGGTTCCTCCTCTCCATCTGTCCATCTGTCTCCTCTTCTGATGCAGAGAGACATTGTCTCACACTGGCTATGATACAGTGGCCTGTGATGGAGGCTGTCGCTGCAGCATCCAGGAATCAGGCGGTGCAGAAGTGAAAAGGAATCAGAAACCCCACTAAGTGTGTTTACGGTGCACCGCTGAAACAACCTCGGATCACCTGAAACTATAGTGGCAAACTAAAATATTTCCAAATCCACACTAAAGTTTATTGCATGATTGCATTCCATAAAGCTCTGCTGCAGAGACAGAATAAAACAGACATGAAGCAAAGTCTCAGTGAACTATTGTCGCTGCAGCGCCACTCGTTCAGGACAGACCTGCTGCTTTAGCAGCACAGACTTGATGGTGACATGCCAACAGAACCAGTCTTCTTCACGCACAACTTACAATGTAGTGAAACAAGGATCAAAGGAAGGAAATGCTTTCAATCAAATATCAGACACACACACCAAAAAGATGAGAAAATGTGTGTTTGCAGCCGACAGCTAAGAATGGAATCATTTTTCTTTTATAACATGTCTAGCATATCATCTGTTGTAGTTACACAACAATAACTTACTGTTGATGAAACAGTTTCAAACACACACTTTGATATAAAGACTGTTTTTAACATAGTGTAAAGACCTGCAGTAAATCTAAAGACAGAATATGTCTCACCAGTGGTGCCACCTTCCCCCATGGGTCTCCATTTTTGCAGCATTTATGTCCATTATTTCATTTTTCCTTACTTGAAAAACCATTGACCTTTGCTCAGTCATAAACAAATACAAGCAATCTATAAAGATCCTGTATTATATATTAAATAGTAAAGCAAACGCAGTGATCAGAAGGGTGACAGCTCACTGGCACAACTCACAGATCTGAGGACAGCGTGATCCCTTCCCAACATGACAGCTTCTTAAGCTGTTTAAACTGTCGTGCTATTGGACAGCCAGCACGCCACATGCAGCGTGCAGCTCACAGCCTCGGATTAAATTAGACTCTGCCCCGTCTGATCCAGTCTTCTTCACTGGCCAGGATTTCCAAAAGGGGCTTCCCTTCAGGTTAGGAGGGGTTGAGTACCTCCAGGCCTTTATAGAGTCAGCTCTTTTGGTCTGCAGCACTGATAGCAGCAGACTTTGCTTTTTGCATCCTTTTGGAGGCATTTTTTGTGTGAAACTTACTTTGCATAATTCAAATTATTACCTGTGTGTGTGTGTGTGTGTGTGTGTGTTTTCCTGGCAGTGAATGCAATGTGAGTCCAAATGCATTAAATGCACTGTATTCCATGTATTAAACCTACGTGTTTTTGTGGTTTAAAACGGGTTAATTTCTCAAACTCATGACTTGATTGTAGACATGATGGCTTTACTGTTTGCCTTGCTGCCACACCCACCAGTTCTGTGTTACAATCCAGGAAGAGCTCTGTGTGTGTGCGCGTATGTGCGTGTGTGTGTGTGTGTGTGTGGCTGAGGTGGGTGGAGCGAGGTCCCTGTTCAAAGCATTCACGCAGGACACTTAAATCGAGTCGGTCTGGTTCCAGACCACACAGATGTTTCCCAGCCTGCATCACCAGTCAGCTGTAGCAGGCTGTGAATAGATCAAACATTAAATATTAGTTGGTGTTTATTTATGGTGCTCAGGGGGACTCCACAGCTCTGAATTCAAATGTAAAACTAATTACATATAATATGATTTACAAATAAATTTATATTTTAAGACAACCCTGTTTTTACTGCCTGTTTGATGTGAACAGATTAATATAAACAGATAAAGATGTAAGAGATCAGAGAACAATCCTCTCTAAAACACAATAAATTCCCGCATTTGATTTAAATGTTTTACATAAATGAATTCAAGAAATGCAGCCACACCAGAAGGTTAGATTACTGATTATTTCAGGAGGAAAGGTTTTTGAGGGGGATGCTGCAATGTCACTCAGAGATAATAAATGTGTAAACATCCCCACCTGCTGGACAATAGCTGATATCAGACGTCTGCTGCAGTCGTTTAAGACATTTACAGCTTCAAGGAGGATTTCATTAGGTTTCAATGTGAAGTCAAGGAAGATCTCAAGACATAGACACTTCTTTATTTGGTTAACTGATTAAACTAAGAGGTTTCACACAAATACTTTCCTGGCAATAAGGTGAAATTACAACAAACATTATTCACAGTGCTTCTAATTTAAAAACCTTGAAAAATAAATAGTAAATTAAAGAACACCAACTTTAATGTAAGATCATTATTCAGCCATACTTAGGATATGTTAAAATGCTGTAATAAAAAAACACATCATAAATCAAGGAAGTAATGTTTGAAAACAGTTAGCTATTGAAGTGAGGTGTATTCAGCAGGAATGGTAGTACAAAGCAGTGAACTATCTGTGATTTATTGGTCTTTGGTTTCTGTTTCTGCTGACACACACCTGCCCTCTTGTGGCGGTTTTGTGACATTACAACAAGCATCATTTACAGTGCTTTTAGTTGAAAAACCTTGATAGCTATCGCCCTCTTGTGGCAATAAGGTGAAATTACAACAAACAAACAGAAAAACACCATCTCTAATGTAAAACAATTATTCAACCATACTTAGGATATATTAAAATACTGTAATTTTTAAAGAAGCTCATTATAAATCAAGGTAGTAATTTTGGAAAACAACTTGCTAATGAAGTGAGGTTTAGCAGGAATGATAGTACAAAGCAGGGAACTATCTTGTGACTTCTTGGTCTTTGATTTCTGCTTTGGCTAAAAAACACTCGCCTTCTTGTGGTGGTTTTGTGACATTACAAACATTGACAGTGCTTTTTCATAAAAAAGAACTTTAAAAATATATAGTAAATTAAAGAACACCATCTAATGTAAAACCATTATTCAGCCGTACTTAGGATCTCTTAAAATGCTGTAATTTTAAAAGAAACTAATAAATCAAGGCAGTATTGTTTGAAAACAGCTAGCTGATGAAGTGAAGTTCTGCAAGGATGGTACAGCACGTCGGTCCGCTGGGCTGCACATACTGTAATATTTGTGGGGATGCAGCGTTATTTCTGCATCCTTGGATCAAATTATTGGTGGGGACACGTCACCTCCGTCCATGCCAAATCTACGTCCATGATGCTGCCTAATGTTTTCCTGTAACATTTTCAGTACAAATACAAATTCTACATTATGTAGGTACGTTTGCCCTCTTTCACTCACTGCATGTCTCACTGCTGTAGGACCTAAGGCTTTCTCTTAAATCCCTTAACCTGCACACCAGAGTGTCCATTGACTTCAGCTACAAATATTCTGTTTACAACTGGAACTGATTAGGAATTTTATTCTAAAACAACTTCTAGTTTATCTACAGCTGAAAGGTCAGAGTCTCAGTGAGTTTCTGTCTGTCTCTCATTAGGTTTGCTGAAACATAGTGTGTGGTTACCACGGTGACCCTAATGAGCCACTGGCAGCAGCTCTTGGTTCTCTTTACACTCAAATCTTAAATTATAAAAAAGTTAATAATTGAACTTCAGACATCTTTCACAATTTCTTCAGAAATGTTCTAGTTTATCATAAAATACCATTATTAACTTTAACATGTTTTTATACCCAATATATTTAAATGATTTCAAACAAAAAACAAGAGAAACATCGTCATAATGTATGAAATGACCTGAGTAATAAATCAATTCACAGCAGGGGTTTTGTGATATCAGTAAAAATATAGATTTATATATTGCTGCTGTTTTAGAAGAATTAATCACACACAAAATAAAGGGGCAAAAATCAGATTTGCTGCCTCTAAATTAGCTGCAAAGACTAATGAGTGCTGGAGCCCACGGTGCGTGATGGCAGAGAACACGCTCTCATTGGTTAACGCCGCCATGCAGAGGTTTGTAATCAGATAAAGGGGATTTCTGTGAAATATATATATATATGGAATGGAAGACAATGAAAACAATCCTAACACACACTGGAAGGGTCGGCGATGATACGACCTGCACGCCTCAGAGACCTGGAAACATAAAGATCATGGAGTGATGAAGGGCTGCAGCCAATCACCTTCTCAGCAGAACGCACAACATGCTGTAGTCTGCGCTTATCCCTGGCAGTGGCCCAGCATACCACACAGTGATGGAGGAAGTGAGGGTGGACTGGAGCAACTCCATAGATGTGGGTTAATTAAAGCAGTTGTTACTGGACCAGGAATTATTTTATTAAGTTCATGCATCATAAGGACCACAGGTTTTTTTCTCTGCTTACAGGGAACTGGCCTCTAATGTCTGTCCCTAAGTCAGCAATCTGTGGGTAACAAGTGGATACAGGGTATATCTGCAGATCCTTCAAAAGTCTTAAATATGCCTTTTTCAAAATTAAGGCCTAAAAATGAGTATTTGTAAAATGAAAGACAAATAATTCTACAAATCATAAGCCACAGGATTCAAAATACAACAACTGTTATTTATCTTCCACTAAATATAACAAAGTGCTGTGGTTCAGCTTTACATCGAGTATTTTGCAAAGTCTTTATTAGTATTCCCATCTTTTAAAGAACAAAACAGTCTTTATGTGCAAAACAAAGAAATCTCTTGTATCAGATTTTTTTTAAACTTCTTTTTAATGACGATTAAACCAAAGTCATTTTATTTGGTTAAAAGGATTTGGTCTCCAACTCTTGGACTGCTGACTCCACCCACCTGATCCTCTGTCAGGAATGTGGGTGTAACTATTGACAGTTTTAAATCAGGTAAATAGGTCAGCTCAGTGGTCAAATAAGGTTTTTATCAGCTTCTAGCCAAAGTCAATTCCTGCTTCCCGTTTTAAAGATTTCGAGAAGGTCATTCATCTATATGTGACATCATCACATCACATATAGGTTATTGTAATTCACAACTGGCATTGATAAGTCTTCCTCACTTTGTCTGCAAATGGTCCAAAATTCTGCAGCTTGACTTTTAATACGGACAAGGAAAAGTGAGCACACTCCAGTGTTGGCTTCCCTTCACAAGGCCCCTGTCTGTTACAGAATTAATGTGAAAAATGTTAGTTTTTAAAGTCTTTAATGGTCTGGCTCCTTCTTATCTCCTGGATCTTTAACAGCATTCTAAAACTAGAACACTTGGGTCAAACTACCAGATGTTTCTCACTGCTGCAAGATCCAAGTGTGCTTATACAATGGAAGCCTCTGCATCTAAACAGGCATTCAGTGGTGCCAGGGGGTCGCTAGGGGGTGCTATAGCTCCCCCTGTATTAGTCATTGCTCCCCATAATCTTTTGTTATGACCACATGAGCTAGGTGGTAACATAGATAGGACTCTAAAAATTTGTTATAATTTTTTTTCCAAATTCTGTTTGATTTTATTCTGAATTCCACTTTTCACTGCATTTTCATCCAACCATATTTACGTGAGTAATTATTAAGGGAATGACAAAGCCACATATGAAAAGAAGTTGGGTGCACCAGTTCAAAAAATCAGTCTGGAGTCCTGTGAGGTGCCTGTGTGCTGTTTGATATTGTTTTTTGTCCCATGATCAGATTTCCAGTTAAAGTTGATTTGAGGGTACAATTAAAAAAAGATCCCTGGAAATAGTTCATTCAGAAATCTTGCATCCCTCACAGCAAAAGACCTCTGGGTTTTCTTATCCTTCATATCCTTGTATTGTTTTTATGCTGCCTTCTTGGGACAGGTCAGTCTTGAAAACGAGATTTGATATCTCAATGAGATTTTACCCAGTAAAATAAAGGAATTATAAAACATATGTATCAGACTGAGATAGAAATCTGTACAGTATTCAAAGTTATGTTGGGTTGTCACAGCTTCCTCAGCACCAAGTGATTCCAGCCAGCAGCTCCACTGACCAGATGACAGCAGCAACTGGTGGAGAGGACTGTGGAGGAGCAGAAACCATCAGGAACACTAAATACTCAGGAAGAAGAGTCCAGCTCTTCACAAACTGATGTCAGTGAGGATGATGAAGAGGAAGACAATGTAAACAATTATAACACACAGCATTCAGACACTGGGTCAAAATCTGAAGACAAGAAAAATAACAGGAAGGAGATCAGGTGTCCTGGATCAGGTTTAGGCAGTGTCCAGACAAGCAGGAATGTCCAGACAAGGCAGAAATCATATTGTTGTGGTCTTTGTCGTAAAAGATTTCCCTATAAATGTGGTCTAGAAAGACACACGAGTGCACACAGGTCAGAGGCCATTTAGTTGTAAGGATTGTGGAAAAAGTTTTAAGGGCAAGTCACATTTAAACACGCATATGATGAACCACACAGGTCCGAGGGCATTTTGTTGTGGTGATTGAGGAAAGAGCTATAAATACAAGTCAACTTTAAACTAACAAATGATAATCCACACAGGTCAGAAAACATTTCTTTGTGGTGATTGTGGAAAAGCTTTTAGCCAAAAGTCGAGTATAAACTCGCACATGAGCATCCACACAGGTAAGAGGCTGTTTTGTTGTGATGATTATGGAAAAAGTTTTAAGACCAAGCCAATTTTCAACACACACACACGAGAATCCACACAGATCAGAAGCCATTGTGTTGTAGTGATTATGGACAAAGTTTTAGGGACAAGTCTAATTTTAACACACACACGATGGTCCACACAGGTCAGAGGCCATTTTGTTGTGATGATTGTGGGAAAAGTTTTAGTCGAAAGTCGAGATTAAACAAACACATGAGCATCCACACAAGAAACAAAATAAAAGTGTGCTGAATCCTGAAACACAAGAACTGCCCCTAAAGGTAAACAGATTAACTGTAGAGACACATGGTAATAAACAGTGGTGCACATAAGTGGTGCTACATATGCGCAGTAGATACGTGTGCATACCAGTTTATTTAGCCACAATGCGAAGATGGTGTGAATACTAAACATCAGCTCCAGCTACTCCCCATTCAAATGTTTGGACCAGCACCCTAACACTTGTCACAATGCTCAATCTCATGATTAGCATGTCTTTATTATTTCAACATCACATATAAGTCTGCAGCCTCTCCTGCTCTGCCTCCTCCACTCTCTACTATCTGTCACCTGAAAATATATTGATGCATGACACATAAACAGTGGGACATTTTGGGATGCAACAATCACAGAAGCTGATGTTATGTTAGTAATCTCAGGTTTTATTTTATTTTTCCCACAAAATTTCATTGTTGGTATTTTATAAACAGTTGTTTCCTTTCAACGTACAAACAATAACTGAATAAAAATAAAACAATAAAAAAGTATAGGCTATCTGTTTGGCATTAAGGTTTTTGAGGCTCTACATTTAATAGGAATAATACATTTTATCTGTCAGCGCTTTTAATAAAACTCAGACACTTTACAAGAATATAAGAATGACAGTATATGAATGTATAAATTGCAATACATAAGTTTAGCATAAAGTTAAAATAAAAG
This sequence comes from Callopanchax toddi, assembly GCA_006937965.1. Lineage (NCBI taxonomy): Eukaryota > Metazoa > Chordata > Actinopteri > Cyprinodontiformes > Nothobranchiidae > Callopanchax > Callopanchax toddi. Next base: position 2,909,603 of record SSNR01000044.1, on the reverse strand, counting down.
TAACACCATTATTATACTACTAATAAAAAGTATGGTGTCCGAGGTGTCAGGTATGTGGGGGTCCGCTTGAACAGACGTGTTTAGAGTTTCATTTATTGTGTCTGGAACTTGTTAAACTATTTGGTGAAGCTTTTAGACCTGTTAAAGTTGGAAAATTACTGAGACACTATTAATGCCACTGCAAAGAAAGAGACTAACAAGGAAGTGTCCAAATGTGAACAAAATAAAAACATTAAAAATGTGAAGGGAATATATATATATGGTATATATAAAATAAATACTGTTTAAAAAAAAAGGCATTTTCCAGAATAAAGTTGAAATAGTTTTGAAAGAGACATTTTAATACAAATAGTTTTTTTTGTTTATGTTTATTTATTCAGAGGACACTTTTTTCAAACTTTAACCGATCAGGCTTTGCTACACAAGCTGAGAAGGCCCTGCTGAGATGTTTGTTGCAAAAATCACATGGACAAATCAGACGTGTGACTCGTTCAACCTCTGTGATTCACGTCAGCAGATTAATGTAGTTGTGCTTACTGACTTGTGTCTGCATCTCAATTAAATTAAAGTATTTGTGGGACGAAAGTGATACAGTGAATGTATTTTGCAACAAACTTACTGCAACAATAGTAGTAAAACTATTTCAGCAGATATTAAGATTTGTAGGAACGGATGTGTTCCTGCAGTGAAGAATTAGTGAAGGTGTAACTGCTGTATTGTGTTTGAGTGAGGGAAAAAAGCATTTATTCTTCATTATAGTGTGGATTTCTTTCACAACATATTTGCTGCATTATTAGTAGCAAAAATGTGTTGGTGAGAATTTCTTGATTTGTGAGTCAAAGAACAAAATTAGTGTACAAATATGAGTAGCTGTAATTGTTTTGTATTTGGAGAGCAAAAACATAAAAAACTATTATCTGTGGCTAAATCTTGTGATGCATGTGTGTAAATGTTTTTACAACAAAAATACGCTCATAGCAGCTGACTATGGTTACAAACTCACATGTAGCAAGATTGTGTTCACACACAGGGCTGAGGCTGTGAACACGAAGCAGCACATTCTAAAGGTTGTAATGGCTGAGTTGTACTGGGGAAGTAGACAAATAAAAAGTAATGCACAAATGGACAACAAAATATAAGTTTGTAATTTTTATTGCATTTATATAAATGTAATTTTACACATTTTAGCAGATTTTTTTTTCTCTGACTTTAGATTCAGAACATGTTTGTGCACATTTTTGTACAGGTTATCACATTCCTTGTATTTTTCTGTAACTTTAAATTAATATCACATGTGTGAGTTTTTCATAAAAGTACACATTTAGACATACAAGATCAGATTTTCTATGCAAGTTCACAAATTATATAACCACAATTTTTTACCTCTAACCTTCAAGCTCACATTTGTTATGGAATCATCTTCATAGCCAGTGGACAACGGAACTCCCAGGGCTGTGCCCCCCAGAATGGGAGGGTGACTCCAGCAGATCCCAGGAACAACCTCATAGATCTCTGTTCAAATGAGCACAGTTCTAGGAACAGCTAAGATACTGAGAAGAACCCTCACACTCTCAGACTTCTAATAGATGACCTGAGCTTGAAGAGAAAAGTTCAACCACCAATGTGGAAACCTCTTCTGCTATGAAGAACCATTAGGAGAATGCAAAAAATGCTAAGGTGTAGCATATTTAGCAGCTTCCTTAACTCTGGTGAAGTAATGATAACAAGCTCTGAGAGATGTTTGTAGGTCCTTCTGCTTCATCCCAATGAATGAAGGGTGGGTAAAAGATAGTAAAGATCATTAAGTGTGAGCTAACAGCAGATGTCACATTTTATTCTTTTTTTTCCTCTAGTTTTGTGCCTGGAGCTGTACACTAGTCATATATACCTCCAGTTTGACAAGAACTGAACAAAAAGCACATATGAAATCACTTGAGTTTTTTTTTCACACATGCTGTAAATTATAATATATGATTCTGTTGCAAAATAAAATATTAATTTAGATACAAACACCAGGAGCTTTTGGAGTTAATTAGAAAGCTGATGATCATTCAGCCAACAAATACCAACTATAGTAAATAGAACAAATACATAGTGTTTGTTTTGTTGAAAGGTGTGGTTTTCTGGGTTGTTTTATAGTTTTGCATTGTTCTCTAGTGTAATTCAATCCTATCTGTGTAATTTTTTATAAAGAAAGAAGCTTTGATGCTTATAATATAAGCTTTAGAAGTTTCCCATCTGACACCTGAATTTGAAACAGCAGGATTCTCATTAGTATTCATGATATGCACATTTGCACATAAAGTTTAATATTTTGATCCAAATACTGTAAGTGAATTTCATTGAGGTACAACTGCTGCTTTTTATACTAATAACCACATCACAAATGATATTTACTTTCCTTTGTGGGTCATCATGTGTCTGTTTAAATGTGACTTTCGCAAAAAACTTTTTTCACAGTCACCACAACAGTGTGGCCTCTGACCTGTGTGGGTCATCATGTGTATGTTTAAAAGTGACTTGATCCTAAAACTTTTTCCACAATCACGACAACAAAGCGTCTTCTGACCTGTGTGGATGCTCACGTGTTCATTTAGATTTGATTTTTTCCTAAAACGTTGTCCACAATCATCACAACAGTGTAGCCTCTGATCTGTGTGGGTCATCATGTGTGAGTTTAAATTCGACTTGTCGCTAAAACCTTTTCCACAATCACCACAACAAAATGGCTTCTGACCTGTGTGGATTATCATGTGCGTGTTTAAATTTACCTTTTGCCTAAAAGTTTTTCCACAATCACCACAACAAAACGGCTTCTGACCTGTGTGGATTATCATGTGTGAGTTTAAACTTAACTTGGACATAAAACTTTGTCCACAGTGATCACAACAAAATGGCTTCTCACCTGTGTGGATTCTCGCATGTATTTTTAAAGCCGACTTGTATGTAAAGCTTTTTCCACAATCATCACAACAAAATGGCTTCTCACCTGTGTGGATTCTTATGTGTCTTTCTAAACTTGATTTTCTGGAAAGTATTTTCCCACAGAGATCACAATCGTATGGTTTCCGTATTTTCCTGCTCATCTTGACGGTGCCTACACCTGACTCAGGAGACCTGATCTTCCTGTCTTCAGTTGCTGACCCAGTGTCTGACAGCTGAGTGTCAGGATTGTTTACATCCTCTTCCTCTACATCATCCTCACTGACATCAGTTTGTGAAGAGCTGGAATCTTCTTCCTCAGTATTTAGGGTTCCTGCTCCTCCACAGTCCTCTTCACCAGTTGCTACTGTCATCTGGTCAGTGGAGCTGCTGCCTGGAGCCACTTGGTGCTGAGGAAGCTGTGACAACACAGGTTTCTCTTCATCATCCTCACTCAAAGGAACAGCAGGGAAGGTAAGCCTGGTGGCATCAATCTGCTCCATAATACTGAGCTTCTCTTCATCCAGACTGGTCCTGACTTCCTCCTTTATGTTGAGGGGCTCTGGGTCCTGCTGGTCCACACCAGGCCTCCATTCTCCAGGAGCTTCTTCTTTAATCACAACCAACTGTTGATCATCTGCAGGCAGAGCTGAAACACACAAAGTATTAGATTTTTAGTCTATGTACAAAGTTAATTTATTTTAGTAATTTAACTTAAAAGGTGAATCTAATAGAAGAGATAGACTCATTACATGCAATACGATATAGTTCAAGCCTTTATTTGTTATCATTTCAATGATTACGACTTACAGCTCATGAAAACACAACATTCTAAATCTAAGAAAATTAGATTATTACATAAAAATCAACAAAACAAGGATTTTAAATAGAGGAATGCCAGACCTCTGAAGGCTATGCACATGTACTACTCAGTACTTGGTTTGGGCCCCTTTTGCATCAATTACTGACAAGTTGATGATCAGTATTGCATGCTTCTGCTTAAATGCCCATAATTCAGTATATAATTTCACTGTAGTGTGAATTTTTTCAGCTTTCCATAAACTTCACCAGTAAGCCAATATTGCTAACATTTTGTGAATAGTGTGTCAATAACGGCTGAATGGTGACAAGATATATTAAAGCAGCACTCCGGAGGATTTCATCAGGAGAGCAGTTTTTGAATCTAGCGTCCAAAGGCTCCTCCTCAAAACATCTCGACACGCGCGTCCGGTCGCGTGTGCGCGCCTGCACGCGGCGCATATACTTCGGACATGAACTGTACAGATCAATGTGTAGGGTTTAATCACTCACAGTTCACAATCTTATTCCAACACTACGAGGGTCTGAAGAGCCCTCTCTGTCCCTGCTGCTTCTGATATTAGCTCTGTTAGCAGAGAGCTGCTGCTGGACTCTGAAGCTGAACTTGACTCGGCCCTGGATGAACTTTCTGACCAAAATAAATGCATAATCCTGTCAAGCCTTGCCATTCTGTGAGGTGAAAGGTTTAAAAATAAAAATAAACCCGTCTTTAGCTGGAGAATGGGTAGGTTTTTAGTAGAAATGAGCCATGAGTCCTCAGTGAACGGCAGAGAAACACACGGAGCGTCCTGTACGACAGCGCCCCCTACTGGTACAGGTTTGGTCAATGCGCGTGCATGTTGAGAGAATGCAGAAATTTGAATTTCATTGGCTGAAAAATGTCGGCGGCAAGAAATAATGGAAAGGGGTCTCTAGGAGGAAGGAGGGTCTTCATCAGAATGACAGATGTTGTGGAACTCAACCCATAGATCATAGTTTAGACCTGTAATATCATTTAAAACATTTAGAAAACTTTGATACATAGAAAAATAATCCAGAGAGCCGCTTTAATGGATGAGTCAATAACCATTGATCAAAGGATCAGTGCTTTTTGATATACCCTATATCTGTGAAAGGCACTCTATAAATAAATTGTACTTACGTTGAAGTTTTAAGATGTCTGTGCTAACTTTTTCGGGTCTTTATGAGGGAATATTTCATATAGGACTTAAACTGGGTAAAAGTTGTTAAAACTGGGTCAAATGGTGGAATCAGGCTAGAACGCGGAGTCTGATTTAAAACCGTATGTCACACTGACACAGAAGTATAGATAAGCCTGTGTGTTCGTGCCTGGTGCCAGTCTCCAGCATAGACAGGGTCGCAGCTGCAAAGGATCCTGTGTGTGAGATTAGTAGTAAAGAAGAAAAAAGGTGGGGGCTCAGAGAGTGAGTTTTTAAGCAGAATGGAGAGGGCCAGACTTTGAACTTCACAGAAATAAAACTTTGATCGAACAAAGTAAATTCACTTTGTCTCAATATTTTATAATAATTTTTGGAAAACTTTTAAGCGAGTCATTTTTATTCTATTCCTCACTTTGAAACCAATCACCTATTTGAACTTAAGCACATATTGAATGGTTTTTGGATCAATCTCATAACGTTGTTCATTTGGTATACGGCACATGTTTCCAAATAATAAATGTTAATAATAATAATAATAATACATCAAACTTATATAGAACTTTTTAGGACACTGAAATACGCTTGTTGTATGTTGACATCAACTATCAACTGATCATATAAACTAATTATTAATAATAAATAGAGTTATAAACCAATGAAAAAACATAAAAGATTTCATGTAAGAACAATAGGGTGCTTTTTAAAGACTGTAAAAATTCATGGTATGGTTCAGTCGTGGTGTAATAGATCACACTAGCCATTAGCTACTGGAAAACTAGCTAAACTGTATTTAGTTTCATCATACTTGAGAGGAAGAATGAAAATATACATACCTAATGCGTAACGGTGATATCTGGGCTTGATAGCAGTATTTTTACTTTGGACTTTGGTAGTCGTGGAATTTTCCTCTTTCTGTTTGTTATTCATGGCTGAATTTCTGTAAATCAGCAATATTTCATCCACCGTTGCTGTCTGACCACGGGTTTCTCTGTTTTCTAAGTGCTGTGTCCTCCTGCGTCTTGGCTTCAAAGCGTCCAATAAACCAGAAAGTTTTCCTCAAAGCGCGTGAAGAGTCAGTGTTATGTTGAACTTTGTCCCCTGTCTTCAATGGTTCCGCCCCATATAGTTCCGCCCTAGCAGCAGTAGGGGGCGGTATTTCTGTCTATGGGCGGAGCGGAGCAGTGGAGACACTTTTAAAAAATCAGAACTTTATTTAAATCCTGCATTTCTTACAAACTTACTACAACAATCTATAAATCAAAATAAGATTCCTTCAAGAACAACGAAGAAGAGAACAGGAAATTGAAAAAAGAATCAGATTTTATTACAGTTTTAAACCTTTACAAAGAGGTTAAAATGGTTTCCCATTCTTTGTTTTATGAATGTGAATCTGAACGTGAAACTTTGCAAGAAAAAATCAAATTGATAAGAAATATGGCAGATGGGTCTTTCACGTTAAACTCTGATTAATAACAAAACATTTTCATAATCCAGTGGAAAATCAGGCTTGATATCAGAGATCAGAGCTGAAATGCTTTATATAAAGAAAATGTTCACTTGGATAAAATCTATGGATAATTTTAAAGGGCACTTTTTTTTTTTTTTAGGAGGGCAGTAGCTCAGTGGGTAGGGCAGTCATCTTTTTTTTTTTTAACCCCGTGTCCTGTCCGGCTGTGGAGCAAACAGAATAATGTCTGAGTGCCAAAAACAAGCCCAACAGTGTTGCTGTTTCAGGTGAGAGGTTACAGCCACTGCTGTAAAACTCCTCCTGATTTTTGTTTAAATATAACCCCCAAAATCTTTATTAGAATGTTTTTATGGTTGATTGGACACGGAGCCTGAAAGTGAAGGGAAGGGTACAGAAAGAGGGATGGGGGAGAAAGTGAACAGAAAAAGAAGAGAACAAGAGACGTGAAGAGTCCACTTCTAGACCTGTAAATAAAGCACAAACAAACAAGCAAACAAAACAGGGAGAAAAGATACAGCAGCAACAAACAGCATATGAATACACAACAGTTGTGATATTCTTCAAATGTATACGTATACACCAGTTCAAGAGAGTTCAGTGTCAACCACAGCCCCAGTTAATGTGTCTGAAAACACCTGAGTCCGTCTTTATGTGAGCACCTTGTGATCACCTGTGTGTATATATGCGCGCTTGTTTATGTAAGGTTTCTCTATTGAAACATTCAATAATAAGTTCGAGGAGCCACAGACCCGCCCCCAAGGCCCACAGAGGACGCGGAGGAGGTCCAGGCCCCAGACGTCCAGAGGCCACCCAGGGCACGGACACCCCAGGGAGATCGCCGTCAGGGCAGTCGCTAAACTCTCCCCCAGAGGGCGCAGAGGCTCACCCCACGTGGGCCCCCCGGCAGTCGCCGCGCTAGAGCCCCTGGGGGGTCACGGCCAGGAGCTCACAGGCACCGCCTGCAGCTGGCCATCCAGGGTAGATCTAGCCGGAACCAGAGACCCGAGACCCAGGAGCGAACCGGCCCCAGCAGAGGCCCGACCACCCCCGGGGGCCCAGATCCCACCAGGCAGCCACAGGAAGAAGAGCAGGCAGACGCCCCCAGCACCCAGCCCCAGACCCCGAGACACCCCAGCACGCCACTGGAGAAAGGCACCACCAATGCCGAGGCGCAGCCAGGGAGGATAGTCTCTGCCGAGGAGGGCCTAGCATGTCACAGAGAGGGGGGGGGGGGACGAAACCTGACAGAAAAACAGTCACACACAAACACAATCACTCTCCCTCCCTCATGCGTGCACACACACATTCCTGCAAACATACCAAGACACACAATAGATGCTATAACCCACTCTCGCTCCCCATGCATACTCTATGTTCAGGACCAGGGACCAGCGCCCTAAGGGTGAAGCCGGCCCTGAGATCAGAAGATGGTCCCTCCCTTACTGAAGTGGGGATAAGCAGACCACCGCGCACCCCGCCGCAGCCGAGCAGCCCAACCAGAGGGTTGTTGGTTTGAAGCCTGCTCTGCCCGGGTCAGTTTGCCATTGTGTCCATGGGCAAAACACTTCACCCTGCCTGCTGGTCAGAAGGTTTGGTGGTGCCTGTATATGGTTGCTTTGCTTCTGTCATCTGCCATCAGCATGGGAATGACTGACTGATGTAAAGCACTTTGTAGTCCATGACTTAGAAAAGTGCTATACAAACATATGACATGTATAGTGAAATACATGGGAAGTCCAAGGGGGACTCAGGTGGAGGTCTTTATGTACAAACTGTTCTGCTAAAAAACATTAATGATTCTTTATATTTTGTTTCTAAGGAGACAGACTATCAAAGCAGGAGGAATCACATCCAGCTTCCGTCATTGTTTTACACTTCTTGCTGAAGGTCTTTTAGCTTGCACCAACTTAGTGATGTTTAAGTAATTGAATTTTCTGTTTTGAGATCCAAAAAGGAGTAAGCATAATTTTAACAAAGGATTTGATTTTCCTTCACATTTGCAATGAAAAAAATGTAATAAACACAAGTGGCTTCTCTATAAATGTAAAAAAACAAACCCAAAAAATCATTGGGATTGAGGGGGATAAAACTTCAATGAAACATATTTTAAAAGGAGGTCATTGCAAACCAAAGTAGTATTTTTAGAAAAACCAGCTTAGGCATTTTTAAAAATATAGAAAGTACAAAGCAGGGAAATATATTTCTTAAACTTTTAGATCTTTGATTTCTACTTTTGCTGGACAAATGTCGCCCTCTTGCGGGAGTTTGTTGACATCACAACAAATAATATAATATGGTCTTCTGTTAAAAAATACTTAAAGATCATATTGAATTGGAGAAAAATACTAATGTAGTACTATTTGTACATAAGAAGATACAAGAAAAGTATGTAATTTAGGTGCAATAAATAAGGTAAGGTAAAAAGGATTGCAAGTTGATCTTTGCTTTCTGCCTGTTTGACAACTGCTGCCCTCTTGTGGCAATGTTGTGACACTACAACAAATTTAATCTCTACAACAACCTTTTTGAATGCTTAAACTACACAATAATAAAAAATAATGTAAAATCACGACTTATTCAGACATGAATGTCTTATGCGTGCCCAATCTTTGAATAATATAATCACTGACCAGCAGAAACCCTTTTTTGACACAACTGTCTGCCTTTTCTAATGGTTATACTGACATTTGGCCACTAGGTGGCAGCAAACATCCAAAACACAACTCAACACCATACCATGCACAATTCCTGTGAAATATTAGTAACTACAATTTTATGTTCACGTCTTTAGACTTATGCCATCTTACCAAGAAGATTTTATGTTTTCAAAAGATTTTGTGGATTGCTTTTGGGCCTTAACATTGTGTCCTCCACCTACCACCACTATAAATGAAAACTATCACTATTGAGATCTCAGATCTACACCAACAATAAGCTTCTCAGCTAACAGCTGTTTTCTTTTTTTCAATGTTCAAAGTATTTTGTATATAAAACTGAATAAAAACTACTTTAACATTGGGAAAACCCCACAAACCACAAAACAGGAAGTCTCAAGACTTATGTGCAAACTTTCCTAACAGGATCTGCAGGTAACTCCTGTTGTCAAAGTGCAGCGTGCACGTGTCTATTCACAATGAGACTGCACAAATGTAGCTTTCTACCAGTTTGCTCTGATCAAGTCACACTGGAATCCTAATGAACAAAAAGCTGCAGATAAATTCATTCAAATGGCAAAGTTGACCCTTTAGACAGGACAGTAATATAGTTAGTTATAAGTCCTGAAATGACTAAGTTTATGAACGGATCAAAGTCTGAATGTTATGCATAGAGAAGGGTAATGCATGGGAAAAAACACACCCAACTATACAAAAGCTAAACTTTTTGTGATATTGAAGCATGCCACTTAGTGTGTAGGAACTGGACGAAGCACTTTGCGTTTGTATGGGTTTTAGCAGGTGGCCAGCAGCACGGCAGGAGACGATACTCTCAGCAGAGCACAGGGAGCTGGTAGACTGCTTTGTGACATGGTGTGGGAACATTCTTGAATCTGAACAATACAAAGGAGATTATTGTGGATTTGTAGAGGACCAGGAATAAGTCAAATACCATTTTCATCTTGGGAAGAGGTGGAAGGCTGCAGATACAGGATAGAAATACCTAGACGTCACAAGGAATGCAACAAAGGATTTAATAAGATTAAAAGACCTGAGCATGATTTGCAACAGGATGTTGCATTATGCAACTCATTTTTTGTGGACGTTTTCTTTGCATTTGTTGGGGCAGCAACATCACACCCAGTGTTCAAAGTCAGGAAAACAAACTTTGTGCAGGGGACTTGACACACCATTCATCTGATGTTTTCAAGAAAAATTATGCACATGCAGCTCAACATCATAAATTACCTTAATACTGATTAAACAGCATCTTTTACCCAAAGATTCTGGTCTGCATTTACTCTACACCAAGAGACATCTATAGCATTTCAATTCAGAATAATAAACAGAAAGGAACCAAAGACCAGAAACCAAATGAGACCAGACCTGTGAGATTTACAAGAAATACTACAATCCATCCATCCAGGGAGGGAGCAGGGAGCCGTCTATCTCCAGCAGTCACCAGGCAAGAGACACCCTGGACAGGTCACCTGTCCCATCACAAGGTAACACAACCAGTCACACACCATGTCTCACCACTACAGGACAATTTAGAATCACCAATTGACCTGACATGCATGTTTTTGGTCTGTGGGAGTACATGAAGAAAACCTACACATGCATGGAGAAAACATGCAAACTCCACACAAAAGACCACAGAACTGGAAAGCAAAACCATGACCTCTGTGCTGTGAGGCAGCAGCTCCAACAATGGTAACACCATGCAGCCAAAATACCAAGGTGACCCCGTCTCGTCTCGTCTTCTTCCGCTTATCCGGGTCCGGGTCGCGGGGGCAGCATCCCAATTAGGGAGCTCCAGACGGTCTTCTCCCCAGCCACTTCTACCAGCTCCTCCGGCAGGATCCCAAGGCGCTCCAGGGCCAAACCAGAGATATATTTTCTCCAGCGTGTCCTGGGTCGACCCGGGGGCCTCCTGCCGGCAGGACATGCCTGAAACACCTCCCTGGGGAGGCGTCCAGGGGGCATCCTAATAAGATGCCCGAACCACCTCAGCTGGCTCCTTTCGACATGGAGGAGCAGCGGTTCTACTCCGAGTCTCTCCCGGATGTTCGAGCTCCTCACCCTATCCCTAAGGCTGAGCCCGGCCACCCTGCGAAGAAAACTCATTTCGGCCGCTTGTATCCGCGACCTCGTTCTTTCGGTCATTACCCAAAGCTCATGACCATAGGTGAGGATTGGGACGTAGACCGACCGGTAAATCGAGAGCCTTGCTTTCCGGCTCAGCTCCTTCTTCACCACAACAGACCGGTTCAGCGTCCGCATCACTGCTGACGCTGCCCCAATCCGCCTGTCGATCTCCCGCTCCCTCCTTCCCTCACTCGTGAACAAGACCCCGAGATACTTGAACTCCTCCACTTGAGGCAGGATCTCTCTCCCAACCTGGAGTTGGCAAGCCACCCTTTTCCGATCGAGAACCATGGCCTCAGACTTGGAGGTGCTGATCCTCATCCCAGCCGCTTCACACTCAGCTGCGAACCTCCCCAGCAAGAGCTGAAGGTCAGAGCCTGATGAAGCTAGGAGGACCACATCATCTGCAAAAAGCAGAGACGAGATTCTCCTGTCACCAAACTCGACACCCTCCACACCAAGGCTGCGCCTAGAAATCCTGTCCATAAAGGTTATGAACAGGACCGGTGACAAAGGGCAGCCCTGGCGGAGTCCAACCCTCACTGGGAACAGGTCCGACTTACTGCCGGCTATGCGGACCAAACTCACACTCCTCTGGTACAGGGACTGAATGGCCCTTAACAAAAGACCATCCACCCCATACTCCTGGAGCGCCCCCCACAGGGTGTCCCTGGGGACACGGTCATAAGCCTTCTCCAAATCCACAAAACACATGTGGATTGGTTGGGCAAACTCCCATGACCCCTCCATCACCCTACCGAGGGTAAAGAGCTGGTCCACAGTTCCACGACCAGGACGAAAACCACATTGCTCCTCTTCTATCCGAGGTTCAACCATCGACCGGACCCTCCTCTCCAGTACCCTGGAGTAGACCTTCCCAGGAAGGCTGAGGAGTGTGATCCCCCTATAGTTGGAACACACCCTCTGGTCCCCCTTCTTAAAAATGGGAACCACCACCCCGGTCTGCCACTCAACAGGAATTGCCCCCGATGACCACGCAATGTTGCAGAGACGTGTCAACCACGACAGTCCTACAACATCCATAGCTTTCAGATACCCAGGTCGGATCTCATCCACCCCTGGGGCTCCGCCACTGCGTAGTTTTTTGACTACCTCAGCGACTTCTGCCCCAGAGATTGGACAGTCCGTCCCCAGGTCTCCCAGCTCTGGTTCCTCGTAGGAATGCGTGTTGGTGGGATTGAGGAGCTCCTCAAAGTATTCCTTCCACCGTCCGACTATAGCCCCAGTTGATGTCAGCAGCTCCCCGTCCCCACTGTAAACAGTGTGAGCGAGTTGCCGCCTTCCTCCCCTGAGGCGCCGGATGGTTTGCCAGAACCTTTTTGGAGCCGACCGATAGTCTTTCTCCATGGTCTCACCAAACTCCTCCTTGAACCGTCACCTTATCGTGGTGGAGGAGTTTGAGTGCCCTAATGATCCTAGGAGCTATGTTGTCTGGGGCACTTGTGCCCCTGGTAGGGTCACCCATGGCAAATTGGTCCTAGGTGAGGGGTGAGACAAAGAGCGGTTCAAAAGACTCTTCATGCAAGTACAATCATCGAGCCAGTGTACCCGGCCCGGAGGGTTACCGGGGTCCCACCCTGGAGCCAGGCCTGGGGTTGGGGCCCGTGAGCGAGCGCCTGGTGGCCGGGCTTTTGCCCATGGGGCCCGGCCGGGCCCAGCCCGAACTGGATACATGGGCTCATCCACCTGTGGGCCCACCACCTGCAGGAGGAACATGAAGGGTCTGGTGCAATGTGGATCGGATGGCAGACCAAGGCGGGAGCTTTGGCGGTCCGATCCCCGGACCAAGGTGACCCCATTCATTTGAACTCTTTTAATTGGTGACTGAGCTCAAATCAAAAGGTGTTCCTCATTAAATGCCAGCTGATGGATTTTCAGATCATATGGAGCAAAATCTGACAAGTAAACCAGTATACCGAACAATACTTCATACATCAAACACATTTGATAATTTTCTTTTATTTAGACAACCCAAATAAAAGGCACATAACATTGCGCATGTTTAAGTAATAATTTGACAAACGTACATTTAAAAAAATGTAGGAATGTTTGACCTTTCTGCTAATCAGAAAGCCTAGCCTCTCATATATACAAAATTATCAATGTTAATGTTCTAATACAAAAGATTTATAAAAAAGGTTCTTATCTTTCACATCTATTGTAACTACCTTATCCTCGCAACTAAAACTTTTGTACAAAGATATACATTCAACTGCTTTTCACACGGGTCCTGGTATTTCCAATTTTTTTTCTTCCTTCCTTAAAATAAACGAGATGTTTAATTTCACAAGAATATTTCAGGTCATCACATTATAATCGTTTCAAATTTGGCAAATAGGCTATTATAGTGTATCTACGTAAATGCATAAGAATAAAAAAGCTACACTAATATAAAAATTAAAAAAAAACTCGAGAAAGAAAAAAAAGACAAACATGCATATTGCATTTTTCTGTATAAACTGAACCAACTCAAAGAGCTGCAACACTGCTGAAATAACATGAGATTCATTAAAAAATAACAAGTTCATGTTCAACAGCTACAGTGTTTAGGGTCATGCAATGTCAATCTTGTTCCATGGTTTTGTTAAATTAAACTGACACAAAAATCATAGTTTACCCTCCAGCTCTCAGCCACAAACCTATGCAAACTGAGCCTGAAGCCCAACATAAATGTGAAAAAAAAAAGATGTACAGCATTTATTTCATTGTACAGTAAATGATCAGTTTAAATGGACGGCTGTTAAAAGCAGTACAACTCTCTAGTAAGTGGATCTTTATTCATTCTGAACACTGAAATGCCAAATAGTTTAGGGAGTCCAAGATGCAAAAGTTGATAATTTGTGGGCCTTTGTGTGTGTTTCCTGAGTGAATGTCTCCGAGTATAATCATGGGGCTGTAACAGATTAATGATAAATAATCATCATAATAATAAAACAGTGTAACAAAGAGTCCGCTAAAGCTATTTTGTCACCTTTAGGGTGGCATAAACAGCCTGAAAAGCTTCACTACAAGGCCAGGCTTTACACACTCTGCCACTAGATGGCGCCTAAGTGTAGGCTGGCTGACCGAAACACTCAAGACTCCATTTGATCTTTGATAATACTGCTGTTCACCTGTATGTAGGATATGCCTTCAGTGCAAGACTCGTTCCATTTTTGACTTCATGGAAAACTGAACTCTACAAATAAAAACAAGCCTTTGCGCTTCCATATAAATAGAAAACAAAAGTACAAAGATTTCATAGTCAAGAGGTCAGTGCCCAGATGTCCACTGAAATGACAAAAGAAAAGTTTAAAAAGCTGAAAAATACATTACTATGTCAACTGTACAAGTTAGTCACTGTACCTCAAGAGCATACCTACTATTTGAGAAAAATAACAAAAAATAAAATAAAATAGAAATGCTATAACATTGTGAAAAAATAGTCTTCCATACAAGTGGAAGCAGCTGTCCCTTTTACTAAACTCATTTCCTATAACATTAAATAGTGATTAGCAGGCTATAGTAAAACAAAACAAACAAAACCTACATACAAATAAACGCCCAGCGGCTTCAGGAGAGATCTTGTAAAACATCAGAAACAGCAATATATAGTTATTGCTTGAGTCCATTTCACAGCTCCCTTAAAAAAAATTTAAAAAGCAAAATTAAATAAAATAAAAAAGCATGTGTGTTTTCATTAAGAGTCCTCAAGCACACTTAAGGAATCCTCTGCTCTTGTTTGTCATGATTAAAATCACAGTTTCATCATCCTAACTGCCTACACTAAGTCTCACGGCTGTCTTGATTTCAAGATAAATCCTACTTAACATCTACTTAACTGTTCTGCATCATGTGCCAGTCTCTTAACGTTAGTCAGGACACAGTTGGGACTTTGGGAGCTCCAACCGGCCTCACAGCTCACGGAAATGTTCCCTTCAGGGTTTGATGAAGTGAACACTGTTTGGGGTGAGGGGGAGCTGCGAATATGACAGGAGTCTCTTGTTACACTTCATTTTCCCTTTCTTTCTGGCCACTTAGATGTTGACTTTTCCTCTTATTTTTCTTTTTTACCAAGGTTGGGAGGAAGGCAAGACTTGGGACAGAAAAGGCATGCTCTCCACCGGCCGCATTGCGATGTTTAGTGGACCAGCTATATTCATCGGCATGGGGGTCGTTATTGCCACCGGGTGGGCAATATTCATGGGCGCCGTGGAAGGGATGTTCACAGACGCAATGTTGACTGGGCTGGTGATGGTGACCGGGTGCTGGAGGCTGATGGGAGACGCGATGTTCACTGTGTTGGTGCTAATGCTCATTTGTGCGGCTATGGTGACAGGGTTGTTGTTTGTGTTGACCCGGTTCATTACTGAGGTGATGGGGGCAGAAATGGTCACAGGTGTAGCCGAGGCAGAGTTGCAGACGTCGTTACCATCTGAAAGAAAACAGTAGACAATATTTAATTTTTTTTGCTGAAAATCTAATTGAAGATTAGAATTAAAACAACAATATCATTAAATCAGTATCACTGGACTGCAACTGTTGGTGACAATATAACGATGACAGGGTTCTCAACTTCCTTGCTTGAGTATTAGGACCCCTCTGCAGCGTTACCTGAACTTTAAACATGTTCACAAAATATCAAGACTAATGTTTATTCAAAATGGTCAAAGACTACATTCACACTGCAGGTCTTAATGCTCAATTCAGATTTGAGTTTTTTGGCCGAGATGTCATTATTTTGTGTAGCTTCGACCACCTCAGACTCCAATGTGAACAGTCTACAGTTCTGAAGTGACATGCATGCACAGAAGGCATCTCATCCTGGTCTATGGAAGTATATTAGGGATGCACTGATCCACTTTGTTCGACTCCCAATACCAGAGGTTTAGTATCGGCCGATACCGGTCCGATACAGAAAAACCACGCTGTAGTACCTAATGAACTATTTCTCACCGTGAAAAAAACTGGGATCATCCTTTTTTGCATGGCAACATATTTTTTTTCCATTTAAAAATAATAATAAAATTAAAATTAAAAAATGTACAGAATAAACATTTATTTTATAGCTGTGCACCTGTACGGGTATCCTAAACAAACCAACAGCTTCACACGGTTTGCAAAACAATTAAATACAATGTCAAATAAATTAAAGAGCTGAAATTGAGAGGAAAACAAAAGCTGCACTGGCTTTGGTGAGAAATATTAAAAATAAACATCAATCTGCTCTTTACAGTGAGTTTGTGCAACTGTGCAAACAGAAATTAAACATCCATTATAAAAGTAACTTAAATCAACTTCACTAGATAGCTTGATAAACAAAATAATCAGAGATAGTCCCAGCTTGACTAGTTCTTCATCACACATCCTATCAGTGATCTGATCAAGCAGATTTCTCAAGCTCAGCCTTAAACATCAGTGGCAGGTTTTTATTTAGGAACGTGAAAGTTTCTGCTCTGTCAGCTGTGTCTGTTTCACTTGGATCTGGGTTTTAAGTGTCCTGACAACCAGTCGCACATGCAGCTGCATCACTCTCAGCACGCTGTGACAGCAGCCCTGTTGAATACGAGCTGCACTGTCTGTGCAACGCAGCCGACATTACGGACACCGTTTAACGTAGAGCTGTGTGGCGCAAAGCTCTCCTCCAGCCACTAGTGACACGGCGGAAACGTCAGAGCTCCAGACATCTGTTGTGAAACTTATCGATCTGCACTTTAACGTGCAGTTCAGGTTGAGCAGTTTCAGACAAATATTTTGAGATCACCATGTTGTAGTGTGGCTCCAAGTGGTTAATTAGCAGCTGGAGTCCCTTATCCGTGACAGCCCATCCATGACAATGCAGAATCCTCCATGATTATTGTTACCTTCACACTATTAGGTGGAAACTTTTCACCTCTTTCCTTCATCTCGCCTCCCTTTTGTTTATTTTGTTTAAAGAACTCAGCCTGCTCGTAGCAGTAGTACACGGCGTCACTCACAGCACATAGATATAGACTGAATAGATCTCTCCCTATAGCTTGGAAGCAGATCGGGCCCATTGTCACAATACCCGATCTAGAATTTTCTTCTATATCTGTACTGATCCCAATCATAACATCGGATCGGTGCATCTCTAGAAGTTAATATGGGTGCTACATGTTAGCATGTGTTTACCAATTCTAAAGTTGTTGTTTATTCAGAACAGACATAAAAATAGTGACCAGGTGATGAAGCAAAGCTTGTTTCATTCATTGTTTACATGTAATCGTTCAGCTTCCTGCCCCCTTGATATGTTCAACCCTGCTACATGTCATTGATGTCAAAGTCAGATAAAAGGTGACTCGATCGTTCAGTCTGAGGTCGCTTTGAGAAAACATTAAATAAGTATTCAATTTAGGACCAAAATAGAGTGACCTGGGTTGGACTTGGGGAGAAAAAACAGCACAGACTTGTGTCAGTCAGACCGTCATAAAAAATTGGATTTGGACAAAAAAAAAAGAAAAGAAAAAACTTGAAAGTGAAATGAGAAACGACTAAATTTTCAATAAGCTGAGACTGAATAATTTGTGAAAAAGAAATCCGCACAATTGGACTACTCATGCAATTTCTTTGCAATAAAGTCATATATAAAATCTACACTACTATGTATACGACCTCTTACTAAAGTGTCAAAAGTACCAGTTCAGTGCAACTCCAACTGAAAATAAGCATCATTTTCACACAACTTAAGAGTATCCAACTAGTAACTAACAATCACAGCCCAGTGAAATACTGACTCAATGTTTTACAGGTGCTATAAAAACATAGTTATCCAATATGATGCAAAACAGAGATCATGTTATACAATAAACAAATCTATAAATCTCTTAAGTAACAAACAGGACTAGTATTTTTGGACTGCCTACAGAAATATGCCAACAGTTTGGGAGGTTTAAAATTAGATCTGTAAACCTCTCACATTTAGGGACAATCCACACAGAGGAACATCTGTACTGAGAAGTTTTCTCCTCTGAATTTTAGTGTGAACCTGATATAAGCTGCCTTACCCAGCATTACAAACAATTTAGCATCACTTTGTTTCTACAAGAGTGTCAAACCTTTGTTATATGAGTTAAAGTTGGTCTGTCCATGAGTCTTCAAATGACTGGTGATGTAGGCTGCGCTGAGCATCTTCCCACAGATACTGCAGGTGACCTTGCCTTCATGCCGGATCATGTGGGAGCGGAGTCTGTCTTTGGTGGCAAAAGCAGAGGTACAGGCCTGCAGGTGTGGAGCAGATGGAGTCAAAGGTCAGCAGGATGCAAGAGAAAAAACCCAAATAATAAAAATCTCTAAAACGACTGTAAAAGCAAAGCACTTACCGTTACTTGACATTTAAATGGTCGTTCCGAGGAGTGCACATGTTTCACATGGCAGCTCAAGTGGTCTGGCCTACAAAAAAAGACGAGAAACAATTGCATTATTATAAATGGTGATGCAGTGAGTGTAACAAGTTGGAGACACTTGGTGAGCTGCCTCTAGTAACAGGAATTTTGCTTCTTGACAAACGTTTGTATTTTGAGCTTATGCTCTCAAACGCATTGCTTTCTGTGGGCGATTTCCTCGTGAGCAGAATGAAATACATTAAAAAAAAAACATTTTCAACAATATGTATATTTGGCTGAAGTGACACATGAAAAGGTTCATTTCAAACCTTACTTTACAAGTGCAGAAATGGCTGGATGTGCTCTGTTTGCTTTAATAATGAGATGGGCATGAAACTCCTAAAATTTCAGTCAATGGCAGTTAATTCTCTATGACCAATGGTGCGTGAATTAGTTTGACCTAGTTTCGAACACGCACTACAATGAAACTGAAGGTTTTTTTCTTTTTTTACCCCCCATTTTCTACGTTTTGATGCTTGAGTAAACCGACAGCTTGCTTAATAGTACTATTTGTGTTCAAGAATACCTGACATTACTCATGTCGAGTTGATAATAGTTTATAAAAAATGCCATTTTTACTTTTTTATGAAAATTTAAATCCTATTAGTATTTTAAATCTGAAGAAACAAATCTTATTTGAATTTTCCCTGTGATGTCCAGGAAACAGTGTACAAAAGTGACTCAGATTAGCTGTAATAAAGGTTCTTAAGTATTTTTGCAGCAGTTAGCAATATTTATAGAAAGTTCTAACCTTACACTTATTTTAATGAAGCAACTTTGACAACCTGCTGTTACAGTTCTAATATCCTTAAAACATATTCGGGTATTAAATGTCTGAATCATGGCGTCATGATTCAGACATTAAATCTTAAATAACTGTTGTATAATTTGTTGTTAAATAAGTCCTGAGTTTAAAATAAAATCTGAAGCAAGCATAGATGACAACACATTATGTACTCATCTATTTATAATGTACAAAGTTCTTTGGAACAGAGTTATTTGCCACTTGACCTTTACAGTGCAACTCCAGCATTCACAAATTCTTCTTGGCACTGATCCTCCTCCGTCAGCGTGTTAGTTCTGGAGACACTGTGAGCTGAATCATGTTAGAAGTGCCATAACGAAGTGAGTAAGAGCTACTGCTTTGGCAGCTGTTCCCACACCAGAAACTTTCATCCAACTGGACTTTTTTTATTATATAAATTAAGAGTCAAGTAGATTTTTCTCAGCTGTGTCATAAACAGATCTGTGTTTTCTCCTCCTTTTATCGCAGTCCCATTGACAAACAGAGCAGACTGCAGACGCTGCGTGCCTACGTTTCTGGCTGAGTGGCAGTGACTCAGTGCTCTGCTATTCAGTCCCATTCTCACTTTCCTGTACGTTGATGAATCCCTCGCACACGTCACTGTGCTGGAGGCATGCCTGAAATTGCCGTGCACAGCACAGTGCTAATGTTAACAGCTTGGCCAGGGTACACCTGATATTTTTGAAGTAATGTTGCAACATATTACTTCCTCCCTAATTGATACTCAGACACACACTTCAAGTTAAATAACTTGATGCTACCCTAAAAGATTTTTAAGAAACATGTTTGTTTACTACAAATTAAATGTGTTGACCTTAACATTACACACAGTTCACTGAATTCCCAGGGGAAAGAGTCTGTGACAAGCTAGTGGGAATAGCAAAGTGACAACTGACGCCTCCCCCCCTCTCCTGGTATTCCACTGGTGCTCTCCCATGTGCGACTGGTTAAACATGTGGTGGAAATAGCGTGGCTGTCTTATAGGTACACAACTGATCTGCTTACAGCATTAAAAGATAATAAAACCAAGTAAACGAGGAGCTAAAGGACAACATATTAACATGCAGTTCCTACAGAACAAATACAGGCAGTGGAGGTGAAGTAATAAACATTTGACAGCTGCAATCACATAAAACAATTACATTTTTTTCTGTATTAGCTACCAAAAGTAGCAGGAAAAAATAAGACTGTAAATTTTAAGATGTAGATAATTAAACCTCAGTCTAGTGTGTAGTTAAACCCATTATAAGCTATTTTGGGTAAGGACCCAAAAAGTATGCTCATTAAAACTTATTTATAATTATGTTATTTTTAAATTCCATTCAGACTTTTTTTTTTTATCCAGGAATGCAGCCACCAGAGGGTGAAATTACTCCAGGCTTCCCTGCCAGAAGAATAAATTAGATCTCAGACTCAAACTTCCTGTTTACATTAGTCTCGTTATTTACTGTTACTTGTCGACTGCAATCACATGAATGAAGTGGAACGGTTGTAAAACAATCCCTTTTGACACAGTGCAAGAAATTCATAAGGGTTAAACTGCGTAACTCTTCATAGCTGACCAATAGGATCAAAGAGGATTTGCCACTTTTAGCAAGTACTGCTGCCTTGATCACAATCCTATAATGGCAAGTATACAATATATCTGAAGAGCACATTGGGCAAATCTAAATCAGTTCAACACCTGATGTATTAAAGCCACCTACAGGCAGGCTCCTCCTGATTATTTGGTTTCTAAATAAACTAATCAGGATAATGCATTGTTTAGTTATCTTTAGACAATGTGAAGTACACTAAATCAACATACACATGGCTTTATATTTATATTATGCACTCAAACTACAGAATTAATCTGGGATCAATCCAATACCTGCATAATGGGAATGAATGTTATAAAAACCAGACGTAGTCATTATTTTATAACCATCACTCATCTTATACAGGCATAAATAAAGGTTAGTAAGTAAATAAATAAATAATCATACCTGGAAAAGCCTTTTCCACACACAGAACACACGTAGGGCTTGTGGACCCCTCCATCATGAGAGCGAACGTGGTAGGTCATTCGGTCCTTTCTTTTAAAGCGCTGCTGGCAAATGGGACACTCGAACGGCTTCTCATCTGAATGGGACAGCTTGTGGCGATTCAGGTGGTAGACATCACGAAAGGCCTTGCCACACATCTCGCACCCGTGGTTTTTCTTGACAGGCTTGGCAGGTTTCTTGGGAACATTTTGCTGCGGCACATTGCCCATTGCAGATGATGTCATGATACTTGTGCCTGAAGAAACGGAAGTGGTTGCTGTAGAGAGGATGCCCGCTACCGTGGAGATATAGGAAGAGTTGCCGTTGTTCTCTCGTGGCATGGAGGCGATCATAGGTACCATGGTGGGGGCTGTCTGGGCCGTCTTCTTCGGACGTGACACCATCTTAATACCAGTGTGGCTGGACTCATGGCGTCTTAGATGGTAGCTGTCGCGAAAGGCCTTGTTACAGTACCCACAGACAAACGGTGTTTTGCCTTTGTGTTCCTTCTTTATCACAGGCACCGGTGGCCGCTGGCCTCCTCCACTGACCACGTTGTCTTTCAGGAGTTCAGCAGCACTGACAGGTGGCTTCTGGTCTATTTGGATGGGCAGGATAGGCTTCTGGTCAACTTGCTCAGCTCCAGCATTAAGAAGTGGCAGCAGACTATTCTGGGCCACCTGGTGCTGGTGGTGGAGGGCTTCATTGGCTTGCTAAAACACACAGAGATTTTTGGTTTTAGTCTAGACATGTAAAAAACATTTGTGATTAAAATTAAGCTTTGATTTACAACAGTGAAAGTCACACCAGTGCAGAATTTTGCAAGGTCACAACAGCTACAGTATTTAAGAAAAAAAAAAATTGATGTTGCTGACTGCTGTACCACTTTTGGAACCCATAAGATGGGACTCAAAAATTACCTACTCTCAAAAAAATCTGAATGATCTCAGACTACAGGTCTGTCGTTAATGAGACTGATGCAGCATGCAAGTGATGCAAAACAATCCAAATATACTGGATGAAAAATGATCCCATCATGACGGTGCTGATTCATCATGTGACTGCAGAGCAAGCATACCAAATTAGAGGCATGGCAGAGTCCAGCTCAACTGCCAAGAAGACTCTTGAAGAGCAGCTCATTAGCTCTACTGTAGAGCTCAGTTTAGAGCCACAGAAAAGCAAAGACATAGTTTAGTGAGATAAAAAAAAAACTGCTTAAAAAAATACAGGTCACAAAGCTGCATAAAATATGCAACACACTCCACAGTGACACACTTGTCTGCTCTGTGTTTTGCACCATGTTTCCTGGTGTTTTGCAGGTGCAGACCAACATGATTGACTAACACAGCACAACTAAATGAAAAGGCTGAGAACAATTAGCACATTGCTGAGCTGTGATTCACTAATTTAAAAGGTCATTTATTTCCAGACAGAGCATAAAAGATAAAATAACAATAAACATCTTGATAAAGCTGTGACCTGAAAATATTATAATGCTAGGCAAACTGCTAAGATAATTGCACAGCTCTGACTAAAAAGTAATCAATGCATTTTGTTTGGGCATGTTTGAAGCTGAAGGAAGTAGAGTAATGACAGTGAGCAGTTGTGCAATCCACAGGGATACATCCCCATCCATAAATTCAAAGGAAGTTGCCCAGATATTTTGGGTTGCTGTCCTGATCAAGGTATTGCTTTTACAGAACAAGACAAACTCCTGAACTAACTTGTTTTCCATCAGCCACTCTGTAATACAAGATAATGTCAGCATGTGTGAAATATTTTAAAAACATATGTGATCTGTTGTTTGAGAATTTCAAGGCAGTATGAACAATAAATTAATAAATGCAAACAATTTGATTAGTTAGAATGAACAAAACAGACCCAATAAGCTAACTAGCTAGCTTATGCTAACTAGCTAGCTTATGGGTTTGTTGAAGAATGAAGATAAAGTTGGTTTTCAAGCATACAAATCAACACTTTATAAGTCTGAGGGTATTGTGAACACGTCATCTTCTGACTACTTAATCTCTCCAGTTACTCAAACAAACTTGCTCCAAGTTAGATTTGCTTTGCTTTTACTTTGATTTTTTTTTTGTCCACATCGACTCAGAAAATGATACAATGGTGTTCAAAAGTTTGTATGTTTCTGCTTGTGCAATAAATGTTGAAAAGCAGATCAATAAGTTCCAGCAATCCTGTACATTTTGGACATTTCCCCCAGAGCTGCTGATTCAGAAGCTAATAATCAGGAGCTAGCTTTATGCTCTCAAAAAGTACAGAAAAGGTGAAGGAATATATTTCTGCAAGAAATCAATAAAGTAAAAAAACTAAATTGATCGACTTAGCTAAAACAAAGTCGCATTGACCAACTGTACTTATAGTGTGGAAGTATGAGGAGTAAAAAGAAGCAGGTATCTGATTGGAATTTAGATAAGTAGGAAATCTAATTTAAATCACATGAAACAAAACAAAATAAACAGATAATGAAAATAAACTTTGCAAATCTCCCTCACCCAAAAGAAAAAACTACTTGAATTTTTTTAAAAAGGAAAGCAGCTGCAAGAAAAATATACTTGGAGTTTGGAACTCAACCATTTTCAAAATAAACTCAACATTAACTGTCCCCATGACAGACCCTCAGTTTAACAGCTAAAATGCTAATTTGCTTATTCATGGGTGAAACTACTAAGCTCAATTTCACACAGAACAAAAAAGAAGAGAGATCAGGGCAGTAAGCAAGATTAGCAGCAGATACTTACTGGAATTTATATTTTCTCTTGTGAAAATATTTTTCTTTACTAAAATCCCTTTACTTTCTTTCAAATTACCCCTATACCCAAAAATATGATAACTACCATCACATGATTTTGCATTAAACGACCAAAGTTAGAACAACCATGTTGTCAACCATTTGCAAGAAGAGCGAAGATAAAATACTTGACCCTTTCCCTTTGAGGTTCAATCATCCATCGAAGAAGGCCAGCAAAGACAGGAGCAGCAAAAGAGGAGATGGGATAGAAAAGAAAAATGAACCGCACAATGTCCTCCTTATGTCATCTAGCCTATTGTGACAAACACAAATCTGAGCAGTGATGCACTCTGGCCTCAGCGGGGGATCTTTGTATGCTCATCTTCATTGATTTGGCTCATCTATTCATGAGACAGAGACATTGTTTATCCACACACCACTCAGCTAAACTAGCCGTCATTCCCTCATATGCAGTGAGACCTGGGAACTTGTGGAGCATGCCACCATCCATTTGTCTGAGCACCTGCTTACACTTGCCACCTTCCAGGATTAGTCATCATCATGCCAATGCAACCCCGTCCGCTGGCACACCAGGGGTGGGGTGAGGTGGGGGGGATACCAGCCGGGAAACCTCTTTGTGAAGCATGTGAACAGCAGACGTAGCTACTGCAGACAGCCTGGCCTCTACACAGAGGTGCAGGGCCTGTAAGCTGCTGTGCCTTCATGCAGCTCTGACCATTTTGACACAAATGCGCCCTGACAACTGGGGCTGCTCCCTCATAAATAACATCAAAATGGAGGGAGTGTCCTGATGGCTCCATGGGCCACTGTAGACTTGAATTGAGCTCATAGTCTGATTATGCACCGCCTTTCCTCAATCTTTTGTGCCACACTCTACAGCTGCTTGCCCAATTGTGAAAAAACAAATACAAGCCATGAGTGATGAAAAAAGAAAAGAAAAAAGGAGGAGATGGATAATACAAAATATTACATGATTGTTATTGTCTAGCATGCTAGATGCACTTGTTATTTTTTTAAAGGCTGTTTATAAATTTTACTCCAAGTTACAAAATATCTGGCCATTACTATATCTGTTCTCTGGACATGCGCTTCTGGAAATTTTTTTTGATGTTTATTGGTAATCTTGGTCTTTTTAATAAAATGATGTAAAGATTAAATGCTTTGTTTATTTGATACTGGAAAAGAGGGAATAATTTGGATAAATCAGCTTTATGAAAAATGTCTGGCTTGTGTTGTCTATCTGGATAAAACTAGCCATTTTTAACTACCTCACTAAGTAACTTTGTTAAATACAGAGATACTCTTAATGGCTGGTAGCCTAGGCCCCTATTTAAAAAGGTCTTTAAAACCAAGGAACAAACAAGAAAGAGTTTCCCCAAAAACATTCAGAAACCAGCTTGATGTTTTAAAAATGTACAACATTAATAAGAAGTATATAAAACAAAACATAAAATAAATAAATCAAGCATTTGTTATAAAGAAAATAAAAAGCCAATGGAGGAGCAGGTACATGTTTTTGGCAATACAGGTTTTCACAAAAAAGCTATCCTTGTGTGAACAAACAAAACAAAGAACAACTTTCAAACCTAAAATAATTAGAACCCCACTTTTGATTAATATAGATTTCTATTGCTAGCTGCATCATCTGATTGCTCAAAAAATAGACTTGATTCTCAATTTCAACACCATGTGCCACACAAGAAATCTAAAATGTTTCTTTCAACATTCGCAATTTTGCAGTATATTTAGTATAATCAGATACACTGTTATAACAACATGGTGAATGGACATAGTAACAGCGATGTTCAGTGTTGAAGCTGAAAGACTCTCATAATGATCAAACTAGAATGAGATTTGTTTTCTTTAAAAGAATATTATACTAAAGTGTTTAAACAAACTTTTGCGCGTCAAGGCACAATGGATTGACTTTTTAAAATCTAGTTTTGGAATATATTTAAAAATGTGTGTGTGTATTCATACAATACACAGACTCATTTTTTCTCAATTTCAACTGCGTTTTTCCTGACTGGCTACTGAAGTCGCTAAAGAAAGCTATGACAGATGTTCTGGCTTAAATACACATTATCCCTAATTTCTAACTTTGGTAGGTACATCACTGATCACTCATTGTCATCATTACTGCGTTTTCCCCACCAAAATACTTTATTGTGACGCAACTATACTTTCTAAAACATATGCAAGGAATAATAAGAACTGAGTGGGGTTAGATTAAAGCTAGTTCACACAAAAGCACAACTACTTCAAAATTTACTACAACACTTTTAAAAGGCATTTTCTGTAGAAAACAGAAACTAAAACTGGTCCACTTGTAGAAAGCCCTTTCCCCCTGATTGATCACATTCACTGGCCAGAGCAGGTACCTCCCACTACTACCATTAGCTCTGCTGGTGGTTTTCGGAGTATCGTCATGGGGGATGGGCCTAAAAAATTTGAGGAAGATTTAATTGGGCAAAGTATTAGTAACATACGCCCACAAGTGAAGGATGACTCACCAATTTTTCTTAATGACTTTTAAACTACAACCCAACTTAGAATTCTTACTAAACAACAGCATAAGGAAATGCTGAGCTGGCTAGAAACAAACACTGTCTTGTCCTGACTGCCTTAACTGGGAAACACTGATACATAGTGAGCAAAACGTAAACAACTGCACAATCTTTGAAACTAGAACAAAGTTTTATAAATGACTTTTTTATGAAAGGAGGCGAAACAACACACAATCAATTAACCATATTTCATCTATGTCTTACATGTCAACAATTTACCAAAGCTTTACGAACATGCTTTTTAACTTTATGCAAACTTGGCAAAACCTTCAAAGTGATTAAAAACGTGGCCCTTTTGCTTAACACATTATTTTTACAGCATCTGATTCCTGTTCTTCTTTGGAATAAATATTATACATTAGAATAAATGTCAACCTGCAAAATATATCAACAAGTACTAATTTGTACCTTAACCTCAATGTGTCAACAAAATATTGAACTTATTGCATAATAATTGTTGTGTAAATTTCTAAATGCCTATTTATTAGCTTACCAAAAGTGACCATAAGTATATTTTACTTGTTTCTATTCATGAAGAATATGTCCCACAATAATTGGGTAGACAAAAGAATGAAACAAATCTATAGCAGTCACACAAGCATTTAAGAAATATTTGTTTTACACACTCCTTTTAGATAAATATATGATACAAGTTAATGTTGTAAGTTAAAGTAAGGCCATGTGAAAAAAATATTCTCTTAAACAGCTATTTTCTCACATAAAAATAGTCAAATCTCATTCTACTGTAGCACTGAACTTTCTGAAGGGAAAAAGAAGTAAACATACATTTTATATTTCAATGGGTTGTTGCTAATTTCAAACCTGCTTCATCGTTTAGTTAGCTAGTGCCGTGTGCATAGTTTGAATTCCTTTCCACAAAGCTCACCAGAATAAATAGCTAATTAATTAACAGAAAACTGAATAGCACCGGTTAACAAGTCACGTAGCGCTAGTTTTGCAAGCTCATTACAGTAGCCTCGCCCTGATTTAGCTAAATTAGCCAGCGAGTTTAATGAAGGCAGCATAAACATCGTTAGCCACTTGGCTAGTTTGTGCCGAGCCGGCTAAAGCAAGCGGAAAGTTGACCGCGGACTTGGGAATCGCCGTTAGTAAATCTCAGCCACTGCTAACCTTACGTCTGCTAACATCAGCCACTTCAAAATCTGAAACCTTCTGTATTCTAAATGCTGCACCGAAATTATACATCGACGCTTTATCTCATTATTCTACGACGTCCGATCAAAGCCTCCAGTCAAAGGAGAAAAAAACAGGTCTGTCTCGATTGTAACGGTGCAGTGGCGTCTCCAGCTTTACTTCAAGTGATACCGCATGTTTTGCTGGCTTCGACTAGGCAAACAAACTTAATAAAACCAGTAAAGCCGTCGAAGTATTTCACATCAGTGGTCAAAATTTTCGAACAATAGAAAACAAGTCGTTTTTTTTCAAGCGGAGACTGCAAGATTTGATTTTTTTGTTCTAGCGTCATTCCCAAGCCTCACAGCTGGAAGCCTGGATTCATAAACCATTGTTTTGCTTCGTTACTTCTTCGTGGTGTAATTCGTTTAAAAACTGGATTTACCGCCATGATGAACGGTGCGTAAAAAATTTAAGGCTGTTTTACGAACTATCCCAGTTTCCCTCCTAAAGAGACAACTTACTTGGAAGAGAAACGTACTCCAGCTCGGCTCCATTTCCACACTTAGTGATTCTGTAGGAAACCCAGTAGAAGCCTACAACAAAGCAACCAAACATGGCAGCTGAAACAACTTCCGGTAACCTCCAGGACTGAACCACTTTTCATACTGTTTGGCGGGGAGTGTTAAATTCAACATTTAAAAAATACCTCGTGTTATTATGTTTGTGAGTGACAGTTCACAGGAGAATAAATACATATTAGAAGATGAAAAAGTTTGTTTTGAAACATTTCCAGGGGATTTCCTGGATTAATGTTTTCGGTAATAGAAGCATTTTGTTGGATCTGTAAACTGAACACCCCTCTGGACGGGTTTTAGGTGATTCCTGTAGGGGCATTTGTTATATTAGATTGTCGCATGTGGCATGGGAATGACTGGGTCTCAGTTAACATTTTTACATGTTTTTACTACAATAAATGAGCCCGGACGCGATTTGCTTCGCGTTTTCTATGCATAGCTGAATTATCGCCTTTCGTACGTGGATAAATATTTCAATTTAAAGTGATCAAATATATATTTTCGAGTCCTGCAGTTTGTTTTAATTCATCTGGCTGACTCAAAACGACAGAGGCCACAAACTTGAGGCTAAATATGTTAAATTTACAGACCACAGTTTGACCCCTTTCTGCTAATAAATAATGTAATGCAAAAACTAAGGATGAGAACTATAATTTGACCAAAAACTGATCATTTTTGCATTTACCACTACAAAGGTGTTAATATTGGTCAGAAAAATTTAAAAATGTATTGTCAATCCTAACCTTTGTAAACAATAAACTTATTTACAGCAAAATAACTTAATACTGAAACTTGTGCACTCTATTTTATTTTCATTACTTCTATGATTTAGTAATCCTGATAAGTTTGAATATGTCACTACTCGGCTTTTGCAGATGTTAAGATTTTTTTTTTTACTTTTAAAGGCATGTTGATTTGTGCAAAAGTTGCGTTTTATGAAACAAAACTTTACATGTGAGACTTGTACTTAGAAAATAAAGTTTTGTTTCACCAATAAAGTAAATAATTGTTTTTGTTCATTTCTTTGATGTGTAGTTTTGTCCTTTACTGTTATGATCAGCCCACAAAACATGATAAAAAGTGAGTTCAACCCTCATCAAGAACTGAATTAGAAAGCAACCTGACTTTTGTGATCTTGAAATGGTATCTGTCCAAAAACACTCCATTGATTATTCTTGAGTTATGTTGAAACAGTAATTTGTTAATCCTCAAATTACTGATGACAGCTGCCCATGTAAGGTTAGATTAATTGAAGCAAGCAAGGGATATTAAAAACAGTTTTTTGTTGATAATTGATATTGCGCACAGTCTAAAAGTGAAGGAGTACAGTATGTGATGTCAAATTACCTTTCTGGGGAATGAAGGATGTCTTTAAGGCTCAGATAAGTGAAGCACTCAAATAACTATCACTCCATCTGTTCTCTTCCTGATCCATGACCCCATTAGGGTTAATAAAAGCAACATGATACAACTGTTCAGGATAACACATTCAAATTCAAAAGAGCAAAACATTTTAACCATCTCTAAAAAGCCTTCATAAAAGACCATGTAGCATGAAAACATAGGAGTTTCCTCATCTTGGACTTGAAATATCATAAAAGTGTCCTAAACATAAAAAAGGCTTGTGCTGGAGCTCTAAAAATTAGGTTAGATACAGATCTGTGCACAAATCAGTGTTGTGCACACTCTTTCCAGTACGTTCTTTGAACCCTCTGCTCGCCAGTGAATGGCTGTTGAGCGAAGGTGCCCCCATTGTACATTTCAATCTTTGTCCCACTGTATATTGAAAGCCTTTATTCACATACAGTGCAATGACCGTTTCAGTCAGAGTTGGAGAAATGTGTGGTCAGCCCATTCTGTCTTTATCCAGGCCAAAACACACGATAACATCCAGCAACAGACTCCGCTTGAAAATAAAGCCATGCAGATTGCATTCTCTGATATTCTTCCAGCGCTGAATACAAAACACTCAGATTTTGTAAAGGTAAGTTCCTCCTAAAAAGTAAAAAATTGAATTGAATTGAATCTCTGATTTGGCACATTTTGATTTCTAGTGCGATTATTTGGTGATTTATTTAACAAACAGAAAACCTGGTGGTTCTTTAGGAGTTTAATGTATGAATTTGCTTCATTTAATTTTATGCAAAATATTGTAATATGAAAAGTGACACTTGTGGAATTTGAAACACTTGTTGTAATTGCTCCTCTTATATTTGAAGTGAGACATTTCTAATGAGTATCAAATAAACTTAAGGCTGCGACACATTGAGAAATTTAGAATTGTTTTTACATTTGAACACAAATTGAATGTTTCTTTACAAATTTTTAAGAAAATGCCATATTTTTTTTTTAGCTAAAGAAACATATATGGTTCAATTAACATATTTTCTCATTGGGCAAAGGTAATGTAAGCATTAGGATTCATTTGTATACCAGTTACAGCAGTCAGTAGTTTCATATCTCTTGTGTATCCACAGAAATGGGGGACTGGTCCATTCTTGGTCGTTTCCTAACAGAAGTTCAAAACCACTCTACAGTTATTGGCAAGATTTGGCTGACGATGTTGCTCATCTTCCGCATCATGCTGGTGGCTCTGGTAGGGGATGCTGTCTACAGCGATGAACAGTCCAAGTTCACCTGCAACACCCTGCAGCCTGGCTGCAACAACGTCTGCTACGACACGTTTGCTCCTGTCTCCCACCTGCGCTTTTGGGTCTTTCAGATTGTTCTAGTCTCCACGCCTTCGATTTTCTACATTGTCTATGTCTTGCAAAAAGTTACCAAGAATGAAAATTTAGAGGCCAGAAAGGTTAACCCTGAGCCCAAAGCCTCACCTTTGCTTGAAAGACAGAGACGTTTAAGAAGAGAGGAGGAGACGGTCCTGGAAGCTGTTGATCCTTATGACACAAGTCTTACAAATGAGGACTGGAGCTCACAAGAGGTTGAGTATGAGGACAGGAGTCAAGTGGAAGGAGAAATCAAAGAGGTAGAGGAGGATCCAACACAACTCTCAAGTAAAGTGCTGCTTATTTACATCATACATGTCCTGCTGCGCTCCATCATGGAGATAATCTTCCTCATTGGGCAGTATTACCTTTTTGGATTTGAAGTTCCACACCTGTTTCGCTGTGAGACCTACCCATGTCCAAACAGAACCGACTGCTTTGTGTCTCGAGCTACAGAGAAGACCATCTTTCTCAACTTTATGTTCAGCGTCAGTCTGGGCTGCTTCATCTTGAATATAGTGGAGCTGCATTATTTAGGCTGGATTTACATATTCAGAGTACTGTTCTCTGCATGCTGCACATGCTGTGACTCAAACAGAGAGCCCATGCAGCAGGTGGAGTGGTATTCTTACAGCAACCCACTGCTGCTTGAGCTTAAACACTCTTTGCGTGGAAGAGTTGTCCTGCAGACGGCTGCAGCTGTGTCCCGGGACCGGGGTGGCGGTGTCCCAAACCAGGTCCCAGCCATCTCCTTTGAGACAGACTCTACTTTGGAGTGTACATCGAAAAGAAATTCAGAGGAAAAAGAACGCAGCAAGACTAGACTACACAACATGGCCAGAATAGGAAGAGGCAAAAAGTCTTGGTTGTGATTTTTTTTCCTGAAAGAAAGTGTTGCAATTAAGTTTTGAGTATGGTAACTATTACATTTTTTGTTATAATTTATGCAGTTCCTGTATGAAAATGTAAAGCCTCTGTGTGTTTGTCTCAAGTTTTTCAAAACCAATGCTCTGCAAATATTTTTGCATCAACAAGCAAAAAATAATGACCAGTTCAAAAACATAAGGCTCATTGTGTATTTGTTATAGTGATAAATTTTGCTGTAAAATGTATGCAAAGCTGCTAAGAAACATAATTTTAATCTATTTATACGTTTGCACAGCACTCCTATTCTTATAGTATGGTTGCTGTGGAAATAGAAACCATTAAATAATCTCAACTAATTTGCAGACTAAATGTGGTAAAGATCAGTCAAATCTGTCACAAATGTCATACTTGGGAGCTTGTAAGGCAGCAGTGCACAACAATTCTGATTTTGTTTAAAAACTTGCTCAATTCCTCATTGTTTTCTTTGTCTCTTGTAATTTGGAATGTGTAACAAAACCAAACTTAGTGTAATCATGCAGGACCTTTGTGATTTAAGACAAAATCTTATTTTTCTGGTCAGATTAAAAAAAAGATGACATTGCATTCTAATGTATCGATAAGCCTATTTATTAAAAATCAAATGTAGAAACAAAACAATCAGTGTATTCTTAAAAAACCTTCAATCTGTGAGTGATTACTTGGTTGTCTTTGACATTTAAAGCGGAACAGAATGGAACTGTTTCTAGTAAATAAACAGTCCAGGAGGGGTCACTGCTCTCCAATGTGCAAGGCCGATGCCTTCAAGTTCCGCTGGGAATATTTAAATCAAGATTATTTTGCACGTTTACGACCCAAATATTATTCCAAGTGTTGAAGACTAAATTTAGATGAATTGCGTTAATAAATGAAACAATATAGTACTTCAGCATTAGTTATTTTAGTCACAACATATCAGATAATTCATCTAAAAATAGTGGAGTCTTCTGATGTGGTGAGTTATGATACATATGTTTGTGTTAGTATTTTTTAAAACAACAAAAACGGACGATTGAATCCCAATGGGTTGTTTACATCCGACCACAGTGGTCAAAATTCCGAGTTTACGGTAGGTATTTGAATGGATCACGAGTACATTCCCGCACCTACTGACAATCAGAAGGAAGAAAATGCCAAAAACTTCTAGTTAGACAACAACGCTGTCAGTTTCGAACAGCTCCAGGTAAGTTGGCTAATTGTGGCACCTTTTAAGAACATTAACTTTGTGTTATTTTGTATTAATGACATTTTTGCTATCTGCTGAATGTGTTTCCTAAAGCCAGTGCTAGAGAACGAGGGCAAAGCAGCTTAAAGGGAGAGCATTATGGCCAAGCTGAGGACTTGTCAAAGCGACAAAATAAGCTACACATGGTGCACGGTGACTTCAATAAAGCTATAAAATAAAAGAATGTCACTTAGCTCATGCAACATTAAAACGCCTCAAAGTAACCGTGTTTATTTTCTCCTATTTCACAGCTACTTTGACCTCTAGAGACGTGATTAAATGAGGATTAAATGCGAATTTGTTGTGTATTTTTTCAAGATAAAAAAAAAAACAAAGCAGCTTTTCTGCGTTTGCACGCGGCTTCAATCGATAAGCTCACGCGCTAATGTTCAGATGTTCTCCATCACTTTGCTGTGATGCTGACAGTTTGAGAGCGAGGAAGAGAACTCCAAAGCTCCTCTGTATCTGGGGCAACTTCAGAGAAATTGTGCCACAGATGTGTGAGTGTAGAACTGTGAGGATTCTTTCTAATTCTGTAGTTTTATGAAGGCCAGTTTGCATCTTGAGACTGTAAAGACTTTATACATGTTAACTTTCCTCACAGTATGTCTTTTTTACTGTCAACAATGTACTTTAATTGTGTGATGGTACTAGGAGTGGAAAAAGCAGATTGTTCATGGATTAGAAGTGTCATGGAATGCTGTAATCTGGTATTTGGTAACAGGTTTTTGTGTTTTCAGACTGAAATGAGGAGGTTTAATTAGAATGTTAATTTAAAGCCTCTTTAAACCAACAAATATTCATTCATGCTAGCAAAGTACATTCATGGTAACCCTCTTTCAGTTTTAGAGGACGTAATAAAACAGATCTTTACCAGGTTCTATTAAAAAGCTCCAACTCAGACTCGACAGGCCTCAGTTAGCAGGGTAAAGGTTAAAGTTCATGACAGGACAATTAGAAAAAAGACTGAACAAGTATGACTTGTTTGGAATGATTGCAGGAGAAAATCACTTCTCTCTAAAATGAATACAGCAGCACAACTAAGGTTTGCAAAGTTACATTAAAGAACCACATGACTTCTGGGACAGTATCCTTTGAACTGATGAGTCCAAGGTAGAAATATTTACCCACAATGCACAGCACAGCGTTTGGAAGAAAAAAACAGCTTATTAGAACAAACACCATTCTAGCTGTCTGCACAGTGGAGGAGTGTTGATAATTTGGGCTTCTTGCAGTCACTGAGGGAACTCCTCTGTAAACTAAAGTATTCTAGAGTCAAATGTGAGGACATCTGTCTAACAGCTAAAGCGTGGACCAAGCTGAGTCATAAAACATGACAATGACACAAACACAGCTGCAAATCTACAGCAGGAAGGCTGAAAACGATTAAGGTGTTGGAGTGGTCAATGCTGCAAACCACAATAACCTGAAACAACACTGTAAATAAGTAAAAAGGTAAATAACTACTTCAACTTATTGCTGCTAAAAGTGCTTCTACAAAGGGATTAAACCCTGGTCTCCCGATCAGTGGACAACCTCATCCTCTGACCTATGACCGCCCCCAAACTGATGGATCTAAAGGAGAACTTAGTTTTATTTGCACTCTGTTTCTATTTTGTGTAACATATAGTGACATGGTGGAATCTGTTGTGTGTTCTTGTATACTTGAGGTTAGATTTGAATAATTCTGGTAATGTTTGGATCATATCTCAGTTGCAGTTGCTTACAGTCAAGCTCAATGTAATTTTCTTCTTTTTACCTCATTCCCACAGATGACTTCACATCTACTGTAGATGGTTCCAAGTGCTTCTGTGAGATCTGAAACTTATTTTCTTTAGGAAACAAATCAAATTGGGTAATAATAGTACAGAACACCAAGAATGTTTCTTCGAATCAAGAAGGACAAAGAAAAGGAGAAGGAGAAGAAGGAGGAACTGGGCAAAAAAGAAAAGAAGAAAGAGAAGGAGCGCATGTCCCAAGCAGAGTTGAAAAGCCTGGAAGAGATGAGCATACGTAGAGGCATCTTCCATCCTCACAGAGGGAGCTCCAAGAGGAACTCTAGGAGCAAGTTGGAGATCTCCAACCCCATCCCAATTAAAGTGGTTACCAACACAGAGCTCAGCCTGACAAACCTGGAGGTAGACAGGGTTCCTATCACCTCAAGGCAGGATGTAGGACAAACGCGTCCAATTACTTCTGGTGAAGATGGAAATGAAGTGGGACCACATCGCAGCTCTGTAAAGGAAAGGGCAGCAAAGTTTGGGGAACTGGCCAAGATGAACTCATTAGGGGGTCAGAAGCAGGTGAATTCTGGTCAGGCGAGTACAGAGACCAGCGCTTATTCCTCCCCAAATTTAACTGCTCAGAAAATTACTAAATCTAATTCAACTGTAAGTTCCAACTCTATGTACAATGTCAAGGTTCACATTCCTGAGGTTGTGGAAAAAACATTCCCGGGTACAAACTTGGAGTTACCAATGCTTGTTGCTCCACCAGTACCTGACTCAAGAGAACTCGAGATACAACGACGCAACACTGGGGATTTTGGCTTCTCTCTGAGAAGGACCACCATGTTTGAAAGACAGCCTGATGGAGGAGTGTGCCGGCGTCTAGTGCATTTTGCTGAACCCGGAGCAGGCACCAAGGACTGGGCTTTGGGCCTGGTGCCGGGAGACAAACTGGTGGAAATCAATGGAGTCAATGTGGAGAACAAAAGCAGGGATGAAATCGTGGAGATGATTCGTCAGTCTGGGGAGTCCGTTCGGTTGAAGGTGCAGCCGATTTTGGAGCTGAGTGAGTTGAACCGCAGTTGGCTGAGGAACACTCAGTTTCTACCCAAAGACATCTTTAATGTGAGTAATGACATTATTTATTCTAATGATTATTTTTCTTGTAAATAATATATCCACAGGTACTATCTAAAAAAAAAAAAGTTTATACTATTATATTCATTGTGGACTGGCATTGGGTTAGGAGCAGTTTTTCTAGATATTGAAGGTTGTGTATTGTAAATGCACCCAAAATCAATAAAGGCACTGTGACGTTTTAAGTAGGCTTTGAATCATAGTACTTAACACTTATTTCTTAAAGTAATTCCTTAATCATGTGGTTATATTATCTGGTGATGAATGATGGTTAGTTGATGATGTGTTGTTCGAGGCATCAACGTTCACAAGTGATCAATCTAGGCTTGCAGCCTTGCATCCAGATGACTTAAGTTTTTGATATGATAAATAATGTAGGGGAGTAAATGTTTTTAGTGTTTTAGTCGTGGTTTTGTCAAAGATCCTGCGTCCATCTGTTCTCCTCAGAGTCTCAGCTTTTTTGACCAACAGGTAAATCATTAGTGTCACTTGGTTAGAATATTTATCATTCTCGTTTTATTTGCCATGTTTCTAGCTCGACATTGCCAAATACAAATGTTTTTGGAATGCGTGTCTGTCTTGGAATACAGAAAAAAAAAAACCCCCAAATAAAACAAAGTCATGTGGTCCTGGGCTCTCAAGTGAAATAAAAAAAACCCAAACATTTATTTTACATTTACATTTTCCATATTCTTCAGAGTTTTATTGTCTATACACGAGTTTGAGTAAAGACAAAAAAAAAAAAAAGACTTTTTTCCACCCTTGTGTTATTTCCTTATCTCAAGTCTGTGGTTTTGCACTCGCATCTTGTGGATTATAGATGTCTAGATTATGGGTGGAGTTGTTATGACACTGGTAATGTGATTTTGTGCCTGTGTGTGTGTGTTTTGAAAGAGAGAATGTGTTCTGGTGTACATATAATCCCCCTCCCAGCCCCCAAAGTCCTTTGAGACCAAACAATGGGACGCTGAAAGAAACAACGGCCCAAACGCCACCACAGCCCATGGCCATATGGTCTCGTAAGACTTGGCTGGCAGCCCATTTGGTTCTTTTCTCCGGCGTAATCATGGGCAGCAAGTAGAGGACCATCAAGTTAAACTCTTTATTAGCTGACACAACCAACAGCTTTCATTTTTAGAGCTTGTTGTTGTTTGTTGTTTTGGCAATAGAGTTTAAAGAACATGTTGGCTGTAGTTTAGTTGTCTGAAGTATAATGGATCTATCTCCCATTACAGTTGTGTAATAAAGAGATGTATAATGAAACTCCCAAACAAAAATATGTTTTAAAATAATCCATGAAGTGTAATCTGTACCTAAAACATGATACAGATACATATAATACAGTAACACACTGGGTTGGTTGACATGCTCAGATTTATTTGTAATTACAGGAGTAAAATGCTCTGCAAAGTACATAAAATATGCATGAATAAGTGTTTGACTGAACTACAAACAAACTCTTTTTGAGTTCATTCAGAGTGCCTCAGATGTAAGTGAATGAATGAGCACACAATCACATGAGCTACTCATTTTCTTCTTTAAACAAGGTGCTTGTCCTCTTGTTCTGCTCTGTCCTATAACCAGTCTTGATTATTTTGAGACAGGCCATTTGAGAGAAGGAAAAAAAAAACTCAGAAAAAGCAGGCAAAGCTGACCTAGAACCAACAGCTCTATTTATAGGTGGTTATAATAAGATCTGGATTCTAGATCTGGAGCTTCAGTTTGATACCTTTTGTGATGCCTGGACATGTGGTTCTTCTGTTCATTATCACATGTTCATGACAAGATTGATGCTGCTCTCTTGTGTCCCTATCAGACATGAAGCTGAAGCTTTGTGATGGTTGTATTGACTTTGTGGACTTTGTCATCAGTGTGAAGTTGCCAAGCAACCAAATTAGCTGCTGTGAAAATAATAATAATAATGTTAAGGCTGAATAAAAAAAAATGCTCAGAACTGGTATCAGCTAAACACCTGCTCGCCTGCACTCTGCTGTCTGTTTTTTCTTCATTATTAAATGGTATCTGACAGCGCTGGTTTGCTTTTATACATGCATAATAAGCCCTTCACCTTTTCGCACAAACCGGTTTTGTTGTTATAAGTTAGGAAAATCTCAGCATTAATCTAAATCTGTCTAGCTTTAAATAAATCCTTTAAAAAAAGATTAGCATATTTGTTATTCAAACAGTGTCAGGGGCCGAGCCTGTATAAAAGAGACA
The DNA here is from genome assembly GCA_006937965.1 of Callopanchax toddi. Lineage (NCBI taxonomy): Eukaryota > Metazoa > Chordata > Actinopteri > Cyprinodontiformes > Nothobranchiidae > Callopanchax > Callopanchax toddi. The sequence continues at coordinate 2,871,216 of SSNR01000044.1, read as the reverse complement.
AACCGACAAAATTAAAGACATTTTATGCGCACGCAGTCAAAACGTGTGAACCTTTTGTCCTTCGAGTGACAACCAATGTAAATGTAACTGTAGGGTTGTGTCTATTGTTTCTCAAGCTTTGAATGCTTTTCTTCAATGTCAGGTTGGTGCCACTGAGAAGGGATAAAACAGGAGGAAAGGTTGAGATTAAAATCAAAAGAGTTGTAATGTTTTCAGGAAAAAAGTTGGGAAGTTATTTTAAGAATGCATGTACATCTAAAAAATTTGAATATTGTGGAAAAAGTTTAATATTTAGTCATTTCAGAAAGGGAAACTTGTATATTGTATAGATTAATGGTGTGAAACATCTCAAGCTTTTATTTCTCATTATTTTGACTATTATAGCATACAGATAATGAAAACCTAAAATTGTCCATATCAGAAAAACTGAATTTTACATAAGATTAGAAAAAAGTATATATTAAACATAAATGTCAGGCTTATAAAATGTATGTCCATTTCTTTGCATGCTATACTTAGTTGGGCCTCCATAAATCACTGCATCAATGTGGTGGCATGGAGAAGATCAGCCTGTGGCTCTGCTGAAGTGTAATTGAAGCCCATGTTGCTTTGATAACAGCCTTCAGGTCATCTGCATTGTTGGGTCTGGTGTTTCTCATCTTCCTCTTGATGATAACCCATAGATTCTCTGAGGTTCAGGTCAGGACAGTTCACTGGCCAGTCAAAGCTCAGTAACACCACGGTCAATGAACCAGCATTTGGTACCTTTTGAAAGTGTGGGCAGGTGTCAAGTATTGAATGCATAGAAATGAACATTGACTTTGCAGAAGTTTTTAAGATGCAGAAGTTTTCATTATATGAAATCCCTAATCATCAAAAAAAGAAGGAAAATGCTGAAATGAAAAAGAAAAGCTTGAATTATTTCACTCCATGAATCTATAAAATATGACTTTCACTTTCTGAAATGAGTGAAATATTGAAAAATAGGTACATTTTTTCACAATAATCTAATTCTTTGAGATGTAGCCCAATGAAGCAGACCCTACTGTGCTCCTGATCACAACAATATTTATTTTCTATTTATTTTAAATGTAACTGATGGTTCTGAACTTCCTTCAATCCTTCACAATAAGAGTCTCAAACATACACACCCTCAAAACCTCTGCAGCATTTGAAAATAGTTTATCAACACAGTTCTCTAGTAAAACTCAGACATATGCATACAGAACATTGGCCTCAGATGATGTTTTGTGCCTCTCTAGTAAAATCAGCATTGATGATACAGGAGAAGCTTTAATTGGTCAAAACTGAATAAGGTGCACAATCAAAGCCCAAACTGTATAATAATCAAGTAACCTTGTAGGTCATTATAAGCTTACTGATAGTTGTAGGACATGTTTTTATTTGAAAAATGTAATGTGACGTGACCAGTATTTACAGTATCTACAGTATAATTATTTTCAAAGTGAATGTCTTTATTTAAGAAGCTTTTATTTATTGTTTCAGAAGCTCTTCTTTTAAAGTTTCAGTTGTTTGATCTGTATTCATAATCTATCATTTCACAAGCCATAAATTAGCAAATGATGCACCCTTCCTTTTAAGTGTTTCCTTTAAGTGACATCATTCCCATTACCAGTGCAGGGAGATACTGCAGAAGCAGCGGAAGCAAACATGATGAATCAGAAAGAGGCGGGGCTTCTTAGAAGGATTTTTACTTTTAATAAGTCGCTTCCGTTCTATTCTGACGACTCACAAACGGAATGCTTTGGCTTTTCTCCAACTCAAAACAAAGCAACTGACTAGTGATTACACACACTTTTTGGGTGTGTTCCTCATTCCTGTTAGGTGTCATTCATTGGTATTTACATGCTTGTCATACACACTCACCTTGTCAGTACAGATGACATGTAGTGCACTGTCAGACAGTCAGAGCTATTTTAACAGAGGGTATTATTTGGCTGGTAGTAGATAATTTATCACAACATCTCTTGAACGTTTTGTGCTGCAGACACTATAATTAGTCGGCGCTCATATTTTGAATGTATGAGCCCTGTTTGGTGTGTTCTGTTTGGGAGTTTTGTTTTTAATCCTTATTTTAAAAGTTTTTACTGTTTTATGAAGACTTGCAGGTGATACCACACCTGAATGTAATATTTTCACCTTTTTAATGTTCACATAACCTATTTTCAGAGGAAAACACAATTGTATATATATTTAAAACATGTTGCTGAAAGATTAAATGTAATAATAATAACAAATGTTGTATAAGTTTTGTGTTTGTCTTCAGATTTCATACGTGAGCCTATATAGACAGGAGATGAGCTTGATTAGGCTTCCACTGGGTCAGTGTGCTGCTGGAACGCACCATATTGGCACATGCTTTTGCCCTTTATCCCCTAGAGATTAACCTAGCATGCTTTAAATCAAAATTAAACCCTTATATTTATAAACTATGGACTCCCTTTTTGGTTTATTACATGCCTCGTGTGTTGGGTAGCAACATTTGTAGTATGTAGTGGTTAAACTGGGTCTAAATCAGAGGTCTGAATAATGCAGTCTTTAATCTTTACTCTGCACTAACCGTGTGTGGACAAACATTGGACACATTGCTTTGTCCCAGTAACAGACTCCAGGGGATTAGCAGTCTGTGCTAGATCAACCAGGAAAGCTGTGTGTTTGACCGGATCTTTCTCTGCTAAGGGTTGAGCTTAAAATGAACATTTTATATCTGTTTTATAGATTTTTTTTACTCATTTAATAGTGGACAGTTAACATTTAGAGGAGCACAGAATACTTGAGTGGATCCCGGATGCTAAAACTGGCATTCTGTCTCTTTAACTCGGTTTAACCTTTTGATAATTAATGCTGTGCATGAGTTCCTAAAGATGGAAAACAGTGTACGTGATTGGATTGGCTCATCCCCACCCTGTTAGGCCTGTTTGTACATTTCCGAGTTTTTGTTGAATGACAACTTTCCATGCAGCCTTCAAGCTGAATGCTCAGCCATCCTTCATTTAAGTGTGTTTTTACCAAACTGGTTTTACAGCAACGAAGTTTCAACAGAGAAAGACCAAAAAGTTCTGAGCTGTTGGTGATTTTCAAAGTCTGGGATGATCTAAAAGAACACTGATTAAAACAATTTGGTATGTCTTTTTTTTTTTTTTTTATGAAGCAGCATTTTATTGTCATAGATTTGGTGTCAACAAACAGCCTTTTGAATGTGGGTCATTAGAGTTCAATATCAGTTGTGTACTCTAAGACACCAGTTCATTGTTTAATAGCGCCCTCTTGTGGTGTGATTTGGAAAGTGATCTACTTTCAAGTACAAAATATGTTAATAAATGTTCTGTAAAATAATATACGCAGTGGTGTTAAAAAGTGTTTACCCCTAACAGATTTCTAATGTCATACATATTTACATATTAAAAATAACATGAGTAAATATAAAATGCAGTTTTCAAATGAATTTCATTTATTAAAGGAAAAAACTATTCAAACCAGCATGCCCTTTGTGAAAAAGTAATTGACCCCTTTGTTAAAAAATGAATTGGTTGTAAGTAACCACATTATTTAGAAAGCTGAGGTCAGTTCCACCAGCCACACACAGACCTGATTGCTGCCAGATGTGTAGAATATAGATATCACTTCAATAGAACCAGTGTGACAACATGAAGTAGGCTAAAAGATTTAAAAAAGCAGCACTTCGTGTTCTGTTCTAAAGAAATTCAATAACCTCCAACAACATCACAGATTTACAAGACCAAAACGACCAAAAACAACACAAAGGCCATCTCACGTTTAACAAAATACATCAAACACTTGATGATCCACAAAACTTTTGAGAAAATATTCTGTGGATTGAAGCAACAAAAGTGGAACTTTGTGGAGCGTGTGTGTCTCGTTCAATCTGGAGTAAAACTAACACTGTAGTTCAGAAAAAACAACAGATGGTGGTGGTAGTGTGATGGTCTGGGCTTGCTATGCTGCTTCAGGGCCTGGACCACTGGCTGTAATTGATGGATCTGCAATTCTGTACCAGAAAATCCTTAAGGAGAATATCTGACCTCTGACCTCCACGGTGATGTGAGAGACTCATTACAGTTGTTTGATTACACTTATTACTGCCAATGGTGTTAAGGTTTTCTTGGTTTGAATAGGTTTTACTCTTGATAAATGAAATCATCATTTGAAAACTGCATTTTAAATTTACTCAGGTTCCCTCTGTCCGATATTGAAGTTTGTTTGCTGATCAAAAACATTTAAGAGACAAAAAGAGCAAAAACAGAAGAAATGTCCCCTCTCTTTAAGGGGGCAACTACTTTTTTAAAGCACTAAATTGAGCTTTTGAGCAACACATTTTAAGCTAACATCATGTTTCGTTTTCTACGTTTATATCTTTTTTCTTCAAGTTAATTTACATGTTAACTTATCGCATTTCTAATGGGGCATATTAAGGTTTGTTTAGCATGTACCGGTAATTAGTGAGACTGTTATTGATTCACTTGGCGAGAAACGTGGCAGTGACACATGGCAGAGGACGTAGTTGTGCAAACTCTATTAATAGTCCCTCTGTATTCCAGCAGCTGTCCCTCTTCCATCGCCTGGTCCAGCTCTTCTCACATTACACCCCCCCTCAGCCCGTCTACTCCTCAGACTTCACTGCTCAGGCTCTGACCCCACCCTCGAGGTTGCCCACCCTCTCAGGGCTTTGAGTATCTGTGCTCCCAGCAGACTCGGGTCTTACCCTACCTTATAGCTCTGACTGCGCCGCTCCAGTGGCTGAGTGAAGATTGGAAGGTTAACCAGGCCCTGAGAGGAGGTAATGGGCTCGAGCCTCTGGTGGACTGAGTGTGTGGAGAGTGGGGTGATCTGCTCGGGGTGTACATGCTCAACTTAGCAGTTCCATTATGGCTCTGATAGCGTCTCAGAATGGCCTCCTTTGCTGCTTCAAACTATTTATAGGTGTGGACGCTGATGAAAGCAGGGCCGGGGATGGTGAAACAGTTGCCGTGTTTCTGCTTCTCTTTGTGGCTACTGAGTGTTTTATTTTAGCTATTGATAAGTTTTATCAGAAGTGGTAGAAATGTTTTCAGGCAACATGGCTCTGATGGTTGTTTTTAGGGCTGTGTTTACATCTTTTCAGTACTTTTCCAGTCATAGTTTCGAACCATCGCTGTGAAAGAAGTTACCATCATGATATTATTACGTAGATTGGAATTGTTGTAATTAGGCAAATCTGTATGTCCTTTATGTTGTTTGTATGTTTTGGGTTTTTTACCTGTTGTGTGTAAAGTCCACTGTATCCCACCTGCATATCCTTAAACTCCCATTCTTCATCACTCAGTTTCAGAATCCATCCTGTCGTCTTTGGCTGCTTTCCGTTTCTCTCTGATCATTCCATACGTTTACTCTCCACGTCGTCCAGTTTAAATCCATGACACGTGGCCTGTCGCCATGGCGTACAAATCACGCTTTTCCTTCTGGGAACAAAAGGGAAGTCCTGTTTCTGTGTTTCATATCCTCATCATGCTGTGTGTTGATCGTATACTGTGGAGGAATCATAGGTATGAATTTGTGGTTTGATCTTTTTTGTTGCTTTTTTCCTTGTAGGTTAAAGTTGAGAACAAGCCAGATGTAAGTGTTTTGTTCAGGTGCACGTGTGACAAACTGTTACTCAAGGGGCTAAAAGACATGAACTCAAATGATGTTTTATGGCATAAAGTCATTTTGAGAGACTGTGAATGCTGGAATATTATTTTTTATAATATGTTTTGTTATATAAACAGAGGAGATGATTATTATTCTTTGGCCTTTCAGCGTTAGGATCTTGTTGATGTCGTGTTTACTGTGTTCACATTTAATCTGCACCAGTAACAATTTAAATAAATACATATGCAATATAACAAAGGACCATTCATACACCAGGGTTCTTACAAGTGCTTGAAATCCTTGAAGATGCTTGAATTTTTTAAATAAAGTGCTTGAAACTGTAACTAAAATTGACAATGGCACAAAAGCATTTATTTTGTGGCAGGAAGTGAAGTCATCAGTATTTATAATTCTTCACCCATGTTGGAAAATCTTGAACTCTCACGTTTGCAAGTGCATGAAAAGTGTTTGAATTTGATTTTGGCAAAAGCGTAAGAACCCTGGTAGACACATTTGATTAGAAGAATAAAGGATTTAAAAAAATTAACACATTAATTAGTTTGAAATTAACTTTTTCGTGAATGACTTCTAACAAATTTAATAAAGTATTTACCTAAATAAATCATGTCGCATGCTAGCTTTGCCTACTGCACTTTTTAGTATTAAGGTATCTCTCTTAGTTTTGATGAGCATTAAAGCAGGATTATAATGTGATGAAACTTACAGTTGAAAGTTGAAGTTATAATATGTTGAATTTATCATCTGTAAAAAGGATGACTCAGAAGGTGGGTTCTGTGGGGTTATGATCTTTATCATGTATGTTGCAGTTTTTAGTAAATTCTCAGTTTATCAACATCAGCTATGAGAATAATCTAAGTGATCTTAATCTGTTTGCATCCAGTCTGATAGTAGCCAGCCTCCAGCAGTAGCTAAACCTGAGGCAGACACAACAGGTGGTCTGCAGTCGACTGCACCATCAGCTGACAGGTCCAGTAGTAACATGGGAGGTCCAGATCCTCCAGGAGAGGAGGAGAGTGCTGGCAACAGAAACATTGCGAGAGTTGTGCGAAGAGTCATTCGTCGTGTAGCTCCTGCTGGAACAGAAGAGCAGAGCCGGCCCACCGTTACTACCTCTGCATCAGATTCAGGTGTCTCCAAACCTAGAACTGCTGGGCAGGACAAGGATGATCTGTCCATGGGTCTGACCAGTTTAATGGGCAGAGGCAGAACTAAGGAGCACCGGCCTCGCACCCGAACTCAGGACCGCAAAGAGGAGATGAAGCAGGAGGAAGAGAAAGAGGAGGAGGAGGAGGAAAAACAAGAGGACAACTCATCCGTGCCAGCTCCTCCAGCTCCAAACCCCGAACCGCCAAAATCTAACCCCCTCATCCCCCCAGCTGGGTTCATCCCTCTTCCCAAACCCAACCCTTTGGCACCACCTGCTGGTTTCATCCCTGCACCCAAACAGAATCCACTGACTCCTCCACCTGGCTTCATTCCTGCCAAAAAATCTAGCCCTGTGCCACCCAAACAGAATCCCTTGGCGAGACCTCCAGGATTCATTCCTGTCATAAAGACGGATCCATTGGCACCTCCTGCAGGCTTTATACCAAAGCCTCGCTCGTTTGCTGTGAAGAAACCAGAGGTACAGAGTGAAAAAGCGCATGTTTCTTTTTTTATCCCCTCTGAATGGAGCATGCCCTGAGATAACACAATTATTTCTTACTTGCATACTCTAATTTTAACTTGAGTAAACTTAGTTTAAAAAGGGTGGAATAAACTTTCTATTTGAAGGCATCATAATTAGTTTACATATCTGAGTTCATTACATTCACTTTTCTCTGAAGTACAATTTTTTAAAAATATAACAAAGACTTTGGAGGAAGGGGAGGAAAGTGTGAGCTGGTTTCAGGCTTCATCAGTGGATAGAAGTGTGTCTGGTTGTCTGAACTTTAGCTGGCTGTCAGCTGAGTGTGTCTGTGAGCACCGAGCTGTGACTCATTATCATCACTTTCTGTGAAGTTTGACTCTGACTGCTTTAAACTACTAAAGCGAAAGCTTTAATGATCATTTGGAATTCTGTTGAAATGTTAAAAACTCTCATAATATCCATAAGTACTGAAATGATTAGTTCACACTAGGTTATTGTTCCATTCTTAACAATAAATAAACAATATATAAACACCTTTAAATATATTCTAAACCAACTTTCATTGCCAATTTATTTAGCGTTAGTTAATGTTTAAAATGTTTGCCTGTTGGTAAAATGTTTTTCATAGATCATATGTTTATAAAGTATCAGATTTTTCTCTGGATAGGCTCAGCTTTTATCTTTGTTATTCAGTTTCTTTGGTCCTCATGTCTCCAGGCTATCTGAAAAAAGTATCTGCAGATGTCTATAAAATGTAGAGATCAGTTTGAGTATTTGACCACTGAGGCACGGGTTGGATTTTGGAGAGGCAGTTTTAAAAAATGTATTTATTTATTTTCCTGAAAAATATCACATTTGAAACTTTTACAGATTACAGTGTTTTGCAGCTAATATCTAAAACAAAACGAGAACACTTGGGAGTAAATTGTTTTCACGTATCTCCAGTGAATACTGTGCAAAAATCTTGAGTCATGCCTCACTTTCCTTTTCGTTTCACTCACAAGGATCCAGACTCTTCTATTTTTTTGTGTATTTTAGCAATGGTTCTTTAGATTTTCTAAAAGAATTATAAATACTTGTCTTTCATCAGTACCTGACCAGCTTCAGAGGAATGTTTTTCTACTTAACTCTGACTTATGAGTCACTGAGTCATAAATAGACTCATGAACAACCAGTGTTCTGTCAGACAACTAAGCAAGACGCCAAATTTAAATCTGATATCTATATGACCTAAGTGACTTGACATAAAAATATAATTAGTTCAAATTTTTTTAGCTGAATTTATAAAAAAATTACAACAAATAAGTGATTCTAAAGAATTATTAGCTGAAAACTAATCAGTTAAAGGATGATGCCTCTCTCAGGTCTTTGTTGTATTCCTTCCTATTTTTGAAGACGTGACCTAATTCTGTAAGTCTTCTGTATATCGTTTATTTTTTTTCCCTCCATTTGTCCACTTTGCTCATTAACATTTTTTTATAAAGCATGCTGTCATGTCACAAGGACTGAAAATTAGTCAAAATTTGCCAAATCCAAAGAAAAACTTTTAAACAACCTTCAGAAAGCCTGAAAACTAACCATCAGGACTTAACTGCTTGATTGCAAATCATAAAGAAATGTTAGGTTGTTTAAATCTAACCATCATCATCTCATTGATTTTTATACCGGCAGCTGTGTAAATTCAACAGAAAAAGTCACATTTACACACTCCACCCACATTTTTAACACCATCGTATATCTTGTGTTCTGCTTGGAGCATACCTTACCTGCAATGTCCAGATTTAGTTCAATATTATTTAACTTTCCTGTATTCTTTGGTTGCTATTTATTATAGAGGTTAGACCATTTGTTATTGTGTGTTTAATAGAGGTATACATGAGCAGATAATTTGTTAATTCACCCTAACCATGACAGGCATTTCTACTTTATTTATTAGATTTTCTTCTTGAAGTGCTGCACCTGCAAATTCACTTGAGGCTTGTTATTTTTTAAATTACTTTAAAGAACTTAGCCAGAAATAGTTGTTAAAACCGAAGGAATAAAATCCGTGAACCGTTAGTCGTTCCCTGCAGTGGTTAATGAACCAATTTTCTTTAACAGCCGTTGTTCATTTCCTGATTGAGTCGACTGGAACACCAAATTAGTTGGTAGCAGCAGCAACCGATCGAGCCGAAAGTTAAAAGAGAATGCTCCAAGCTAAAACACAATTGTCATCCTCACCATCATTCTGTTGTGATAATTCCATCTCTGTGCACGTGTTTGTCTGTGTTTGTGAATATTTGCTTATAAAAGGTAAAGGAGGCATTTTCCTCCCCCGTGGCACCCAATGGTAAACCCTCCCCTGTTGCACTGCCCCAGTCTGGATCAGCCGATCAGAAGCGCGTTCATCCTACTGCGAAGGTACACATTACAGTGTGTGCATGTTGTGATGCATAAGACTTTTTTTTATTTGCAGAACTGGTTCTGTTTTCCTTCAGTTTCCTCTAACTCAATAATCTCACTTTCTGAATGTGAACTTGCTGATTCACAATTATAGATTCCAGAGTTGATCCCATCTGACGAAGACTACAAGCGTGTCAAGAAGATCTTCACTCTAGATGGCGATAATGTAACACACCTTTGCCTTAGCTGTTGATGGTTTGCTTAGTTCGGCCACGCTTTAATGCAGCTTACAAGCTGGAGTCAGCTGCTTGCTTTAACAGATAGAGGAGGGGTGCCCTTCTGTGGCTACAATGTAATTTACTGCCATCAGGGTGTGAATGACTGTAATGTAAAGCGCTTTGTAGTCCATGACTTGGAAAAGCACAATACAAATGCGGTATTTTTATTTTTTACCACCAACAGGAAAGCCCTGCATCACTGACCTTTACGGGTCAAAATTGACATGTTGACACCAAGTGTCTACTCTACACACATAACCTGCAACTTATTTCTACTCATCAGTTCATCTCCAAGTGTAGAAATGTTATCTAGTAATAATACACTTTTACTTTGAGACGGTATGAATCTTTAACTTAACGTCTGTGGCTGTTTTTATCTTTAGCATAAATTTAGCAGCTGCACCAACTTACTTGACTATTTTGACAGTGATTGCCTGATCAGTTTATTTTATCTCAAGGTTTAAAGACAGTCTTGTTTCCAACCGCCTGTTCTTGATCTTTTTTTTGTTTTCCTGTATTATTTGCCGTTTGCATGGCCAGCGTGCTGGAGGCCCCAGACGCTCTCAGGTACAGCCGTGGGATTTCTGAGCTTGTGCTTTTCTGCTGCTGACCCCTCTCTGGCCTGCTTTATTTTTGTGCCCGTCTGCTTGTCTTTGACCCCACGCTGCTTCCTGGGTTCATGCTGAGACCTGGAACAGACTAATGTGACATAAACCAGTGAAAACAATAGTTGGGTCATTCTGTGCTCTGGGTTTTAGAAAATATCAGCAAGGTTCATTTTACCATTGCTGCATTTAATTTACAGCGAAGTCATTTTACTCTTCACACTTGCAGAGATATTTATTTAAAGCATATTTTACAACAAATTTGACAAAACTATTTCATTAAGTTTATATTAAACTGGCAAATTTATTTTTCACATTAAATAGAAGAAAAAACAATGATGATAATTTAATTTCCTGTTTAAATGTTTGCACAATTATGTCTATTTATGTATTTATCTCTGTCTACAATTTGATATAAATACAAAAAAAGCTAAGTTTAAAAAAGTTAAATGTAGAGGTAAACCAAGAGATACGTTCAACAGTCAGGACAGACCATGACGGCTTTTAAAATGACAAAGTTCATCACAAACAAAAACAAAAAGATTAGAAGATTTTCCACCTAAACAAAGAAAAGCAAAACAAGGTTCCAGACAGTCATGGACAGTCTATGGTGAACAGAAATGAGAGTATGTGTTTACATTTTTGTGAATGTTTATGAATAATTAAGGTACTTTTCTGGGTAATTAATTTTACCATGGAGCAAAGAGCCTTGCGCCTGAAAACACATTAACTTGGTGACGTGGACAGCAAATGGTCCACATCACATCAGATGAATACAATTTCATTTGGAAGCTGAAATAAAATTGCCCCTGAAACGGCTTCATTCTTTAAAGCTAACCTGCTGTCAGACGAGGAAACTGGAACCTGATCGATGTAGATTATTGATTTTCATGAATAAAGTCTATTCTTGAAAAATCTCCATCTGCAAAGCAGTAATTATTAAAATGAAAATAGTAAAAAAAAAAAAAAAAATCATTAACCTATCGTTTACCAAACCCAGAATGTGACCATCTGTTCTAGTGAAATAGTTCTGAGTGAAAATAAATTTTATTTTTTTCCCATTTGAGACACAACCCTCAAAGATCAGCGACTCTGTTTTTATTTATGAGGGATTTTTAAAAGTTTTTTAATCTTGTCGCATCAGTGTGTTTATGCTGACCCAAACCTTTCTGTATTTCTGAGTTGACAGCTACTTTGTTTTACACACATGGTGGCGTCTGACATTTATAACCCACCATATGCAGCCGATCCTCTGAGCGTGACTCTTAATAAGACTGAGAAACATTTATAGGCTCGTCCCACACACTTTATATCCTTGTAATCTTTGCTCTTTTCTGCATTAACACAGTAATTATTTTATGGTGAATCATTTACTTGATTGATTTACTAATTTTATTAAAGTTGGTTGGCATTTCATTACATTTTTTTGATTGAATTTTGGTTTTATTGCAGTGCTTTGTACTAATCATCTACTCATAACATGAACCACTCCTCATAATACTATATGTAGCATTTCGCCCGAAACATATACATGAAAATGATGTTGTGATCCTTTCCTGCTTCAGTCCAGACTTGTTGAGGACCCAGTGGCTATCCTTCAGGCAGCGCACGCAGCTGCAACTAAGGTCTGATCATGGCTACGACTGAATCCTGCATCGACCTTTGTTTTAGAGTGACGTGGTGTTTTTCTGTGTGACAAACTAAACGTGTGGTAGTAATTAGTGAGACAGTCTCACCTCCTAGAGGGCCTGACTTCCCCGTAGTGCTTTGTGTGGAAATTTTGCTGAGTAAGGTGGAAACACACTACAGTAAAACTCTGTTGACGTTCCCATGAAATGCAGACCGGACTGATTTTTATTTCAATATCTATTTTTCCTTAAAATCAAAAACTAAGGGATTTGTTGTTTATCATCCTGATTTAAATTTAGATTTTGTAATTTGAACACAAAGTTAATCCAAAACTCACCTTCAGGATGAGTTATTAATGCTTCATTTAAAAAAAAAAAAAAAAAAAATTAAACCTCCAAGAGACCTCCTGTGCCAGATTGTGACAGAGAGGTTCTACATAATTAAAACACATAATTAAAAAACTTCTTTAATTTTCATGGGAACTTCAACTAAATGTCAAATCAACACTTTAGAAGAAGGAAAGCTAACATATGGTGTTTTTATTTAATTCTCTGAGTTTGTGTTGCATCTTTCTCTCAACACTTGACCTCCTTTTACATTTTTTTCTTTAATCGGATATTTGATGTGGGTAAAGCATTTGGATAAAAAAACCCTTCTTTTGCTTCTGCCTGTCATGGTTTTTATTGTAAACATTTGATTTTAACCCTCAACAAACACTTTGAGTGCTTTAAAGGTGACTCATGGTCGATTTAGTTTATCTTAGACGGCTGCTGGATGTCATGCATGTAAAATAAGGTGGTGGAACATAAAAGCAAAACTATTCAGGTCAAAATAATGTATTTTATCTCAGAAAATAAACATCCAAATTCTTTTTTTATGTGGAAGTGAGCTGTTCATTGCATTTTGTGAGTTAAATTTTGTTTTTAGCTCGCTGTGAGTTTAGCTACCAATAATTTGATGTAATAGTTAATCAAACAATATCCATCAACATTTGGACATGTAAGATTTGATAATTGTTTCCTCTTTGGTTCTGTTTCTTGTCCTTTTTTTAACAGGGGAAAACCGAGGAGCAGATTAAAGCAGAGAAAGCCTGGTATAACACGGAAAAGGTCTGGCTTGTTCACAAGGATGGATTCTCATTGGGTTTGTATGACTTTTCTATGTTCATCTGCATTTGTTATGATTGACAGTGCTGGCATTTTTATTGCTCGGTGGCGTTTAATTGCAAAATTGCAGATGTGGGCGTTTGAAGTGTTGGAAATGTTGATGTAAAAAAATGTCCCTCATTAGTCTACTGCTGTTTACTTCTGCCTACATGTGTTGAGACCAAGCATGTTTTTAAAATGAAGTGTGTGTTTAGGTTTAATAAATCTCAGATGATGGTAAAAGTGTTATCATGCATGAAGCTTGTGCACTCAGGTCGAGATCACATGCCACAATAAATTAATTCCACACTTTGCGGCGATGCAGCAACTCTCCTGAAGACGGAGACAGGCAGCCTGCCAGAGGGGAAGGTAAAAATCCGCCTGGAGAGTGATGGATCTTTATTGGATGTGGATGAAGATGATGTGGAGAAGGTACTTAATCATAAAATCAACTCTGAACCTCATCCATAATGGATGACTCTCGGGGAGTGTGTGACCGCCTCTGCCTTTGAACTCTAGGCAAACCCTCCGCTGTTTGACCGAGTGGAGGACTTGGCCTCTCTGCAGTATTTGAACGAGTCGAGCGTGATGCACTCCCTGCGGCAGCGGTACGGCAGTAACCTGGTGCACACCCACGCCGGGCCCAACATGGTGGTCATTAACCCCATTAGCGCTCCCTCTATGTATTCTGAGAAGGTAGGCAGCAGCCTGTATGCGTATAAGGACACATCTCCTGAGGATCAGCAAAAGAGAATTATGTTTACAATAACTACTGATTCCCCCCTCCCCTAAACCGCTCATTTTTACTATCTTTTTGTTTCCTTTCCAGGTGATGCAAATGTTCAAGGGATGCAGGAAGGAGGACACAGCCCCTCACATTTACAGCATGGCACAGGCCGCCTACAGGAACCTGCTGACCACTCGCCAGGATCAGTCCATCGTCTTGCTTGGGAAGAGTGGAAGTGGGAAGACCACAAACTGTCAACACATCATCCAGTATCTGGTTACTGTGGCTGGAAGCACCAACAAAACTTTCTCCAGTAAGTTTGGAAAGGAAATTAATTCAAAGTCTAGTCCAGTTACTAGTTATGTACTAATTAACTGTTTTGGGTGTCTTGTAGCTGAGAAGTGGCAGGCAGTCTATTCCGTTCTGGAGGCTTTTGGAAACGCCTCCACCTGCATGAATGGGAACGCAAGTCGCTTCTCCCACGTTGTTTCCTTGGAGTTCGATCAGGCGGGATTGGTGATGTCAGCTTCGATCCAGGTGCAAATAAACATGTGCCTACATGTGATGTACATGACAGCTCTGAAGTTTACTTGGAAATGTATTTGTTTTCCAAAGAAAAACACATTTTCATTCAATTCAAAAACAGCTTTATCCATTTTGCAACAGTCTGTCCTCTGCGTCACTCCTGGTATGGCTGCTAATCAGAATTAATCATTTTATTAGGCTTATTGTTTACTAGAAACTCATTTATCAAATTTTGCTGCACAGTGTGACTGTCTGGGGGGCTCTGGAGATGGTAAATTAGGAGATTTTTACAAAGTGGAATGCTATCACAAGCTGTTTAAGTGTCATGCTTTACTCTATAGACAGCACTTGATAGGGCCCAATATCGTTTTACAATAAAATAATTACCCGTAAGGCTCCTCCAAATTATGTTTAGTATTTTTTAAAGAACAAACAGTTGCCCAGAATTCTGACTAAGGGAATAACCAGCACGGTCTCTGGATCTGAACCCTGATTACATCCAGGCTGGGATTGCTGCAAAAGTGTTTTTTTCCCCCCATTAAACCAAAGTTTGAAGAAAACGTTCATCATTTCTATTAAAGTGATAATATGCAACTTTTTCATATTTTTAAATCTTTTCCTTGAGCCAGTATGTGCTAATATGACCCTTTACAAAGTTAATGAAAAGTCACTTAGCCCCATCTGGTGATTAGATCCGGAATACCACGATTGCAAAATCTCCGTCGCCATCATGGTACCCAGGAAGTCACGTGTCTCACGAGGGTTAGGCTAACCCAAAGTGGCTAGCTGTTATGCTAGCGCTGGAGTGTTTTTAGCTCATGATTCCTGATTTTTTTCAATCTCTCCCTGCTTGAACACAGCTGATTTCTTTGAAAGAGTAAATAACCGCTCCTGTAGAAAGCTATGAAGGCTGAGGAGACATTTCAACAGGTAGATATTGGCGTTTAGAAGCTGAAACGATCTGGTAACTTGTTTAACACTTCTTCTTCCGGCTTCTGTTGAGAGCGGTCGCACTGCTCCTTCTCTCCCTTGTGTGTTCCTCCTGCAGCTGTTTTTGTCTTCTGAGCATTTTCCTCATTCCTTCTGGTTAAATATTTTTATTTTTCTTGATATGGCTTTGGTTTGCTGGCTTCCCAACAAAATGGATAAAATTTTTTACACTCTCAAAACGGAGGAGGGGACTCCGCGGCTGACTGAGACAAGAGCTGTGGGGTTCGTAATGGATCAGATTGCGGGTCCTGCAAGTCTGTCTCTGGAGGTCTACAACTTTGGATTAATGATGATCGGGTGCACGCTCATTGGAATCTGCACGGACCTGGTTTATTGGAAAACAACGGAGCTAACAGGTGCAATTGACAGGATTCCTGTGCTTCAAAGGGGGCTGATGCGTGCTTTGAACACTGAAACACTCGCGAGGACTGAGTTGTCTTGTAGGACTGTCTGCGAACGAACTCTGGCGCGGAGTGAATTACGATCGATGTGTCGAACTACACGGATCAGATGGGACTGGCCAGGTTTTCAAATTTGGACGGGATGAAGCCAGTGACGGACATTTAAGGCGGCTGTAACAAACAGGACTGCCTGCTCCAAACACATTCTGTTATCTTATCTGGTGACCCTGAAAACATTCTCCTACTCAACAGAGTGAATGAAGCGACTGCTCAGCCCCCCCCTTCTCTACGCTCTCTCACCCTAACTCGCCTCCCCCCCCTCTACTGGGAGTGAAGGTCGGTCAGCTGTGCCGTGTCCTTGCTGCTGGTGGAGATCCTGACCCACCCACCCTCCTTGATGTGTTTATCGGTTGTTGTGACTGTGTGTAAAATGCTACTCCCTCCCTCCATTTTGTTTACATTTTCTTCTGCTCCCATCTTTATTTTTATTTTTTTTGCCCAAATATTGTATTTAAGTTGTCCCAATATTTCTGCCCAAGACTTTAGTTCCTTACACAAGCCAATGTCCCACTTTATCTCATAATTTACAATGTAGATCCCCTGATGGTACCCCAAATCTTGAAGTTTGCCCCAATATTTCTCTTTGCCCAAGCCCAAGTAAATGTCCCACTTTAACTCATAATTTACAATGTAGGTCCCCTGATGGTACCCCAAATCTTGCCCAAATATTGTATCTGGCTCCCATCTTTATTTTTGGTCCAAAAATTGTATTGAAGTTGCCCCAATATTTCTGCCCAAGACTTTAGTTCCTTACACAAGTCAATGTCCCACTATATCTCATAATTTACAATGTAGATCCCCTGAAGGTACCCCAAATCTTGCCCAAATATTGTATCTGGTACCCCCAAATCTCTGTTTTGTTTTTTATTTTCAATGTTTTCTCTGTTTTGTTTTTTTTGTTTATATTGTCAAGCGCTTTGTGATGTATATCTGTGAAAGGCGCTATATAAATAAACTTTACTTACTTACTTACTTACTTACTTTTAATGCAGTAATTTAAAACGGACACCAGAGGGAGCCCAAAACAAGCAAAACTGCATATTATCACTTTAAAATTTGAATTCTTTGACTCCGACAATATCTGCATGTTCTTATGATTTGCTATATATCCCATCCGACTAATTTCATGTGTGTTTCCATAGAAAACCCAGACAATTTCCATATGATCCCAAATCTCTGAGTGATAAAATACATTTATTACTCTATTATGTGATAAAATGTGCAGTTTTAACATCTAGAGTGGACATGAGGTACAAAACAAAAGTGAATTTTGGAAAAACAGTTCAGAAATGTCTGATTATGCACAACAGCATCACAGAGAATTCAACATGGGGGAAACGGTTTTTCCAAGGAATAATGGGGGGAAAACAGCAAATTCTATAAAACCCTACAACAAAACAGAAAATATAACATTTTAATAAGTACAGCTACATTCACCAGTTTTTGAGTTGAAGTTTTATTTGTACATTTTCTGAAATGTTGCTCTGATTATTTGTTCTTCAACCACATGATATGCTAACTTATAGAAATGTGAATGTTTTCCTGGGTTTTATCTTTTTTGTTTTTCTGTGTGCCTTTTTACATTTCAGATCCTCCATATTCTTTTCTTTTTGCACACCTCATTTTTATTTCAGACAGTCATAAAAGATTTTCTCTAAAGTTCAAGAGATTTCTTTTTATTTTTTTGCTACAACCCTCCCCCAAAAAGCATATATTCTATTATTTTAATATCCTGCTTTAATGCGGTTTTGCAGACCATGCTTCTGGAGAAAATGAGGGTGATAAGAAGACCAGAGGGAGAGTCCACGTTTAATGTGTTTTACTACCTGATGGCTGGAGTAGATAGCTCTCTCAGGTCAGCATCGATCCTCTCTTGCCAATTAATCTTAACAATACAGCACTGCTCTGCACTGGATTCATTACACAGATATATGTCAGTGATATATCATCGCTGCCAGTCACAGTGTCAGCTGTCATGTCTTCTGTCTTGTTTCCATTTCTGCATCAGAACTGAGCTTCACCTCAACCACTTTGCTGAAAACAATGCATTTGGAATCATGCCACAGACTAAGGTAAGAGGTTTCCCGTTTTGGTTTTTAGAACCAAAATGACACAGCTATTCCTTTTAACTGTTATAAAGCTGTAGTATTTTTATGTAAACATACCAGGCAGAGGAAAAGCAGCGGGCCTCGCAGCAGCTTTCCAAGCTGCAGGTAGCCATGAAGGTTCTGGGGATCAGCGCCGATGAGCAGAGGGCCCTTTGGCTCGTCCTTGGGGCCATCTATCATCTCGGAGCTGCAGGAGCTACCAAGAGTAAGATTTCTCAACTCAGTAATGGTTTTCCATTCTACAGTTGCATCATTTATCAGCACTGATAATGTTATTCATAGCAGGATTGTGTACCGGTTAAAAAGAATCACTAACACTTACACAAAAACAAACACAAAAATGACTCCTAGCAACCGAAACTTGTATTTTTTTGGCAGCACTTTACGTACATTGACAGATGTTGACCCTGCATTATAAAGCATCACTTGTGTGATGCAAGACAGATGTAATAGTTAACTGAATTATGCATCTGCAGTAAAAAAAAGAAAAAGCTGCTGCACTGTGCATGAGTCGTTAGACTGAGCTGAACCGATCTGCAGCTCTAAATAAAAAATCAGGCCATTCAGCAAAAGTTCTGCTTTAGAACTGATAACACTTACATATGGGAGCCATATGAAATCATTAAAGACTTCTTTTCTCAGATTTTTCTTGCTTTTTGTTTGAAGTTGCTGTTGAAATGATCCTTTGTCTGATTTTCCCCTATTAAATGTAAATCTGTTTGATACACCTCATCATTTAATGAGTGAAGTCTGTTTTGCAAGAGTGACTGAAACTACCCGTGAACCAGTCTAATTGTAAAAAGTCATTGTTGCAGTTTAAATATGCAATCATTTTCTGTCATGAAGATGTATTACAGTAATATTTGGAACAGCTTAAATGTGAGGAAATCTTTTTGTCCTAAGCTGCATAAATAATGAAACCTAACAGAAGAGTTAGCAGTCCCTCACATCGGCAAATAACATTTTTAATTTAGATATTATTCATTTGGAAAGGCTGAATCTGCCATGAAGATGTTTAATTTCAGTAAGAATAATTTTCCCCATATTATCAGTCATTGCAATCCTCATTATCAAGGGCTCATATGGTTTTAAAAGACTGAATTATTTGTGCAACAAAAAGAAATTTAGGACTAAGGAAACTTGATCTTAAAAAGAAAAATCTGATTGCCTTTTCAGTGCAAGTTTATTAACTAAATGTAAAGAGTAGACACAATCCACAAAAATGTGCTGTAGTAGTCTTTACTGTTGGGTTTTTATACATTTTATACAGTTTTCACCAAAAGATAATAAGAAATCCTCTTCTTTGTGATGGCAGCATATAACATTTCATAAAGCAGTGTGTCTTATCTGGAAAAGCAGACTCTGAACAATGTTTTTACAATCTTGACATTTGAATTTTGTCCTGGTAAACATCCTGTGATAAGCAGTGCATGATGCAGGTGAAGGAGTACTAGTGTCCAAACATTGATGGCACTTTGATTTTGTTATATGAAAGTCATGCATCAAGTCTGCACCATTAAAACACATTTCTTCCCAGGGCTGAGTTGTTGGGATGATTATCACATGCAGAATTAAACTCTGTTAAAGTGCAGCCTGATTGTTTAACACAAGAGGGCAGCAATGGTCTCTAATCTCGTGGATGTAATTAAAGGTGCCAAATAAAAACAAACTTTCTTTTCTGTTTATTGTACAGACAGTACCTATAACCAAAAGTGTAGATTTTAAAAGGTCTTACCACATGAGTCTGGTTTGTTTATATCTGCATATATTACCTTATTAAAAGACATTCACGCTCTTGTTTTCAAAAGAGAAAAATTTCTAGTGCAGCATTTTAATCCAAGCTGAGATTTAAAAGTAGTTTTTTTGTTTGTTTTTACAACCTCCTACTCTTAATTATGAGACACATGCAAGGCCTCTGTAGTGCTGATGAAACCAATAGAGGCTCTTATTTTCTGTGTGAAATCCAAGTTTCCCCTCAAGTTTCAAAATAAACTAATTCCGTGAGGATTAGACCTGAAGTTTGTGCCTTTATAACTAAATATTCAAGAATATGTTTTTTCCAATTCCAAAAAACATCAGGCAAATAATAATTTTAAACATGTATTTTTATTTATTATTCTTATGTCTATTATCAAGCTTTTAGCTGTAGCCTGCTGTTTTCTTGTGAGTTGACTTGAGGCACAACCCTGCCCCTGTTAGAGGCAGGATTGTCACAGTGTGTCTGGACATTTGTTGGCAGAAGGTCTAATGGAGGTTTTAATGCACGTGTCTCAGCTGGCAGGAAACAATTTGCACGTCACGAGTGGGCCCAGAAGGCAGCCTACCTGCTGGGCTGCACCCTGGAGGAGCTTTCCTCTTCCATCTTCAAGCATCAAGCCAAGGGCACCCTGCCCAGAGTCGGCGCCATTCGCCAGGCTTCGGAGGAAAATGGCACAGCAGATGCAGGTACTCAACAGAACACATTTACCAATGTACTTTCATTCCTCAGAGCCCCCACCCCCTCTCCCCACTCCGCTCTTTTTCTCTTTGTCACTCTCAGCCTGTTTCCTCACACACACATGCATATGTGTCTGCTCATCACCTGAGGGAAATTGCATGGATGAGAGAAGGTAAAGCTTATCTTAGTAATGAATACTACATCGTTACAATGGCTATTGACAGATGAGTGCACACACACTATGTTGGGACAAGCAATTTTGGATCCGCTCTTCATTCATTGTCCTTGAAATCATAATTGCCTCGCATTGATTTTTCACATGTGCGGGTTCTCTGACTTCCATCAAGGCTGCAACAGATGTTGAAGGGCACTGGGATACAGTTAAAAGTCCATCACAGCAGGGACGGACAGAAATAACCTCCGTCTCACCTTCCCCCGCATCTCCACTCACACATAAACCTACTGCTCAATATGAGTGTGCACGCAGGAAAACGCCACCCACCACCAAACATAAACTCTCCATTCTTCGTGATGGTAGAAAGAATTAAGTGAGCTTAACAGGTGGCCGTTGCCGCTGGGCACAGACATGAGTTAGCACTGTTAGATCTGACCGCTTCCAAAGCACCTGAGTCCTAAATGTCAATGCTTTACAGAGATGCTTTCAGACCCAGCTTGGATACTGTTGCCTCTGGGCATAATGTACTCAGATCTGATGCTATTGTACTTCCTTTTAGGAGCAAATGTTCGCAGCTTTGGACCTAAAATGTATCTTCTAATTACTTAAATGGTTCTTGTATATTTTTAACAGGTTAGATATTGCTGACTGATTCATTGGGTCTTTTTTCTCAATTTTCCTTCAGCATCCAAAGCAACAGCCATGGAGTGTTTAGAGGCCATGGCGTCTGGGCTGTACTCTGAACTCTTCAGTGTCGTCGTTTCTCTGATAAACAGGTTTGTGTCAATATCAAATCAACAATGTCATGTGTTTAGATGCACACACGTGTACATTTCTAGTCAGTCGTTTACACAGACTCACTTGGAATAACTGATTTGAAATTATCTTTTTTTTGGGGGTAGAATGATTTTACAATATAGAACTTGAATGATTTTAAAGTAAGAATTTGGTTTGTATTTTGAATTTATTGTGAATTTTCTCTTTTCTGCATGACCTCATAGACATACTGTACATGTATTCACCTAATATTTTGACAAGCGGTACTGAAGGTTTTAGAATGTCTTTTATTTTGACGAGGCCAAGGCTGATTAACTTCTTGTCAGTGATCATGATGGAGCTGGTTCCTCTTTGCAGCATAAGCAGGATTTCTTTGACAGCGTTGGATTGGCCAATAGTAAGAGTATTAAGTCTGTGAAGATCAAAGAAGAACAGTCGATTTAAATAAGTTGGCAAAGTTTTCTGGAGTTAGGAGATTCAGATATCACCTGTTCAAACAAGTACACGTTTTTTTTTAATATCACTTTGTCGAGATCTGGAAGAAGACTCCACCTGTCATCCTCAGATGAAAGGAAACTGGTCAGGATGTCCAAGAACACCCCAGGAACCATCAAGGCTCAAACCCCCCATGCTTTTCACAGTGAAGTCAGTTTTACATCACAATGAAGCAACAAGACCAAGAAAGAAGTTCGTCCTCCAAAAGAAACACCTTCAACCAAATGTATTCTGGGGAAATGAGACAAAAATGGACATGTGAAATAGATTTATAACTTTATTGTTCATTTAATTGACATCAAATGGAAATCCATCTTTGGCCTCAATGACAAGAAATATGTCTGGAGGATTTAAGATGAGGCTTTTAAACCTAAGAACATTGTACCAACTGGCAAGCATGGTGGTGGTAGCATCATGCTGTGGTACTGGTGTGCTGCATAAAGTTAATGGAATAATGAACGAGGAGGATGACCTCCAGGCTCTTCAACTTCACCTGAAATAATCAGCTAGATGGTTCCAACATGACAAAGACCCCAAACACGCATCATCACTGGCTTGTGATTGAGTGAAACAGCTTCTGGAGTGGCCTTCCCAAAGCCCTGACCTGAATCCTATCAAACAGCCAGGAACTTTGCTTAAACTGGAGTCTGTGCTAGAAAACCAACCAACCATTTAAAAAAAGAGGTCAAATATCCAGCCAGAATTGTTGATGAATACAGAATCATGTGGGTAAGGTGTAACTTGGGGGTGTATGTATATATTTGAGCCTGTGTGGAAGAGGGAAAAGTCACGATAAAGTCAAACTTGTGCACCTAAAGATGGTTTTTAAATCCTATAAGAAGAATGATTTCAAATCATGCAAGTCATTTCACTCTGGAAAAAGAACAGTTCAAATCAGTAATTAAAGCTCCATAATAGTCATTTCCATGGATGTAAACTTCTGACTAAATATAATTGAAATGTGTATCTATTTTTCTTAAGATATTTTTACACATATATTTAAAATCTTGGCATCTGTATTTAATTTGTAGCAGTATAAGATGTACTTTCATTTTCTGGTTTGGATGGAAGCTAAATGAAAGAAATAGGATTTTCTTAAGTCAGGTTAAAGCTCAGAGTAATTATGATCAACAAAAGGTGTCTGACATACATACTGTGTTTAACATGCACATGTGCATTTTCTACTCCCTGTGTGCTAAAGGGCCTTGAAATCAAACCAGCACTCTCTGTGCTCCTTGCTCATTGTGGACACGCCGGGCTTTCAAAACCCAAGGCTCGCTAAGCGCGAGAGCGGCACAACCTTTGAAGACCTCTGCCACAACTACACTCAAGAGCGTTTGCAGAGCCTCTTCTACCAGCGCACCTTTGTTCAGGAGCTGGAAAGATACAAAGAGGTAAAGACATGTGAAGGATAATGCGCCGTGCATATATACATCCCCACTCTCCTTGTTTCCATCTTCCTCCCACCTCTTTCTCTCCCTTTGTCTGCTGCTTTTTCTCAGATACATCAACTCCAATAGTGCATGTGTTCACACATCAGATACGCTACCCATCCCACCTGTCACAAGCTGTGACAAGCCAAAGCAGTTCATGTGTTAGACCTTCTCATTAACGATGCCAGTCTTCACCTCTTCTGCCGAGATCAAAGTAAAGTCACTCACAGCTGCCTTTGAGCGACACGCCCAGCTGCACAGCCGTGGCGTTACTCCCTGATGAAAGAACTATTCTTCTTCTGTCCTCCTTTGAGCTCATTCTAGCAGAACCGGACCATAATAACTGGGCACAGTCATCTTCAAGGATTTATTAAAGGGCAAATACTGAAGATTTCTTTTATGACTTACAAATATATCAGTCTATTCCAGCTGTCGTAGCTTTAATCGTAGAAATATTCTTCTCACTTGACAACATAGTGAAGTTAACATGAAATCCTGATAAAAATTACTTTAAATACTGGGAACAAGGATTCTGGGACTCCCCACCTATTTTGCCACCCACGTATTTTCTTTTTTGCCTCAGAGAATACGAATTTGAGCAAAATGAAGGTTTGCATAAACCTGTGCAGAAAGATTTTTTTCCTGTCACTTCAACTTGAAAATATATGAAGCAGTGAAACCGTCGTCATCGTAAACTGGGTCAAACTCATTTAAAACAGCACTCAGAGTTAACAATAACACTGACAGGCAGGTTAAACATGAAGCTCTAAGCCATCATATGCGCTCTCGTTTTAATTGCAACGTCGTCGTGGGCTGAAGCTGTTGGAAATAACTTCTTGTGTTTTACACTGGCACCTGTTGTGGACACAATATTGACATTCCCAGCCATTTCTAATGCAGCCTGCTTTTTAGTTTCACTGCTTCCTGCCTGTGTTGTTCTGTCGAATGTATTTTAGCATATTAATTTCCCCTTCAACCCCTCAAATGTTTTCATCTGCAACATTAAATTAATTTCTTAGCATTTTCATTTACCCTGTAGCAGAAACGCATACAAGAAATGCCAACAATTTCCGGTTGCTTTAATGGGTTTATTGTGGCTCCTATTCTTCTGACATCTAATATGCTGTTTTTTACAAATAAATTGTAATATCCGTGATGATGTTCTGAATTGTGCCTCTTGGCAACTTTGGCTGTAAAAGTAAATCAGGATTGTAAATAAACTGATGACTGGCCTCCAACTACAACATTGCTGAATCAATATCAGTCAAATAATTAATGGTGCCAGTGCATAAGATAATAGCTTCTCTCATATTCTTCAGTTTTGTCATGATTTTTGGCTCGTATCACCACCTGCATGTTTTGGAAAAGCAAATTCAATCAGCTCTTAATTTTTCAGCTGTTTCCCAAATTTTTACAGCCAGATTTTTTTCTTACTCCCACAAATGTGACATTTCTTGCACAGTTTGTACATCAAAACGTAGATGTTTTTACCTTCTTTTCCCACACTGTCTCTCTCATTCTGATGGGACTATAGTTTTCTCTCAAATCCCACCAGAGTGCATAGTGTGCACCGTGTTTTATCTTCCAAACTGGAAGCTAAGAAGTTTTTTAACTTGTCATATCTCTTACATAAAACATCGTAGAGACACAGTTTTTGACAAATTTAATCTCAAGCCCCTTTTGTCATTTAGAGTATGCACAATTTTTCCGTATGACTCATGTTTTTGCATAGTTGCTTTTTAGGACTTTAGCTTGTAGTCGACATGTGTGTCTGCTTGTTTCATGTAGAGTCAAAGACTGAGAGACCTGGTTTTGTGGTTGCCATGGTGACATTATTGAACCACTGAGAGCAGCTTTAGCATTTATTTTCATCTTTGTCTCTTTATACTTTTATACAATTTTAACATTGGAATATAGACATTTTCTCAAAGATTATTATACATTAATCCTAAATTTTAACTGATATTTATCTTTATTAGAATTTCAGGCATTAGCACCCTTCTTCATTACATTATTGCTTTTTTTAATTATTTATATGAACTGATCAGTAGTTCATATAGTACTTGATTGAATGGGTTAAGAAACATAGAGGATATAAAGCTATTTGAATCTCTTCATTTCAATTTCTAATCTTTATTCCTTTGTCTGATTATTAGTCCAAAACCCCCAAATGTTCAGTTTACTCCTACAGTGAAACTCTTTTGCAATTTGTTGGCTTCTTGTTATGGATTTGTGCGCTCTGACGTTTATATTAACATTTTTGCTACTGAGGTCACATGGAGGCTCTGACAGAGCTCCGACTTCATGGCTGCATGCAAACACAGCAGCGTTGGAGCGGTCAACAGTATTCAGTTTTGCAAACTGAATTAAATTTTTTTCCTGTTGGTTTGGAGATGAGACCTCTGACCAAACATGTACATGATCTCCTTTGCCTTTATGTGATTATCAGCCTCCTTTTGGTTAAACATATTCATCGCTGATTGCTGCCCAGAGAAACGTTGTAACCCGGGGCTTTAAACTGACATGCATACAGGAATCTTCCTCAAGCTCAGGAGTTACAAAATCTGGAATATTTAATAGAAAACAAACGTCGTTTTATGTGAAAACTTGTACAATTTGAAGCCAAAGTATCATAATGACTCAAACTTGTCTTTTTTCCTTCAGGAAAACATTGAGCTTGCCATAGATGACTCTGAGCCCAGCTCTTCTCGTTCGGTGGAAGTGGTCGACCAAACCTCAAGCCAAGCGCTGGTAAGTTCAGTGTTAAGTCTTTATCTTCACAGGTCATTTTTCTAGTTATAATAGATTCTCAACAACACATTTTTCTTTCTTTCAGATGCACCTTTTATTTTGAAAGTGTTTAAAAATAAATCTCTTAATTCTATACAGTATCAGCAGAGGCGAGAAAAAGAGTATAGGAGCAAGAAAAGAGGTTAGAAAATTGACTACAAGAAAGAAAATCAATGTTTGGCCTTTGCAGCCTCTGATCTGCACCATGGAAACAGAAATGGCAGAGTTTAAAGAGTCATAGATCACGTTGCTGCAACTCCAGTATGTTTAGTTTGAATGCTTTGCTTTTTAAAGCTCTGATAGGAACGCCATCAGAGGCAGTGAGCTGCAGTACATCACACACACAAAAAAAATACAGCTTTAAAGTCATTTTTAAAGTCCGCACTAAAGATATGTTGCTTAAAGTGAAAAGACATTTTTGATCAAAGATTTTTCTAACCCACAGATATGTTTTTTATTTTCTGTCATAGCTCAGATGTCCGTTATCACAGCTTTAATGTTCAATTCATTCCTGCCTCATAGTTGTCATATGTCTCCTTCAAACTGATACACTGTGTGTGTGTGTGTGTGTGTTTGTAGTCAGTGTTGTGTGCACAGCTGATAAGGATGTCTCCAGTGTAACTTCCTGATAGCTACTAAAACAGCTTTTTGACTTTGTTGCATTTGTTCTCAAGTCAGGCTTTCCAGAAGCAATGCTAACTGACCTTAATGTATAATATAAAAAACAGCATTAAAATGTGTTGAATTACATTTTTTCATCCCGAGAAATGCATCGCTAAAATTTAAACAGGAAATAAAGCTGATAAATTTCAGATTTATAATGTATTTTAAAAACAAACAAACAATCACATGTATGTACAGTATGTATGTATGCATAAGGTCCTTATAGCTTCTTTTATTATATCTTAGAAGACGATCAGTGCAAACTTTGTCACTCACTTAATCCATGCTAAGTGCTGAAGCACGTTTTATTTTCTCCTCTCTGTTGATAATAATTATTTTGCTAATTGTATTATTTTTAATCCTTTCTAGTCTCTTGCTCTGTGTATTAATGAACTTCTTTTTGTTGCCATTTTTAATATAAGGCTGAGCTGAATGGATGATGCTATTATTGCAGCGGCTGTTGAAGGACACAAGGACTGTGAATGTATTATTTTTTACTTTAATTTCCACTGCTGATAATATTATCGGGCCTCTCAGCACTGGCTCAGATGAGTGAAAAAACACACAGCAAAGTACTTTTACTTACATTTAAGAACTTGACTGCAGAGGTCAGCAACCAGTTTTGAGAAAGTACTGATAATATATATATATATATATATATATATATATATATATATATATATATATATATATATATATATATATATATATATATATATATATATATTTCTTTTTGTACTCAGGCGGCAGATACATAATAAAAGCTCAAACATACACTTGATTCATTAAGGCATTTCTTTTAAACGGCTTAAACTAGCTAAATGTCCTTGTGTCAAGGTAATTTTTTAGTCATATAATAAAATAGAGCTTTTTTGTAGAATTAGTGGAGAGGGTCACATTTTTTTTAATTATGAAAGAAAAAGAAAGCTGAAAAGAAGCACTTTCTTTTCAGTGCAGGCCTTGGAGAAGGATCCTGGATTTATGTGTGCATATGTTTCATTGACAGGTGCGCGCAGTTCGAACAGAAGAGGCCCGGGGCCTCCTGTGGCTGATGGAAGAGGAGGCTCTGCAGCCAGGGGGATCTGTGGAAACGCTGCTGGGACGTCTCTTTAGCTACTATGGACCAGCTGAGGGAGAGAGTAAAGGCAAGGACAGGATCGTCTCACATGCACTCACATTTAAAGTCATCCTTTAAAGTTAGTTATTTTAATATCATGGATATTTTTATGCAAACCATCTACAGAGTTGCTAACTTTAAAGGTGATCACTTGAGTTTTGTTTCTTGCTAAACTCTTTCTTTGCTAAAACAGTTTGTTTGCAGAGCACTATTGATTGTGTTTTTCATTTAAATCAGGTCACTGCTATATTCCACACATTATGAAATGTTCTTTCAGTGTTAGCCTAACCCACGACCGCATTTCATTAATGGCCTGTCAGACTGCTGATGCAGATTGCCACCTAAAAATTATTTTTAGGGTGAGAATTTTACTAATGTGGAGCCTATCCAAAAACAACAAAGACAAATAAATTGGAAATAATGGAAAATTCCTAAAATTAAATAGGATAAGTACAATAAAAGGTATTTGATTTATCTGTTTTTTACTTGAATTTAATTTAATGGTGAATAAAACAAAAAACACCTCAGACTTTTACTAAAAAGCAGATTTGTGGCACCTTTCATAAAACTTGGCAGGATACAACAAGCATTACCAAAAAAAAAAAAGAGTGACCCAGGTCTTGTTTTTGTTGTTGATAATGGACTAAAATGTATTTTTCAAAACAGTAAAGCCAAACAAAGTAACCTAATAAATCCAGGGATTTTAATATTTTTCTTTTATAAAGCATACAAGACATTTTAATATTTCAGTTCTACAGAGAGCTCCTTTCTCTACAAAAATCACATTTTGTTCTTTTTATTAAAATCATGTGGGCATATGTCTCTGTTGAGCAGCTACAAGAACACTTTTTTTGCATTTTTAAATGGAGATAAATCAAACTTTAGTGGCTAAGGATACCAAAAACTTTGGACACCAAAGTGCTTTTATTTTTTATGTTGCCGCTAGCATTGACTTTCATACATTTTCCATAGAAAATCATTCAGTAGTTCCCAAAACAACCACAAGCTCAGTGAAGGGCTGCAGCAATAATTGGTGAGAGACAAAAGAAAATTGTGTAATTTGTTTAAAACATCATGATCTGATTCTGTCAAACATCCACTGCAGCTCTGTTTGATTCACATCCACAGAGGAACGAAGTAAAGACTTTGGCTAAAACTTTACACCTAAAAAATCCACCAAAACGCTTTGTTATTTAAATGTTTGTTCATTTTATTGATGGGGAAAGATAACAGTCTGATTAACGTTTTCTGAACTCTTAAGTTTCTGAACTCTAAGTTTGCTGCGTGGACTGGATGCTTTGGAGCATTTTGGCGGTTCATTCATGCACCGTTCTCTAACGTGTTGAAGACTTTATTTTTTTTATTGCTTAAAATAAAACACAACACCTTATGATACAATTACAAATGAGTTCAAACTAATTGCAGCCTGTAGCTTTTAGCTCTCCCTGCTGCACATGTTAAAAACACCAGTCGGTTTTAATTTTAATGATGGATAATTTTAACAATCTTACCACGGTGAATCTACTGATATGCTTCTATTTTTTGTTGACTTATTGCATAAAAGCCAGGATGTGTAAAGCTCCTGTTCATAATAAGAAATGCATCTTGTTGTGGAGGAAGACGAAGTGTTTTCTGCTGGCTTTTGGATTAAAAACTTCTGATCACCGTTACAAAGCTCTGATTAAATGTGTGAAGTGTCAGCTTACAGAGCACTGCTGATTATCAACAGTAAACAAAGATTTCTCCTCCAAATATTCATGTTTTTCTGCTGTGTCATTACCGAGCCTTCCACATGAGACTGCAGTGTGCAGCAATCCCAGACATGTTCATGATGAGTAATCCTTCCAGTACCTGAGGAGTTGTAGATGTATTACCAGCTGATATTTTGTTTTAAATGTAGCTCATTTTCTCCACAGTTTAGTACGCTGGGCTAAAAATGCTCTTACAAATTTGCACAAACCTAAAAAACAATGTGGGTGGAACAGTGCAAACAAGTTTAATGAAGATTTGTAGTGGATATATTTAACATGTAAAATAATCAAAGTCAAGTCAGAGCTTTAAACAAAAGTTATCCTACAAGACTAATACAAAAACAAACTGAGGAATAAAATAATAATAATGTTATCCCTCAAAATCAACAGCTGAGATTAGAGGTTCTCTGTCTGTCATCAAATCATTGCATGAAGCAAATTTCTGCATTATTTATGACAAAACGGTATGGATCTACTGTATTCAAACTAAAACAGCAGGAACAGGCATATATAATCTATAAACAACTAGATCAGCTGTAGCATGTGCAAAAAGAGGCATCAGAATATTAATAATTCAGAATATGTTGGAAAAATAAAAGGTTGTGGAATTGGATTATCTAAGGTTTCTATTCTGAGCAGTTACTTTGGTTGCATCTGATGAACAGCAGTGAGACTTAGAAGAACTCAAATCAGAAACTTTGTAGGATTGGTTAAAATGAATAACCCAGGATCAGACTGTTTATGATTGTGTGTATGTGTCAGTGATGACACATACCACAGTAATCAGGAGCTGATGAAAATGATCTAGTCTAGTTTAGGAGTCTAACATCCACTCCTGTTCACATCAGGTCACACATTTCTTTTGAGGAGCGAGAAGGAAAACCACTTCCTGCTGGGTCACAGTCACGGGACGGACTGGGTGGAGTACGACGCTCGTGGGTGGCTGAACTACGCCAAACAGAATCCTGCCTCCACCAATGCTGGGAGCCTCCTGCAGGACTCCCAGAAGTAAGCGCTACAAGCTAACATCATTTTAGTAGATAATTAAGCATTATGCTGAAGCGCAGTGTCTCTTGCAGGAAGATCATCAGCTCACTGTTTATGAGCCGAGCAGGTGGAGCCACCGTGTTGTCCGGTTCCATCGCTGGACTTGAGGGCACTTCCAACATGACCCTCCGAAGAGCTACCAGCATCAGGAAGACCTTCACCACAGGGGTCGCTGCGATCAAGAAGAAATCATCATGCATCCAGATAAAGCTTCAAGTGGTGAGAGAAGAAATCAGCCAATCAGTCTTGTGTTAAAAACAAAAACACATTTGTTTAGTATTAACTTAGTTTTAGAGCATCAACAGTGAGCTTGAGGTGTAAATTGATCCACATTTGTAACCTTGTTCAGGATTTGTTTGGAATCTGCTTTGGGCCTTGGAGCATTCTCAAATTGCATAATGCAGTTTAAAAGACAAGTGTTGAGATGAAGGCCAGTTGTTGAGCTGCCGCCAGAGAAAATGATGTATAACCTGTGTTTGTAGAGACGGGCTCTGCAGCTGCATTTTGCTTCCAATCCTTCAAACCCCCAAAAGGGATCTTTATTTTTAGAGTTTATTTAAAAACGTACATGCATCTCAGCAAGTCTAACAGTGTAATGAAATTCTGATTAACTTTTTCCAGAGTGCAAAGCATAGATGATAACACCTTTACACCTGAATCATTGTACTTTATTCATACATCACATTTAAAACAACCACAGTGTACTGATGAGCTGAACAATAAACCCCAAAATATCAGAAATTAACAACAAAGTAAAAACAAAAGAATGTTAAACAGGAAAAATAAAATCAGCTATATAAATAATGGTTTGTGTGAGCCAGAATGTGAGAAACATGGAACAACTTTTTGGGTTGACAGTATCTAAATTGCAAACAAAAATGAGGAGAAAAATACAACCTGAGACATAATTAAAACATATGTGTGCATAAAACAGCTGTTGTCTTCATTGGTCAAAGCTTTATTGATTGGTCAAAGCTTTATTGTAGAGTGGCAATAAGAAAGCTAATGTTGAAGAAAACTCAGATTAAGTCTCAACTGCAGTTTGTCAAAAAGCATGTTGGAAACTCCATGGTCAAGTGGAAGAAATTTATTTAGTCTGATGAGACCAAAATGGAGCTTTTTGGCCTTCAGACAAGATGTTGTGTTTGGAGGACATCAAACACTGAAACTAAGCACAAATGCACCATACCCACTGTGAAGCATGGTGGTGGCAGCATCATGTGGTGGGGATGCTTTTCAGCAGCAGGCTCTGCAGGGCTTGTAAAGGTACCAGGTAAAAGAGACGCAGCAAAATATAGAGAAATCCTCAGGACCTTTTGATTCATCAGCAAGAAAACTACAGCTTGAGAGAAGATTTATTTTCCAGCAAGACAATGACTCACAGCATCCAGCTGAAGATACACAGAAATGATTTGAAGACACCACAAGGGGGAGGTTCTGGAGAGGCCAAGTCAAAGCCCAGACCTCAGTCCAACAGTGAATTTGTGACTGGACTTGAAAAGTCCACACAGACTCCGTGCAGCTAAAGGTGTATCTACTAAATCCTGTCTTTATACAGTCACTCATTTTATATTATATATTTTTTTATATTACTTTATAGAAATCAGTTTTCACTTTGACATTAAAGTTTTTTTTGTCAAAGAAGCCAAACTGTGCTGCTCATGATTGATTTATAAAAGCAATAAAAGAGTAAAACATCCAAGGCATGAATACTTTTTCCAGCCACTGTACCAATTCAGTAGGATTCAAACTGACAGTTTGCATTTCTCAATCTTTTGTGTCACAGTACGGTGACAAACTGGCTTACATGATTCCTTACATCATTAAAAATAGATGCCAGACATTATTGTTTATTTTGTTTGCTTCATATAATGAGGCTAAGCTATGCATAAATACATCACTACATTAATCTTTGATCAGCCAGAGTTCTTAACCCTGTTCTTTCTTCTCCAGGATGCCCTTCTTGACATGTTGCGGAGGTCTAAGATTCACTTTGTTCACTGCGTCTTGCCCAGGGCAGATGCTCTGCGAGCTCTTAGTGGATCTTTGTTCAAAGGTGGGGAATTTGAGGCTCAGGGGGAGCCTGGAGATCCTGGCCTAATGCAGCTGGATGTAGCCCTTCTTCGTGCACAGATACGCGGATCCAAGCTGCTTGATGCTCTACGGATCTACCGGCAAGGTGAGGTAGCTCCTAAAGTCACATGTCTACTGCAGGTATAAAATGTAAGGGCGCTTTGCACTTGTGTATATGTGGGATAAAAAGAGGAAACAAATCTAGTTTTTCCTCTCAGGTCGTCACTTCAAAATGATGACAGTGCTCCACAAACATTTGCAGAATATAACGTTATCCAATCCCGACTTTCTGCAGGCTACCCTGAGCACATGGTGTTTTCTGAGTTTCGACGACGCTTTGATGTGCTGGCCCCGCATCTCACCAAGAAGCATGGGAGGAATTACATCGTGAAGGATGAGAGGAGAGTAAGTCAGTCAGCAAGATTGGGTTGGGGTGGGGATTCGAAATGTACAGCTGCACCGGTGGCCAAGCGCACTGAAGATTGATGTTGTGCAGAGACAACTTCATTACATCTGCCCCTGATTTGTCAGCAGCCAGTGGACAGAGAAATAGACATTCATCAGAGCTATAGTAATGACCTAATCAACTTAACTTCATCGCTATCATGCTCATGAAAAAGGGGGTATTTGAATTGTGGCTCGGGGAGTGTTTTACTGCAGTCAGTGTTCGAAAAATTCTGCTAGAAGCAATTGTGATCTTGTGTATTTTTATTTATTTTGACAGGCTTTTGTATTTAATCCACTGTTTAGAGTTTAATGCCAAAGTATTTAACTATGAATGAGGGTGCTCCCCTTAATGGTGCTCTGTTGTGGAAGCCTTACTCAAGTGGAGAGAAAAAGGAAAAATCACAGTAGTTGCAAACTTTACAAAAGAGAATTAAGAGAGGGAATGTGAAAGAATGGGGTTAAGGTAGAGTGTTGCTGTTTTCCTTCGCGTTGGTGTGTTGGGGCTGAATTTCTGTGGAAACACCGGCAAACAAAAGCCCCTCAGTATTCACGGAAAACCTCTCCTGGTGTAATCTAGATGTAGTCTTTCAGGCTGGAGGCTCGAGTGGAGAGAAAAAGGCTGAGACAACAATACAGCTACAGTACACACAGGCTGCTGGATGGACAGGGCAAAGGGAGGCACGCAGACTGGCTGTTGGTGTGCTTCTGTATTGGCTGTGTGTGCCCAAAGCTGCAGTGGGGGCCAAGAACATCAGGGGGTCATGATGAATTAGCCAGGAGCGGAAGGATTCTGGAAGACAGCTTGTAATTGGGTTTTTGGAGGTTCTCAGGAGCCAAAACTTTGTCCTGTGCGCTTTGCTGACTTCATTCCTAAACCAAATCCAGCTGAAAATCGATGTGAGGGAAAACTGCATTCTACTAATTTAAAAACATAAGGGAAAGGTGGATCGCTGACCTGTTGCGTTGCCTGGAATCAGTCCTATGGATCCAAATGCTTAAAGACTAACAGTTTGTGTACTTTATGGCTTCACTCAGGCTGTGGAGGAGCTCCTAGAGTCCTTGGATTTGGAGAAGAGCAGCTACCACATGGGTCTGAGTAGGGTGAGTGATCCTACCACAAAAATACAATGAAAGTTTTAAAGTAGCTGAATAAACCCTTGCTTTGAATCACAGCCTGTGTCTCTCCTCTTTAAACCCCATCAGCGCTACAGGTTTCTTTATTTTTTGAATGACACTCACTGTCTGGGGAAGTGTGTGTCTTTCATTCCACCTTTACCTCTTTGAGGTTTGTTTGCCATTCGTCTTTGGAGAGCTGCCAAGTCTTGTCTCTTCATCTCGTCTTGTTGTCGGTGGCTTCCCGACAGGCCTGTGGTCACTTGCTGACAGTCAGACAGTAATTCTCCCTTTCGTTTTAGGTCATTAGAGCAAACTCTCACTGCTCCTTTTTTTTATTACCAGGACTGTTGTACGCCAGTCGCAGTAAACGCTGCTGAGAAACAGAGGTCTAATTGGGTCTAATCCTATCAGCTGGAAAGCCGCCATCAGCTAAGACTGAAATCAAAGGAAACAATATCATAAAGAAAAGAACATTTTGCTTCCAGGAATGTGCAAAAGCCTTTTAAAACACACGAAGGGGTTTGGAGCAGCCTGACATGGTGCCGCACTTCGGAGTGTGAAATCTACTCTGAAGCTCAGTTGGCCATTCACAAAGCATTCCGCTGGCGTCATAGCAACCCATCTCACTTGCATGCCAATTACGTCGAGCCCAAATAACCTTCCAGCAGTGGATTCAGAGCTCCGCACAGGATAAAATCTGCCATCGCAGATAGCCGCATGCAGAAAAACGGCTTAGCCTCCCACATTTTACAAAGTACTGCACGCATCTAATGATGATAAAAGGTAAACTGCTGCTCGGGCCCTTGAACCAAATTGAAAAGTAGTATTCCCTGATGCAGCTAAATGCATCACTCCTCCGTAAATGTTTGCAGGTTTTCTACTGAAGCTGCTCAGCCGTTTACAGCCATTACTTTGTTAACAGACCAAATATGGATTTGTCTGTAAAGCAATAGGACTTGTGGAGAGCAGACCTTGGCTGCCTTGTTGCTGTCATATTTATAGTGTATTTGCCGTACTTGATCCGTCTAAGAACAGACAAACCTTGACGTAATCTGCTTTCGATTGTCTGTTTACCTGTGTTTTACCTTTGCCCTCAGATTAGAAACGGACCATGCTGATTGTCTGAGATAATAACTTAATCTCAGCTTTATCTCTCAGATAAGACTCTCTTGTCTGTGGATTACACCTTTTCTTATTGATTTCTTCTTGCCTCACTTCATTAATTTACTTTTTAATGCACTTCTGTTTTAACTTTGCTGCTTTGCTTTACATTAAAGCAGAGCGTTCGATTTTAAATCTCTCTGGGCTAAAGTAAGCATCAGATGATCTCTCAATAATGTTTCCCCTCTGCTAATGCGTATTTGTATAACGTTGTTTCTTGCTCCAGTTGTTTTTCAGAGCTGGCACTCTGGCTAAACTGGAGGAGCAGAGAGATGAGCAGACCAAGCGTAACCTCAGCCTGTTCCAAGCCGCCTGCCGAGGTTACCTTGCACGGCAAGCCTTCAAGAAACGAAAGGTATGCATGACGTCCTCCAGTCTAATGAGAAGTTTGAGCTAATAATTTACATATAAATGTATCCAGGGTCAATTTAAATATTAAAGATTGCATCTATATTTTGTTTAGATAAGAAGCATGACAACTTATTTATATTTAAATCACTTAAAAAGCAGGTTATACACACTGAATATGTGCAAAAGTGATGTATTTCCTCAGTTGCATGAGTATAATGTTTGAATATGGCTCAAAGCTGGAGAGCTATCTTTGGAGCCTGTTTGTTCTCTTCTTGTGGCAGATCTGACCAGCTATGCTGCAAATCTTCAACTAATTACAAATAAGTACTCTAAATCTATTGCTCACACCCCCTGCCTGCCTGTGATCCATCCAATCATCTTCCCCGAAGGCAGAGGCATTTCTACTGCCGTACAAAAAACATATATATAAGTGTGTGCCCCAAGAATCCCCCCTTATCAGACGTGCTGCTGACTCGCACATCCACCTGCTTCCACCCCTCCATTCCTCTGTTCGCATGCGTGTCTCCATTTCTCTGGACCTAATACGTGTCCTCTTGTGATGTATGGAGCCCCGCACTTCTCCATCTCTGTGATTACTATTTAAGTGAAAGTGCTGCTTCAGCTGACTTGTGATGAACCAGCAGAAACAGAATCAATGTTACTGCTCTCCGTCAACTATGACAAACTGCAAGGGAGTAAATATCTTGTTCACTTGTATATGAAGCCAGTAAGACTATTAAACTGTCATATTCGCAATAACGTAAATCACTGTCGTATAAATAATACAGAGCTTTCAGATTTTCTTTTTTTTTGGATACAGATTTTGATTCAGGTTTTTAGTTTAAAGCTTCACACCAACTAATGCATTTCTTTATTGGGTTCAGAGGTCAATATTCACTTCGTGCTGCAGGCTAAGAACCTAATGCTTCACAATCAGCTGGAACATGAAGAAAATCAAGAGCAAGGAAGCATTTGAAATTGCCAAGCAACAGGGCAATTACAAAATCCATTAGCAAAAAAACAAATTCTCCTCGTGCCCCCTTGTGCCCCCTATCTCCTGCTAATGTGTCTGTAATAGAAAGATTAGACTTTATTTTATCTGAGTTTTATTGATCTGAGACTCAATTCAGGTTGGCAAGGTAACCTGTTCTATGCAGCAGTGGTTGGGATGACATTTTCTGCAGATTCTTTTAAGTTTGTGTGCAGTGGCTTTTATGAACTGTGGAGCGCGTTCTTTAAAAACGAGTCTCTAGATCATTAGAAAAGACGGAGGCGCGCACACACACACACCTTAGTACACCTACTCTTAGCTTTTTAATTTAAATTTTCATTGAACCTTGATCAGTTTTTTTAAACAAAAACAACCAAAACTGTTAGGAAAAATAAGGCTTGTGGCACAGCTAATAAGGAATTTGGAGTTTCTTCTATTTAAGGGTCCCAGCACCAACTTTCAATAACATAAAACAAAAAGGAACATACACAAGCATAGACTTTTAGTTTAGTCTGTGTGTGTTTAAAGCCTGTAGGTTCGGCTGCTTGTAGAATTTTGAGTGACATTAAAGTTGATTCAATGGCACCATGTGTCAGCAACTCAGGATGTCAACAGTTTTTACTCAGAATGTTTCACTAATATACTCTTGCATATATAATGTAGGAATGTTGACAGACATTTTCCTTCATTAGTCTGATTTATTTTGTACATTTATCTATAGTTTGTGTAGAATCCTCTTGTTTTCCTTACAGTTTCCCCACAGTCTACCAGAGCATTCAGACATTGACACACAGTCTGAAATAATGAAAACAATTCTTCAAAGAAATGCAATCACCTTTTATGTTTAAACCAAGATCATCTTGTGTTTAGAACTCATGGCATTATAGTTTATAGTGTTTGTTAAACGCACTGACTTATAGCCATGTATGTGTTTACTAATGTTGATTAGCTGTGTTGGCCATCTTGAATTGGGTTTACTCTAAATGTTAAATAGTTGTAAATGTACATCAAACTTTCCACCCCAAATTTTAGTTCCATATTTTCTAAATTAACAGATTTAAAGACTTTTTTGTTTTCTAATGTCAGTTGGTGCAGGTTGCCATCTTTAATCATGTTGACTTCTAACATAAATCTGTTGTATATGCAGTGTCGGAAAGATTAAACATAATCAACACCCTGGTTAATGAGATATCTGGCTAACAGGCAGAGTTGACTCTAATGGTAGTGTTTTATTACACTCAGAAAATGTGTTGTAACTTACTCTCAGCTGCTATGAACTCAAAAGTCACCTGAATACTTGTAAAGTTAAGGAAGTTACAGCTATATTTTGTGTTTGTTCTGGCAGCCATCTTGGACTGGGTTGACTCAAAAACTTTGCCACATGAAGATGTACATCCAATGAGCACTTTCTGAGAGTTTTATTAAACTTCCTCTAGTGGTTGATGAGATTTTGTTAAAAAACACACATGGACACACAGACACAGGCAAAAACATTATTCCCCTTTACATTTTGGCATTGGGTGATGGTAACTTTACACAGTAATGTTCTTCACATTAAGTGTTCAGTCTGTAAAAGTATAAAGATTATTCTTGTAGGCCAACTCATCATTAGTCTCACTAAAACTTTGATGTTACAAAGTTTAAAACAAAATGTACTTATTGAAATTAAATATACATGCCATGTCTGATAAATGGATGCTTTTTCTAGTACATATAACTTGATTGAGCTGCAATAAAGCACATTTACTTTGCTCCACACTAATATATACATAGTGTATTCATCTATCTATCATAATTTATGCCACATTTGAGTGAACCACAATTGAGTTTGTTGTTTTTTCTCTCGCAGAGCCAGTCTGTCCATCAGATTAAATTGTGAACATCTCAGTGTATATCCAGTCAGTACCAGTTCTGCAATCAAGCAGAGACAGGGGAAAGTAAGTTGGAGTAAGAACCCCTGCTTAGAGAGAGACAGGAGGAGGAGGAGATGGAAGTAACACTCCTGCTTAATATTTAGTCATCTCAGTTGTTAGATTAAACATTGTAGAGTAATGCAAACCTTATTGGGAACAAGCATTTTCTTTTATTTAATACTGACTCCCTCTTCCATAAGGTGTTTGACTCTCCCATCAGATCTAATAAAAACAGAAGCTGAGATTGGCAGCATCATTATTATATAACTGAATTGCAGGACTTATTTTTTTCAGCTAGGTAACTCTCTCCCACAGTGTAAGTGTGATTGTCTCCAACTTTTATAAATTTGTTTAAAGTTTTTGCAACACTGAGATACAGTTAACTGCAGGCGAACTCTCCTAGGTCTTGACAGAGCCTGATTCCAAAACATTTCTTTCCATTTTTAAATTAAACATACATGGGTGGCATGCTGCAGATAACTGCACAAACTCAGACTTTTAGTTAACCTTGCAGCCTGAGAGAGTAGAGTGTGATTGAATTTAATCTGCTGAGTGCAAAGGGAGCTTGTGGCACACCTTTGCTCAGTCATATTAGATGTGACCTTTTTCTTTAATGTCTCAGGTGGATTCATTCTTCCTTTGAAGCCCACATGGTTGAAAGTTGAGGGTGGGGTTATCCCAGCAGTCTGGGTGAGAAGTGGGCTACATCCTTGACAGGTCTCAGATCTGATTTTTTTTAGTTTGAAGATGCTAGTTTCTAATTAGATAGATGTGTTATATTTTCTCTCTATTTTGAATGAAATGAATTGAATTGTAACACTTTCTAATTCTTACTGGGTAAACCTTCCACAAATTTGGAGTCAGAATGTTTATCATGTTATATCAAATATCCCACAGGGAAGAAGTCACAGCCTGGTGAGTGTCATGTGATATGTTGTTTTAAATTTGTCTGGCTAAACATTTTCATATTATAGATTTATGTTTTTAAAGGGTCTGTTCTGACAAATCCCACTTGTGTTCACAGAGCTAGTTCCTCTAGTGTTATTTCTTTTTAAATGCCCTTTCCTGTTATTACTCACAAGATGACACACTCAAGTGTAATTGGTTATTAAAGGTTGTTGTCTTCATTGATACATTTGATGATAGTTGGTGCTAAATAAGTATTGAGTTTTTTTTTTTTTACCTTAGTAGGACTTCACCAAGGACTGCACTGACTTTTCTGGCTACTGAACCATGTGGGAAAGAACAGAAATGTCAAAAGATCTGTGAAAAAAGGTGGTTGAACTGTATAAAACATGAAAAAGATATAAAGGGATGTCTAAAAGTACTGAAGTACCAGTTAGAAGTGTTCAACGTCTGATAAAGAATGAGGGATTTTTGATTATAAGCCAACGTTTTCAGCTTCCTTTTCTTGGAGAATTAGAATTAGTAGTCTTCAAACCACTTCATCTAAAACTCAAACTTCACTGTGAGAAAATGTTTTAAAAAATTCACAAAAAAGAGGCATTTCAACAAAAATAAAATACATGGTCACATTATCAGAAAGGAGAAAAAGAAAAACAGCACAAATATAGACTTGAAAATTATATATTTTAAATTAAATGAATAAGAATTGTTGTCACTCTGTCCCCCTGGGGTCACACTCTGGTGGGCTGCTCCTTCAGCCTTCACTATCTGGGTGCTTTTTGTGGTGTGGCTCTGGGCTAGTCCTCGTCCTGGAAGATGCTGGGTTTGGCTGTTTCTTCTGCGATTGGTGGTCCCTCACTGAGTGTTGGAGTGGGCTCTTGGGCGACGTGGTTGCTTTGCCCCAGGCTGACCATATATTGGGGACAGTGACGATGTTCTGGGCTTGGGGGCTTGTGGCCTTGTGTCGCACACTGGAGGCTGTTTGTCTTTTTGGGGCTGCTGGGGTTCCTTGACACGGTGACTCCCTCCCTCTGCACTGGCGAGGTCGTGGTTGTGACTTTAGCAACAATCCTCTCATTATCTCACTTATATTTTCTTTAAGTTTTACACTATTCTGTAATAAAAAATATTTAATTTAAACCCGAAGAAATAGAAGCAATGCATTTTCCCTGACCACATGTGTTTTCCTAACAGAAATATGTCTTTTTTCCTAATTCTGCCATTGTATGTAAACATACCCTCGACTATACGAAGCCTGTAAAGTGACTGAGTCAATTGCTGGTGTCTGCAGGATGTGTAAATGAGATGTGGACTGCACAAAGATGAGGATTAACTCTGATTTGCTTCCCCGTTCACACACTTTTTGTTATGTACGACTCATGCAGCAGCAGTATGCTGAATTTAGTTCAGTTCATTTGATGCATATATGATAAATACAGTCTCTCCTTGCAGTAATGTTGTGAAGGGCATTCTTTCTTATTGATTCTCAATCTGTTTATATTTTTCTTGATTTAATTAGTCACCACTGACGTTGGAACAGATAAACAGCTATACTGGCTTATTGACTGATTTCCATCTCTCCTTTTTTTGCCCCATGAATATTTATAGAGTATGCTGCTGCTGAGTGTTTGAATAATTATTGCATAATAATATCCTCTTCTTTTACTCGCTGAAAGTTGATAGGGCTCCATTGCCTCTTGTGCTGTTTAGAGTGTCCAATCTTAGGAGGCAGATTAGACTGCAATTTGCCTCTGCAATGGTTACCAACGAGTGCTGGTGAAACCTCTCAGACACTTGCTGGTTGATGTATATGGATGTGACAGGAAGTCGCAATTTTCCTTGATTTATATTCCCTGGCATGTTAACCTTGTGAAGCTGTGCCAAACCCATGTGACATCAAATGACAAAACCACGTTTTTTTTCTCGTGTTTTCCTCCCTTGTTCAGCTGTCTCCTCTAGGGGACGACCTGACATTTTTAAAGTCTGTCATTTCGCCTCAGCAGGCACTTACTGTATTGGGGTTTTCGTCCTTCAGAAACCTTACAAATGCTTTTTTTTTTTGCATCTAATCAGTGCAGCATGCATGTCTTCCCTTACAAATAGCCACTGTGTTTCTGAATCTCTGAAAAGACCCTTGCAACTAGAGAAGCATGCTTTGTGTTAGCATTGTGTGCACATCTTTGTTTCATGTATGCCAGTCTTCATGAAAACACACAGTTTTATAGCTCTTGGAAATATCCGTTGCACCAGGATTGGAAGTCCTAGTGACAATGAAATTATCCAGGCAAAACAAATCATCGATTTTATGTTGAGTCCACACTGGAATCGGTGCAAACGTCCCTTTAGCAAAGCATTATTTCATGTTAAAGACTTCCCCAGAAACTGAGCACAAAGGCTTTGCCTCAGAAGGCAGATCAATGTGACATCTGAGGGTGATGCTGCCATAATACTGCAGGACTCAAACTGTATGTTTTACATCTATGTTCACAGGAATCCGTACACACGCATCAAAATGCATCTGCTGAAGAGAAAGAAAAACACGTTCTTTGTTTCCTAATCTTGGCTCACAATAATATCTCACACATTCATACAGTTGTCACCGTCATAATTTGATGTGATGATTATCCATGGCGCTCATGTAGCCTAATCTTTTGTTTGCTCCCTATTCTTCACAGACTAAATATGACAAGTGAAACCCGTTTAAATCTTCTGTCAGAGAATTGCTGCATTTTGTTGTATGTTAAAGCTTCTGCTCTGTGACAAATCCTAATTGGTTATAGAGAGTACCTTCAGGGCAGAATGTACCTGATGCTGTGAATTGTGTTGCTCTAATTGGGTTTGCCCGTAATCTGCTGCTGCTAGAGAGCCTCATGCATAAGCAGCATGGAAATCGTGTAATACTTGGAATGAGCTGCCGACATGTTTGATTTAATTAATCAAAAATTAGCTTCCAGCCTTGGAACGCATTCTGCAGAAAACTCTCCAGAGGAGGCGGGCAAAGTCCTGGGATATCTGCCTGACTATAAGCAGGCAATAAAACACATTAATAATGCAGTGTTTTTCCAAATTCTGTTCATCAGGGTTGAGGATGATGTATTAAGAGAAGATGAGCACTGTAATGTATCTGTTTTAGTGAGTCATTTGATTAATTTTTTTAGATTCTTTTTAAAACACAGCCACCTTGCATGGCTACTCAAGCTTTAAATTCCATAAAACACATTAAAAACCGTGCACTGAATGATTTGCTGCATTAATAACTAAGTTATTAGAAGATATTTTGCAAATTCACTTGCAGGTAAAACTATTAATATGTTTGTCTTTGTTTGTGAAGTTCTATTCATGCTAAAAACTTTTACAAGCATCAATAATTCCTCTCCATATGTGTTCAGATTCAGGACCTCGCAATCAGGTGCATTCAGAAAAACATCAAGAAGAATGGCGGCGTGAAGGACTGGCCCTGGTGGAAGGTCTTCACCACAGTCCGGCCCCTCATTAGAGTCCAGCTCACAGAGGAACAGATGCGAAGCAAAGACGTGAGCAGACCTCTCTATCGGCTTCATACCTCGCTCTTCAGTTGCACAGTCTTACATCACTTTCACACTGCATCACTTGGCAATTTAGTGTGGCCCATCTTGTCATTAAAGTTTGACATTTCTTCAGATGCTTGATAATTCAAGGTTTTTACCTGTAACACGTCATGTAAAATATATGGCTGTAATCTGTGCTCCAGGAGGAGATACAGCAGCAGAAATTGAAACTGGAGCGAGTGGAGAAGGAGCGAAATGAATTGAGACTGAACACGGATCGATTGGAGAGCAGGGTGGGTCCCTTTGTCTTTGTCATTGCACTCTGGGAGGATGGTGTTTGGGGATTGGTGTTGAAGTTCTGCTCTTTTTTCCCCCCTTTCCAGCTAAAGATTTGATCAGCAACTTGCATTTGAGCTGTGGTGAATATTTTGCAGCCTTGCCTCAACACCGTGTCTGTGACTGCTTATGTGTGTGTTCAGATCGCAGAGTTGCTGGCAGAGCTTGCTGATGAGAGGAGCACCAGCGAGTCAGCTTCCCAGCTGCTGGAGACTGAGACTTCAGAGAGGCTTCGCCTGGAGAGGGACATGAAGGATCTACAGGCACATATACACAAAAACACAACCGCTACACTACAGCATTAGAGGAAAAAATTCAATTAAACATGACTGACTTAATCTTCTTTGGTTTGGGGCCTATTTGCTGCATTCCAGGTAAAGTCTGATTCCATGAAGAAGCAGTTGGAATCACAGGAGATGGAGTTGATGGAAACACGGCTCATGAAAACATCAGAACTCAATGGAGAGATGGACGACGACGACGATTCTGGTTAGTTTAGTGAAAAACCACCCCTCGATTCAAAGGCCAAACGGGAAGATGAGTTTAAGAAATTGGCTTGCATTGGTAGTACTGTCAGAGCTTTTAAACATTTGTTTCAAATTCCCTAATTAATTGTACCTTTTGACACCAGCAGCAGCTTGACTAAGCCTCCCTAATGGGCATGTCAGCTCAGGTCAGGAGCATAATTTACTGAATCGCTCTGCACAGTTTGAAAATTTCCCTCACACTAATTGTAGCTGCAGGAATGAGCAGCTTTATTTGACCATTTCAGCAGGAAACATGGCGGTTGGACTCGGTCACATCTCACAGTAATGCCGTTAAGAATATTTTCCAAGTTTGGGATTTACCGCTAGCAGATTAAGATGTTCACTCCCAGGCGTACAACTAATGCCTGCTGCTGATTGGTTTCCCCCTGCTAGAAAATGGAGCGCCTGCTGAGAGCATATTGTCCGTGAGGCTTTTTTTTTCTTTCCTCCTCCAATACCACCCCCTTCAACCCACCTCAGCAGACAAGCCATTACAGAGCATATCAGAATTCTTAGATGAATGAGAAAGTAATCGTTGGGATCAGAGCTGGTGGCCCTGCAAGTTGTCATTATGCTATATATATGCTAATGAGCAGCACTGATGGAGGAGGCTGTGTTG
Organism: Callopanchax toddi; assembly: GCA_006937965.1. Taxonomy (NCBI): domain Eukaryota; kingdom Metazoa; phylum Chordata; class Actinopteri; order Cyprinodontiformes; family Nothobranchiidae; genus Callopanchax; species Callopanchax toddi. The sequence goes on along the minus strand of SSNR01000044.1, from coordinate 2,826,414 downwards.
GTATGTGAAGGAGAAATGGACAGGCTCTAAAATGATAAGGCTTGGAAATGAACCTGAACCTGAATGCCTGCCTGGCCGCTGTTTTAGTTCTGATAGCCTGTGACAGCTCCAGAATTAGGGTCGGCAGAGAACTGTGGAAAGTGCCACTTAGACATGTCCTTCTTTTAACTGCTATTGTAGTGTGCTCAGAATTCGTACCTAAGGTTTATTCAAGATTAGAGTTGAAATGCGGAGGCTGCTTTGTAGTTTCCCGTGGAATTTTTTGACCTCTTACGGTCAGGTTTTGATGAAAGAAGCTTTATTTCCTGAAAGATTATATTATGTTGCTTCTTGAACGTGATAACCATCTCAGCCAGTACAGTGCACTCGATAATCCACAGCATCCATCATCTTTGAGCTTTTGAGCCTCTTTCTCTGTGTACCCCCACTATGCCTGCATTAAAGGCAGGCAGATACACCCAAATGTCAGACATTTTTCTAAAATTGTATGTCTCTCCCGTAGGAGGAGAGTGGCGGATAAAATACAACAGAGCCGTTCGGGAAATGGACTTCACCAAAAAGAAACTCCAGCAGGAGTTTGATGACAAGCTGGAGACGGAGCAGCAGAGCAAACGACACGTCGAGAGGAAGGTGAGAAAACAAACATCTGTGACTTCAGCTCAAGAACTTTGTCTCCACTGGAGATCTTTAAACATAGTTAACGTAACAGATATGCATTAAACTGTCAGAGACTATTAATGAATATGCTAATGTGTGTGTGTATGCTGCAGCTGGCTGATTTGCAGACAGATAATGAGGATTTGCAGCGCTCTGTGCAGCAGCTGAAGAAGAAGTGCCAGAAACTGACGGCCGAGCTGCAGGACACCAAGCTTCATCTGGAGGGCTTACAGAGCCGCAACCACGATCTGGAGAAAAAACAGAGGAAGTCAGTTTCAGCGTACTCTCATCACTACAGCTGCCTTTTCATCTTTCTTTTTTTTCAAATTACAAACACACGTCACAGAGAACTTGCTGTTCTGCTCCCCTGGGATTGCCTGACGCAGGCCCACTCGACACAACGCTGAAGTTTTCTGTAATTTGAATAGTCGTCGAGATGGTCTGTAATCTGTGGAATTGCATTAGCGGAGAAAATGACTTAGACTTTAAGCACTTGAGAAGCTATCGCTGTGGCAGAATGTGATCTCTCCCCTGTGGCTAATTGAAGATGCTCTGTGGGTGAAATTATTTTCAGCTGCACTTCAGAGAGAAATACAGGGAATTACGACGAGCTGTCAGCATGAAACACTTAGCTGTTAAGTTCACTAACAATAAGTGTTTCTGCCCTAGACGGTAGAAGAAAACACTTAGCAGATTATTAAAATCCAGTGCTAAACCTATGACCAGCACAAGTGGACATTTAAACAGAAATAGAGCTACAAGATTATGATGAGGATATCATCACTCTATATCCTTCCTTTTAGTGCCCTTCAAAGAGCTGTTTTTTGCTAATTTATCAACACGATTTGTTCCATTTGTAGCTTTTATCGTTTGAACATGATTCATAGTTTGTGCTTCAGTTTACACCACGTTTTCATACAAATTCAACATTTTCCTGGGTTGTTGTTCAGTATGTTTGTGTATCCTTGTGTGTGCTCCAGATTTGACCTGGAGCAGAGCCAAGCTCAGGCTGAGGTACAAAGAGAAAAGAGCCAGCGGGAGAAACTGGCTCGAGAGAAAGACATTATGACCGGTGAGATATTTAACCTCCGCCAGCAGCTGCAGGTAAACGTCTCCTCCCTCCTCGTCTCTCTCTCTCTATGATGTACTGTAACAAGGCTGATCCAGATGTGCACTTTCACTGAGTCTCTTCCACCTGCAGGACAAGGACACTGAATTGTATGCCACCAATGTGAAAGTTCAACAGCTGGAGGCAGAACTGCAGGATCTGTCCTCTCAGGAGTCCAAGGATGAGGCCTCACTGGCCAAGCTGAAGAAGCAGATTCATGACCTCGAGGCAAAGGTGAAAGACCAGGAAGAGGAGCTGGATGAACAGGCTGGATCTATTCAAATGCTGGAGCAGGTACTGAGTGGTTCAAAAACAGTGCTTATTTCAATGCTAAACCATTTTTTTTCTGTGGAGTTTTAGCTTTAAAAATGATACTTTTCTAAGGTCTGAAAGTTCACAAATATTAAAAGTTACTAACCAGTTCATTCTGGTGCCGTTTCTGTGCATTTATATCCTGAGTTATGTGCATGTCCTCATCTCGTACTCAGGCTAAGCTGCGGCTTGAGATGGAGATGGAGAGGCAGCGCCAGAACCACTCTAAGGAGATTGAGAGCAAGGATGAAGAAGTGGAGGAAATCAGGCGGTCCTGCAGTAAGAAGGTAGGCGTTGCTCATTTTCACTCTTTGTCTAATAATTTTTTCTTATTTGAAGCATCTCATCTCCAGATTAACAATTAGTCGGGTCTGTTCAAGAAAAAGACTCTTATGTTCACAGATGTTATGAAGCTTTTTCAACAGTCTAATATGGTCGCAGACTAAGTATTTCAAGCGTGTTTATTTTTAGATTTTAAAAAACGTTTTCATTGAAAAAATGAAAGATGCCAGTGCAGCAGCAGCAGCCCAAAATCCCAGCATCACTTCCTGACAGAAAACCTAATGAAAGGCAGACAGGAAGGAAAAACAATCACCAGATAAACAGTTATCAGATTGAACAAAAAAAATCTTCTTAAGACTGTGAGTGGCAGAAGGTTCAACCATAGCATTAGAGCAGCTGTGAAGAAGGAAAAAATTAGGAAGTGTTGAGATTAAAGTCAAAATGTTGAGATAAAGAATTATTGTTTCTTGATAAAGCCTACTTTAGACTTTTTTTTCTTGACATTTCAACTTTAATCTTGACACTTCTTTTATTTATTTTCACGGTGCTCTGATATTCTTTCATACAGCTCTGATGGTCACGTGTGATGTTTTATGTTTCTAGTGTTTTAAATAGAAGTTATGTCCAGTTAAATGGATCTTTTACTTCACTTTGAGAGAAAACCAAAGGTCATACATCAGTGTGAGACACACAAAGAAGACAAAAATGTCTCAATTTAGATGTATTAGTTCTATATGTAGTAAAACATTTTTTTTTAGACTGATAAAAAGTTAGTGACACCATCGACTCCTGAACATTCAGTGGGAAAATGACCAAACATGATGAAGGTTAAACTGTAAAATACTTTAATCATATAAAGTCCAACTTTCTATGACTTGTTTAAAACATTTCTACTGTGCAGTCTGTCTGAGTTATGGAGCTCCAAAGAGGGATGGGTTTTCTTACCTGATTTAACAAAATCTTATTGTTTTCTATGGAAATTTAGAAAGAAGTGTTCACATTTTTTCTTGGTTGTTGTACAACCCACTGCTTCCAAAAGTCAAGCCTGCTATTCCCAATTAAACCACAGTTTTGACATAAAATTTGCATGCTGTCTTTAAAACAAAAACCATTACACAAACAGAAGAGTAGAAAGAGGGCTTCAATGCTTTTGCGTCCACTCTTCAACCTTTAATAATTATACAATGCAGAAAACACTTGAAAGTGCTTGAAACAAACTGAAATTGGTCATGGCATGGTACCATTTTTGAAACAGTGAAGGGAAACATTTATTTTGAACATATGTTTACACTGCAAGAAATGTCAGTAGAAAAACTGATAATGCTGTGTTTTCTGCCAGTACTTTTCCCATTAATTGTATGGACATTTATGTGTATTCTAATGCAATTTTAGTGAAAAATAACAAGTTAAACACATGTGAAAACATAAAAATCCTTTACATTTCTATGTCCTGCAGCTGAAACAGATGGAGGTGCAGCTGGAGGAGGAGTATGAAGACAAGCAGAAAGTCTTACGTGAAAAAAGAGAGCTGGATTCCAAACTTGTGTTCGCCCAGGACCAGGTACTTCCTTCACTCTGCCTCTGCTCCCTGTCAGCGCTGCTAAGTGTGTGTGTGTGTGTGTGAATTGGTTTGGGCCACTTCTTCTGATTGGAAATAAAACACTTTTGATTCCTGAGAGGCGTTATCAGTCTTAAAGGAGGGTAGACGGTCATGTGTAATGGTGATGACTACAGAAGAGTGCTCTGTCATTCAGGTGGGCCAGAGGGATGTTGAGACAGAGAAGAGGTTGAAGAAAGACCTAAAGAGAACAAAAGTCCTTCTGGCTGATGCACAGATTATGCTGGACCACCTGAAGAGTAACGCCCCCAGCAAAAGAGAGATTGTCCAGCTCAAGAATCAAGTACGTCATCCAGGGAAACATTTGCCTCTCATTCAACAAGACTAACCTACTTTTGAGTGACAGTGTATACTCAAAGAAATAAAATAAAAATCACAGTAGTTGAGAAATCCTCAGTCATATCCAGCAATACTTCTGATGTTTGTCCTTGATTTCTTGCCTGCACCTTTCGTTTGTCAGCTGGAGGAGTCGGAGTTCACTTGTGCAACAGCAGTGAAAGCTCGAAAGAGCATGGAGATGGAAATAGAGGACTTGCACATCCAGATGGAGGATGTGGTCAAAACTAAGATGTCGGTGAGTTTTCAGAAAGGATGACAAATGTTTTGAAGTAACCCTAGATGCCAATCACTTACAATGTTTTTGACTCATATTTATCTGTAGTGTATTAACGAATGCATGCACAAAGACACTTTTTCATGACACATTTTCAGCAACAGAGAAATCTGTTTGCAGAAAATGCTTCCAAACTCTTTTAATGAGAAAGTAAAACCAAGAAGCAACAATGTTTAATTACTTAAGGGCCCGTGCATATCAAATTCTCTCTTTTCAAAATGCAGCGGGGTTCTCATTAATATGCATACATCAAGCCATGCTGGGATATTAAAATAATAAACGCCCTTTGGCATATGTCTGATTTCAACATTTTTGCTCTAATGGATAAATGAGCTTTGTCGAATGTGTTTTTTTTTCTTTTCCTCCTCAGTCTGCTCATTAATAGCTGTCTCATGAGAGTACTGCCTACATTTTAGACTCATAGACTGCGGATATTTGTGTCTCTTGGGATGACACACACTGTGCTGTGTTGCCTGTGTTTTAGTTTTTAATTGCCGCATTTATGGCAAGGGAGGGTCTCCTAAATGTCTGAGATTAGAGGATGCATACCGGTGTTTACCCCGAACACAGACAATGAACTCAAAATAGGACATCACCAGTACACTGCACTCACTGCACTTTTCCACGCCTAAATGAGCCAATTGATTATCTCCAATTGGTGTCATCCTCCAGCCAGAACCCTGTCCAGATTGTGCTTCATTGCCATTAGATGAAACTCCAGCACTGCCTCGGCCTGGCCAGCTAATGATCATTTATTATATTCAACAGCTCATGAATAAACCCTGTCATTCTGCGCTAAAGCACGCTTCCTTCTCTGTTTGTCACTTAGCTGGAGGAGCAGGTCAGCCGTCTGCAGAGGGAGAAGAATGACCTGCAGTCACGCATGGAGGAGGATCAAGAAGACATGAATGAGCTGATGAAAAAACACAAAGCTGCAGTTGCACAGGTAGCTCAACCTGTTTGAATGCATTAAAAAGTCAATACTATTCCTTCAACTGTAGATGTTTAAACAGTTTTTTTTCTGTAGTTCTGCATTTATTTAACATTTCGTTTTAAAAATATGTGGCATTTTGTTCCGCAGTGGAGCTGCAGCTGAGGACATATTCTCCTTTAAACACAGCATGTGCTCTGAAATCAGAGAGATCTGCTCCACAACAAACTGCATGACAAATTATTGAACTTGGACCTGCTGTGTTCATGAACCATTAACATTAAAATAGATTTTTATTTCTCTGCACAGATAATTGAAATATTCCTCGACAAACACAGCTCTTTCTTGCACAAACACGCTGTAATTCTTCGAATGTTGATCTGTACATGTGACAGTCTGCCAGGGACCTGAGCCAGATCAGTGACCTGCAGGCCCAGCTGGAAGACGCCACAAAAGAGAAGCAGGAGATCCAAGAAAAGGTACAGTACAAGAAAGTATTCTGAAGGAGCCTACTGCCTCCTGGGAACCCGCCTGCTGCCTCTACACTTCTCTCTGATTAGGCCTCAGCTTTTCACAAGCTTTCTCTGATTATTGTGACCAAAAACGCTGGTTTTCTGTGGCAGCTTTCTTCTCAGAATTGCAATGCAATCTACATATAAATAGTGTGAGTGTGTGAAAATTTAGAGTCACTGAGGGAAAATGTTCTTTTTGCCTCTCGGGTCTCATAAGGAGGTTCGTATCAGCAGCTCATTGCTTGGATAAAATTAAAAGAATCATCCAAACTCTTTTAATAATTGTATGCTAACATGACCTGTCTACTTCAGTCTTAAAGAGTCGTCTCATATGTGTTTTATGTTCTTTGATTTGAAACCATCCCCCTTCCCAGGGGTTTGCTTATAACCACAGGACATAATATAAGAAGCAAACCCATAATATTGTGTTCCCTGATTATTCCAACCAACTGGAAAACAAGAAATGTGCCATTTTTCTCTCACACATTTAAAAAAAGGCTGTTCACACCTGAGTCATTTTTTAAATGTCAAACTGCTATTTTGTTGGAACCAGTGGGCTGTCAATTAACATGCATTGTGATGTATGCACAGGAGCATTTAATAAACCATCCATTCAATTAATTGCACTATGTCCAGATATGCATTTTAAATGTATTTCAGTTCATGAGCTCTGTTTGGTTTGATGCAAAGCTTCTTGGATTAATAACTAGTTACAAGCAAGTCTGAAATACAGATTAACAAATAAATAAAATCAAAGTATACATTTACTTTATTAGTTTTTGGACATTTTATTGTAGCTAATACTGCCTGATAAGACACCAGGCAAAAAAAGTTTATAGTAAATGTATATTAAAAAGAAATACATTAGCTTAGAGGCTTCGGTTTAGTAGATTTGTGCAGTTTTTAACTGGATCATATCAGCCGTTTCCACAGATTTCACCAGAAATTAGCATTTAATTTTTAATTCTTTTAAATTTTATTCCTGGACAGAAAAACCCAGAAACTTATTATTTTTTTGGGTTATTAATTTTAATCTTCATATTCTGCTTCAGCCACAAGCTACCAACATGCAATGCATGAATATAAAAATATAAAAAGTTTTTCTTTGTGTATTGATTTATATTATAATTTTTTATGTAATATTTTAAAATGTGTTGCACTTTGACCTATTAACATTAATGCTGCTCGGTACTCTAGACCTTTTTATTTATTTGTGCACAGAGTCAGAGGATGAACCCAGCTGACTTTGGTCATCCTCTGACATTTCCCTTCAGCATCACTAGCAGGTCAAAATTTTCACTTCGTCAGTGAAATATTTTAACAACCAACAGATGGCCTGCCTGTCAGTATTGACTCAAAAATGCATGGGTCACATTTTACTGGCTGCACATCAGCATGTTAACATCGTCCCAGTGAGCCTTTTTAGCATGCTGACTGCAGCATATACATGTAGGTCGAAGCTTTAATGTGTTTCTGTACAAATATCCCAAAAGCTGCTTCTGCAGACTTTAACTCATCGCATCGCCCGTCTAGCTCACTAACCAGAAGCTTTTTATTTGACTATCCTTAGACATCTAAAACTAAACAATTCTCTTGCTGCCTCTGAGCTGATTGGTTAAATTACTGTATCCGGTGAGGTGTCGGCTAATGGTTGATGCTCTGAATAAATGTAGATTCATATGGTATAAAGGTTAATGCACCTGATTTAGGTCTGTTTTTATAATAGAGCTTTCATCGTGTTTCTCTAATGGAGTACCATTTGTTCGGAGAATAACCTTTACCGCGTTAGGTGTGTCACATTTTAATGCATAACCATTTTCTTTGTTGATGCATTGGTTTGCAAAATGGATTTCTCCTTTTTCTCGGCTGATAAATTGGGATTTTGTTTAAAGGTGGCAGTCTTTTCTGTTTCCTGTTTGTAGATTGTGTGAATTATTTTTTATTTTTATGATGTTTCACATAAGAAAGCATTATGTGTTGGTCAGACAGGTTTTTTTTAGTGTGTAATTTGATTATTCTCTCTGCTTGTGTGCCTTTTAAGTTGACTTTAAGCATCTACATGCATTAGCTTTGTGTTGGACTGGTGTCCCCGCCCCTCACCCGTTGCTAGCTGGGATAGTACCACGCCTCCTGCTTCTCTGTACAGGATAATGCGGGTATAGCTGATGAGATGCAGTGGATTAAACAAATACAACCATCTGCTGTAAACAGTGTGTGGCTCAAAGCTCGGATCTGAGCTCCTTCCTCTCCCGAACAGCACATCATTTCCCTGTTTTGTTCAAATATACGTGCGCCGGAGTCACTCTCGGCCCACACATCCCAATTTTTCTGGCTGCACTTGAGTTACACAGCAGGCTGCAAGCCACTGTTAAAACATGCCAGAGTAGGCACTGATTGTTATCTAAAGCATCTGACCTTGAAGTGGTTATCTCATTCCCAGTTGGAGGGAAATCTGCCTTCTTTAGTAATATCAAAGGAGAACTCCAAATCCTCCTTGTCTCTGATGCAGAAGTCCCTCATTAGGTGCCCTGCTGCCTTTCAGGCCAGTTTTATTGTGACGTGTCTATCTTCCTTTTATCAGTCATGGGGAAAAAGGATTTAGATAGAACAAACGTGCTTTGCATGAAGCTGAAGCCTTTTTCAAAGCCTGTGAAATTACCGTGACTTGCTGTTACTCAGCCTGAACCACAGGCTCTTTTTTTTCTGACCATTTTAGGTAGAATGGAGGCTTATCTTGAACTCATTATTCAGACTGGATGCACCTTATTTATATTTACCAAGAGCGAATAAATTAACTGAAAATCGGTGAGAAAGTGAACAGTAATTTATTTTCAGGACATACACATAACATCAATGCTTCCTCTTGAGGTTTGTTCTCCACACAAAAGGAGAGGAAGTGGAAACCAGAGAGTTTTTCTCCTTGGTAACTGAACGTGTGTTTTTTTACACTCCTGTTTGGTGTGGGATTTTCCTCCAGCTCCACTCGCTGCAGAGCCAGTTAGAGTTCCAGGAACAGTCCATGGTGGAGAAGTCGCTGGTGAGCCGTCAGGAGGCCAAGATCCGTGAGCTGGAGACCAAACTGGAGTATGAGAGGACACAGATCAAACGCTTAGAGGTGAGATGGTTCTGCTGGTCTCAGACGATGCACATGGTGGATGCATGAACAGAATATTAACATTTAGATTCATGAGATACAGTGAACTTAGAACAGACTTAATTATTCTTTGACTTTACTTTGAAATCTGTTCTATTTTCAGGTATGATTCACAAGTTTTAATTAAAAAGGTCTTTTCAAGTTTTTATAAATACTAGAGCCAACGTACTGACGTTTTATACCAGTTGTAGCTCTAAATCATGACATAATGCAATTTATAATTAACTCCCAATATTTTTATTTAAAAAAAAACAGTCAAAATCAAGAAATTCACAAAAAACTCAGATTTTTACATTTCTATTTTGATAAAGGTTGAATATAACGAAGGCATATGTTATTCTTTATTTAAGACGTTCTTTTAAAAAATCATGAACAGATTTGAGGGTTTTGAGTAGAAAACAATAGCAACTTTATCTTGTTAATTTATGTGACTCAATAAGACATTTAATATGGCATCAATAATTACATTTTTTGTATTTAAATAAAATGATTTTCAGCTCATAACTGCAACTTAAACAAATATTACAAATTGCTGCAACATCTTCAGTGTTATCAATTAATTTCCACTCAAGTGTATTCATTCACTTTGAGCTTGAATTAGTCTTTACTTTACTAATTCACACTAAAATGTCTTGAATTAGAACTATTCTCAAAATAAGACCACATATATATTTAAATGATATTTCTACCCAGTAAAATAATGACTGTAATGTAATAGGGGTACAAGCATCTGTCTGTTCTTCAGAGGCTGCAGGATGTGGGAGTCTAAAGTTTTAATGATGCTGCAGAACACAAAAGAGAAGGAAGATTTGTCTTTTTTAGGGTATTTTCACAGAAATATCAAACATTTCTGCATTTGCTGACACATAAAATGCGCTTCTGGCCATATGTAAGAATGTTGATCGTTTACAACTCAATCAGGCTGCTTTAAACTTAATTACAGGTCTTTGTCATTATGAATAGCAAGAATTTTGACTACATTTTTCAGCCTACTTCAGTGTTTTAAAATAATCACTTTACCTGGTTTTTTTGGACCTGTTCCCAGAGCCTGGTGGGTCGACTGAAGGAGAATCTAGAAAAGATGACGGAGGAGAGAAACCAGCACATTGCTGCAGAAAACAGGGAGAAGGAGCAGAATAAACGCATTCAGAGGCAGACTCGGGACATGAAGGAGGAAATGACAGAGCTGTCCAAGAAAGAGGGAGAGGCCAGCCGGAAGAAGCATGAACTGGTGAGGCGTTAGGTGCTGGAGGACCGTACTGGTAGTTAAGGTAGTTTACTGTAATGGTTCTTCTGTGGATTCATTAAATCTCCAGGAAATGGACATCGAGAGCTTAGAGGCTGCAAACCAGAGCTTACAGGTGGATCTTAAGCTGGCCTTCAAAAGGATAGGGGACCTGCAGGCTGCCATCGAGGACGAGATGGACAGCGATGACAACGATGATCTCATCAACAGGTACTGAAACAGCTTCAGTGTTCTGAAAGGGAACCGGCACAAGTGTGTTAATGATGGCCGTGTTTCACTTTAGGTCCTGCACTCGTAGGTTCACTTTCACAGTTTACTGAGACATGAAAGGGAGCTGAGCCATCATTAATGTTATTAATTCCAACTGCGCTTTTCATGCTGTGACAAGTCAAACTGTCTGCTGTATAAATATCTATTCCGTCTGCTTCACTAGATCCTGTAATGAATTTTTGGCACTGCAGTGTAGCTAAAGATCTAAATTACAACAAAACCTGCTACTTTTCTGCTCAGGCTGCCAATCATTCCTACATACATTGTGAACCTCTTTTGTACTGTATGAGTCACACACTGTGTCTGCTCCCTGAGTACTCCTCAAAAAGGTTTAATTCAGCCTCCCGCCTCTGATCTTTTGTCTCTTCGCTGGTTTTTCTTGTTTGATTTCTGCCTCCCTCTTTACAGTGGGGTTGAGGGTTATGTTCGCTCTGAACCCGGGGAGGTAAACACTGACTGCAATAACACACACCTCTCAAAGGAAGACATCACACACACCAGCTCTGTCTGAGCAGGCAGGAGTTGATTTAATGTTCTACAGAACAATGGACGAGTATTTACGTGTGTGTTTGTGTGTAATGTTTTATTTGTTGCTATGTTATTTTGTCCTCCTTTTGCAGTGTTTTTTTTATATATCTCACCTTCTCTCTTTCTCTTTTTTTCTCTCTCGTTCCCTTTTTGGTGTCATCTTCACTTCTGGCAGTTTGCAAGACACGGTGACAAAATATCAGAAAAGAAAGAACAAAATGTGAGAATGGAAAATGCATCCTTTGTTTCTCTCATTGTGTTTGTTAGTTGGATTTTTTCACACTCATTTTTTAACCGCAGGGGGAGAATAATGCAGTATTCCTTATCCTTTCACGTTTTTGTTTTTTTCCCAATAGCCCTGCGAGGAGAAGACATTTTAAATAGAATGAAAAGCGGCGTCTGATAAAAAGCCGCGTTTAAAGGACGCCCCCCCGTGTTCTGTGTTGTTTCTTTTTATTTCACGCCACGTGTCTGAAGGTGTACATAGCCTGCCTCGCTGGAGGTTTCTGGGCTTGTTTGTTTGATGTAAGATGAAATTTAAACAAGAACGGAAAATCAACTATAATCTGAAAGTCACCTTCATTCTCCTTTAAAAACAAACCTCACTGTTTTGGAAAATATGTTCTTGATGAGGAACAGCGAAGTGTAATACTGCTTTATTATCTCCATGTTTTTTACGACATCGTAATCTGTTACTTTTAAAGCTTTTCTGCATGATGCTCTGTGGTTGTGTTGATTGATGGATGAGGATGTTGCTTTCTAAGGCTTATGTAAGGTTTTACCCACACTCTGCAGATATTTGCAGCCTATGATTCATATACATGGAATAATCATAAATATTACATTTAACTTCAGTTTTATTTGTGTCATTTACTGAACTTTTACACATAATTATGGAACATTATGTTGATACAAAGCAACGGGTTTTATGGAGCTAAAGTTATCTGCGTGTTTTATAAAATATGATTCTTTAGTAATATAAAACTAAAAAAGTATAATAATGAAAGCTAAATGCTCTAAATAAGGACAACAGGTCTAAGTTGACAAAATCAGATGTAGTGTAGGGAAGCCAATGTCTCCATATGAGGATGCATTGTCTCGGGGGTTTACTCTAGGGATGCACCAATACCAGATTATTGCAAACTGAGTACAAGAATGAGTACTTGCATATAAGTACTTACCGATACTGAGTACCAATATGAGTACTAATAAATGCCATTGATCTAAATCATGGTTTGGTACAACTGCAAACACACAGTTTGTCAAAAATAGTTTTGCATTTTTTAAATATAGTTCTTAAACACAATAACTTTGATTTGCAGCAACATTAGCAAAATGCTAAATTAAACATGCTAACACTTTGGGAATTGATTGGGCATTTTACTGTGAGGATTCAGATAGCGTGCGTATACTACTGCTACATAAAAACAACAGTTACTACTATTACTACAACACATTTAGGTTGACCCCATCTGCTCTAGAATTAGCTCCAGTTAGCTGCTGTTGTCTCTCACTGCAGCTCAACTGAGAGCTGAGCATCACGCTACGTTAAATAGTATCGGTATCAGAGTACTTTTATGAGTATGAGTACATGACCTTAGTATTTGACCAATACCAGATACTGATATCAGCATCAGTGCATCCATAGTTACTCAGTCAGCTGCAAAATCGTAAAGGTTTTTCACATTTTTTAGCACTCACAGGACTATGTGTTGTGAATGACTCTCAGCTACAACTAAATCAAATTTTAGCTCAATATTTGTAAAATTATACATTATAGCCATGTCTATTAGGTCAATTTGCCTTTGTAGACATTAAATCAGTTTGACTTCAAAAGCAATCAGTTGTAGATGTTCACACTGACAAACCATCCTCTCCCACCTTTCTGTGGCAGGCAGTAAGCAGTGTTATTTGCACAAACCTACTATAATAAATGTGACTTACATGTTCTTTTAATCCATAAGTAAAGTGTGAGTTATGAGCTGAGATTAAAACTAGGTGTCCACGGCTTCTTTGTCAGCAAGTGATGCAAAACCACAAGGCTCCATTTAAATGTTTAAGCTCAAAGCTGCTTCCTCATGCATGCTACTAACCCAACGTCCTTTAATCAGCATGTTGTGGAAACCTTAATGCAAAAGTTTTCCTTGTCTTGCTTTTAAAAATGTGCAGTGACTGATTGTGAATGTTAAACAATGTCCTCTCTTTTCCAGTTTTTACACATTGATCATTTTTATTTTGTGGCATCGTATTAAACCGTTTGAATCCCATCACAGCATATTAAGTTCATCTCTGGTTTGCAGCACATTCTGTCCAAACCTTTTTGATTTCCTGTTCCATTACATTTAATTGAATCTATAATATATTTTTTTTTTCACCACTTTGCCTTCTTTATGATCACATTTTCAACAGGGAACCCATGTGTATCAGTGTTCTCCTTTTCATTTTGTGCAAAGGGCGATGATTTGCCACGTTTACTTAATCACATCTTCCCTCCTTCAGCACCACTGCATTAGCAACATGGATGAACGGTAATGGAGGAGGTGATTTTTCTTGTAATTATGAAGGGGAATTTCCGGTTGATTTGTGGCGCTTTCTTAATGTTTTTTGAGGTTATAAGATCAAACAGAAACCTTACTATTAGTAGTAGTATTATTATTTCAGGGGCAGATAATATGAGTTAACTTAGTGTTTCCTCTCAGACTGCAGCGTAATACGTGTCCTGCATTTAGTTTTCAAAATAATTAGCATAAAATATGGTTTTCTAGTTCTTTGAGTTCAGTGTTTGTCTGGTAGTACCGAGCCTTTCGAGATTTGGTGCTGAACGTAAGCGCTTGTGACAAAGATTTACAGCCGGTACGGGCAAATTGTCAGAAGCGATTAACGTTCACTTCCGAAGTCCTGAGGCTTGTTTGTATCCATGAGCCTCTGGACTGGGGACTGGTTAGCTACTAGTGTGTGTGTATGTGTGCGAGTGTGTGTGTGGGGTAAGGATAAATCGTTTGTGACACCATTTTTACAGCACTCAATTGCAAGCCACCTTTCATTCTGCGTGCTTGTGAGAAGCGGGAGGGGGAGACAAGTTTTTGCCCATTGGCTGGTTTCAATTTTAGTAATGTGTCACATTAAAAAGTTGCAGCATCACAGAGCTGACAAATGGGCAACATGTGTAATCAACTTGCGAGTATTAATGAGCCTATTATCTTGTTTCTGATGGGCTTTTATCGGCTGTAGTTAATATGCACAAGTGAAGACAGGCAGTAGAAAATAAAGGGATGGTGTATAATAGCTGAACATGGACTCACAATTTTTGTTTCTTGCCTCATAAAGTGCCTCTTAAACTCTGAAATGAAAAAAAAAAAAAGATTTTATGCAGACAATGCTTTAACCTGGCCATTAAGACTCTCTTGGATTATCATTATCACCCTCTTAAAAAAGGAAGAGGACCTAAATTAAGATATTAATGCTTTTAGAAAGCTTAAAGGCCATTTGCACGGAGGATTTGATGCCCCTTTCTTATTTTTGTTCACCTTCTCACAAAACCCAAATACCACCAGCTCCACAACCAGCCATCTCATTGCTTTTAGGCTGACTGTCAGAAAAAGGAAGTGAGGAGGAAATGTGCTTTGTTGTGTGAGGAAAAATGACTGAATGTGAGTCATAAAGCTTGGGGACAAGATGGGGGGGTGGGTGGTGCTGTTAAGTGCACTGCAGTGGGAGACCTAGTGTACATTAAAGCAAGTATCGCATGTGGTCGAATGATGGAGCCAGCAGCAGCTCTCCTCTCGTTTCACACCTCTCAGAACATTGTGTTTGCACCTTTGCGAGCATTTTGCCGAACGTTCCAGGGCTCGGATAGATAAGCTTGTCCACAAAGACAGATCTGTGAAGTGCATCACCGTTTCTCATTTTTAATGATAGCGAGCTGCATGTGATATACAAGGCGAGATTGATGAAACATGGCTCTTTGAAAATTACTGTAGGTAAGGCTATTAATAATAGCATGACCGGCTATTAATCAAGAGGAGCTAAGAATTGCAGATGCTTTACAACAGCTCTGTCATCGCTGCTTTAAATATACAGTCTGTTATCTTGAATCCGTGAACCGTATCGTAAAGAAAGACGTTTTCTCTGACAGACTTTAGCGTGGTGTCAAACACACTTTAGGCCCTCAGAGCATGTGGATGTCTTTGCTCTGTGTAAATTTATTCTCACACATCATGCAGCCATAGCAGGGAGCTCTTGGAGCATCAAGGTTAGCAACTGTGTTTGCTCAAACAGAGAAAACATGTTTATATTTTCCCCACATATTGTCTCTACCAATAGAGGCCAGCATGACTGTTACACATGTTGAAATGGTTCATTTTTTAATTTGATAAAAACTATTTGGTACAGAGTACCAGATCCTTTTCTAGGAAAGTTTTCTCAAGTATTAGTTTATTTGAACTTACTAAAGCAAAGACAGAGAGGAAGTCACTTCTGCCTTTAAAGATAAACTCAATTATTTTACAAAAAAATCTTGAACTTGAGGTTATTGGCCAACTCAAAAATGGTTTGGCCAAAAAGGCATTTGGCATTGTGTTACTTTGACTTTTTAAAAATAATTTAGATGAATGTTTTTGATATTTTGATATGTGTTTCTGTTTAATTTGCTTTGCAGTAAATTCAATAAAACAAAAAGGGGGCAACATCAGCTTCAGAAAGAACAAACAAACCCAATAATACTAATAATATAAGCTTTTTTAGAACATGTGTAAATAAAATGGTTTTAAGCAGAATAGAACATGTAAAAAATATGTATGTACATAACTAGGTAGCCGACAAAAGAAAACTGCGTAAATAAATATAAAAAGTGATGATAACACCAATCATCATCATAATAATGATGATCGTATTGATCAATAATATCACTACCATTCAGAATTATTAATATATACATTTTCGGAATCTTATTTAATCCCTCCTCTTCTCAACATCCAATAACTACCAGTAATTAGTTATTTTACCCCCTGCATGTTACATTTCATCTTCATGTAGCTTGTGAACAAAGAAATATTTTGCTATATATTTACATAATATACACATACACACATGGGATCATAACTAGCATGGACATATAAGTAGTCACAATGTATGTTAAAGCCACATTGTGGAGGATTTCATCAAGAGAGCAGTTTTTGAATCTAACGTCCAAGGCTCCTCCTCAAAACATCTCGACACGCGCGTCCAGACGGCGCATATACGTTGCGGGCATAAACTGTACAGCTCAATGTGTAGGGTTTAATCACTCACAGTTCACAATCTTATTCCAACAATACTACGAGGGTCTGATGAGCCCTCTCTGTCCCTGCTGCTTCTGATATTAGCTCTGTTAGCAGAGAGCTGCTGCTGGACTCTGAAGCTGAACTTGACTCGGCCTTGGATGAACTTTCTGACCAAAATAAACGCGTAACCCTGTCAAGCCTTGCCATTCTGTGAGGTGAAAGGTTTAAAAATAAAAATAAATCCATCTTTAGCTGGGAAATGGTTAGGTTTTTAGTAGAAATGAGCTGTGAGACTGAGACGCAAACAGAAACACACGGAGCGTCCTGTACGACAGCGCCCCCTACTGGTACAGGTTTGGTCGATGAGCGTGCATGTTGAGAGAATGCAGACATTTGAATTTCATTGGCTGAAAAATGTCAGCGGCAAGAAATAATGCAAAGGGGTCTCTAGGAGGAAGGAGGGTCTTCATCAGAATGACAGATGTTGTGGAACTCAACCCATAGATCATAGTTTAGACCTGAAATATCATTTAAAACATTTAGAAAACTTTGATACAGAGAAAAATAATCCAGAGAGCCGCTTTAAGTGTTTAAGCACATTCTGTGAGAGTCTTCCTTGCACCGTATAAAATAATTTTTTGTGCTGCTTTTTAAACTGCGTCCTGCTTGGATGTCTCCTCAGTTTATAACTCTGTTCCAGAGTTTCACTCAACACACTGAAACTGATGTGCATTTAAATGACTGAAGATGTTTTAGGGCAGCGAATCACTTTGACTTTTTTCCTCTGCTCAGAAAA
This sequence comes from Callopanchax toddi, assembly GCA_006937965.1. Lineage (NCBI taxonomy): Eukaryota > Metazoa > Chordata > Actinopteri > Cyprinodontiformes > Nothobranchiidae > Callopanchax > Callopanchax toddi. Next base: position 2,809,126 of record SSNR01000044.1, on the reverse strand, counting down.
ACTGTTAGCTCATCAGCCCTGAAAGTCATAAAAGTTATTTCTCTGAACCGAGGCTGTTCAGATAGCTATCTACAATAATCAATCATTATAACTCCTACACAGAAACACACTTGAAAATGGCCTAACAACCCCTTCAGTGTGTTTTGACCATGATGGCAGTATCGACTTGTAGGTTGTCACTTTGCCCCCCTCCTCCTGTTACGTTAACCTTCGAAGACAATGGGCTGCATCAGTCAGAATATTCACTCGAGATTTGAATGAATGAATACGGCCCGACCTTATCCAGGTGGGATCTGTTGAGCTTTTTCATCATGATCTGGTGGCCTGTGTTTATTGATTGCCATGTCAAGTGCCGAGGCAATGGGGCAGTCTGGTGGCTCTGCTCCAATACAGATCACCAGGGGCATGGAGGACATGCAACACAGATGCTGGCAGCTCAGAACCGACCAAACAAGTTAATTATACCTCCAAGAGTTTCATCTGCATCCTGCTCTTTCACTGGCGCATTTGCATTGCAGTTGTATGTTAAGGAGATAACAAAAACAAAAAAAAAGAGAACACATTTAGAATTTGTTGAAATTGTTGAATCGCAGCTGCTGCTTAACTGCAGCCTGTCTGATTCGCCTTGCATCATTAAGCTAACCCCTGTTATTATGAGATAAAGAATGCAACTGTGAAACTCCTGACAAAAAAACTCACAAAACGTGACAAGTAACAATTATTTTGCCTGTGCAATTCCTGGGTTTTGATGCTGCACGAAATATTCACATAACAAGCACTAAAGTTCGATTTTTTTGTCTTAAAATTTGTTGATTACTACTTGTAAAAAGCAATCAGTTTGACCAGTTTAACATATTTCTGTGCGGATGGACAACTGGTTAAAGCAGTTAATGTATTGCTCGCTTGGCTGGCAGAATTTTGTGCTTAATGTTATACAGTAAAACAAACAGAATATTTCTGATGCTTTTTACCGACTCCTTCTTTTTCTTTCCCCTTCGCAGTGGGGGGGAAACAGAAACAGACTCAGAAGTGGAGGACCGTGTGGACGGGGTTAAGTCCTGGCTCTCAAAGAACAAAGGCTCCAACAAGATTCAGTCTGATGAAGGAAGTCTTAAGAGCAGCAGGTTAGTCGCTGCGTTCTTCTGCATCTTGTCGAATGATGATCTAGTGATAAAACTACCCACATTTCATTAGACTTAAAAAGGCCCAGGATCACCTGGGGCGCTGTGCAACAGAAGGAAGGGTATCTCATGTGATTAGGTGTCATCTCTCTCCCCCAGTAATCTGTCTAATGACAGGAGGCGGTATGGGGAAGCGGCTGCTGTCACTTTTATTGAGGTGGCCTGTGGCCAGTTGGCACGCCTGCCAAATGACGCCTCTGTCAGATAGGTCCTTTCACTAGTTGATTGCCTCACTTTCAGCAATGTACTCTGTGCATAACAGCAGTGGTCAGAGGTACTATATGTGTTCCCTGGTCCCAAGGACAAATCAGAAAAAACCACAGATTTTCTCTCTTTGTACCAATACTGCATCACAAAACATCAAGCTGCTAAATTATAAAACCTTAGATGCCACAGGTCTGTAGACGATGTTTCACAAAACCAAAAATTTGAACTTCTTCTTATTTTCTGTTGGTTTCTCTGGTATCGATTTTTACCACACAACCCTTCAGATATTCAGCAAATGCAGATGCTAAGGAGATGAAAGAGGGTAAGGAGAAGATGAGCGATGGCACTAAAGATTGGAAGGAGGTGGAGCAGAACAGATCTGTGTCTGTCATGAGTTCCCTCAGCTACAGGAAACGCTCCAACCTGAAGGACTCCATTGGGGGTACAGGGGATGAAAGCTCACTGTTCAGTACTCTGAAAGAACAGCCTGACGTGCCCGATCATGCTGCCATTCGCAAAGCCAAGTCAAAGACCGGCGAGCTCCAGGAAGACAGGAAGAAGAGTCTGGAAGATGTGGATGACAAAGGGTCTGTCATCTCCCTGGCTTATTCTGAAGCCACCAGCAGAGCCAGGAAGGGCTTTGAGTCCCGCTGGACCTCCCGCAGCAGCCCTGAGTTTGATAAGGAGTCCATGGTATCCTCTGTGGTGCCCAGCAGGATGTCCACCAGGAGGGGCATGTTGGATATGGACGATGACAACAAGTCGACCATCAGCAGTGTGAGCCGTTCCAGCCCCCGTTCTTTGCGTCGCAGCAGCTCATGGAAAGACGACAGGCGCAGCAGCTCTCGCATGTCTGTTGCCCGCAGCTGTGGCCTCAGTGAATTCGGTCTCCACGTAAATGCTGATGATGATGATGGCCAGAGTGCAGCTTTTGGTGATGGCGGACACTCGCCTTACAGTTCTGTCAATCGCAGCTTCTCCACACCACCTCAGCCACGCTCTTCAGACGCCAATCCGACGGACACATCTGACATTAAACCGGTCACTCACAGGAACTACCTGGACCCTGACTTAGAGGCTGCAATTAATGAGGTGCTGAGCTTCAAACCCATTAAGTTCAAACGCAGCAAACTGGATGAGTCGAGTAGTGAGGAGGAGAAGAAAGGTCCGGGAGGAGAGGACAGTCGAAGGAAGGAAGATGATGATGTTTTGGGCCGCAGCACATCGAGCCTGCTTCGCTCCTCATCCAGCTCAGCTCAGGATTACGGCAGTCGCAAATCCAGCTCCTCCCGCAGTCATAAGGATAAAAAAGCTAAAGTCTCTTCATCATCCTCCTCCTCTTCCTCCTCCTCCTCTTCCTCTTCTTCTGAAGATGACAGTCATCGCAGCAGAAAGAGCACCAAAGGGAAAAGGGACAAGAAGTCCAAGAAGAAATCCAAGAAAAAACTAAGTGAATCAGAAGATTCCTCGTCTTCCTCAGAGTCGTCCGAGTCCTCCTCTTCTGGCTCAACCGTCTCCTATCGAAGTTCTAGTAGTGTTAAAAGAAACCCAAAACAGCAATATGACGATGAGACGGAGGTGGCCGCTCGTGGACAATCGAACAAGAAGGAAGGCAAGAAGAAACAGAAGAAGGTGGATAGCTTGATGATGAAGTACCTCTACAGGCCCGACAGTGACTGATACCAGCAGAACAAGGTGACGCACGGTGTTATAACAACCCCGGAGCCTGACAGTAATCAAACTCAGGATGTTTCACTCAACACACTAACCTTGTTTGCTGTGTGAACGTTTGTTCTGACAGAATAATCCTTCTGATGCACTAATTCTCACCTCCTTTTTTCTCCAGAAGTCAAACCAGCTAATTGGATTCCTGACATTTAGTTGTGCAAATATTTAAAGAAGTCATAACAAAACAAAGATTCTGACACTCTGAACCAAACAGAACACAGTTCTGTCTGTATGTGTTATTTACTTTTTGATGCCAGTATTTCTGCTAAATCTCTTGCTGTGCCCATGCACGATTTCACAGAATAAACACAGACTATCCCTGAAACGAGCTGCCCACACTCTCACAGTGACCATATGCCATCCAGCTATATTGTAGGTTTTCACTCAGCCTTGCTTTGTTTTTGCCAGTTTTTTCTCTTCATTTTGAAAAATGACCTGTTTTCGCTCCACAAATACCTCTAGATAGATTATAAACACACACCAGTCACTTTGAGGATTTTTTTCTCTCCCTAAACGGCACTGTGAATAACTGCTGCTTCTATTCCTGTTCTGTGATGATAGAAGACATCTCTGCAAATGTGAGCATTTCTCGCTAATGTTGTGTTTGGTGCTGTTATAAGTACTTAAGTGTTAAGAGAAAGTGTCTGGCTGTGACTTCTCCTCTAGCACAAACAGAGACTGGCAATGAGGCAGGCAAAATTACACCAATTTTTCTTTTCACTCGAGGTGCGATAGGCCTGTTGAAACTATTTGATGTGAACACTTTGCATCATAATTAAAGTGCCAAAATTAGATCTGAGCTTCAAAAGCGGTGTATTTTAGGAAGGTCTTTTTTGACAGTTTGAGTGTCTCTTGTGTTTATAGAACTTTAAATTTGAAATGCATCATATTAACTGTTAGGACAGTTGTCCAGAATAGAAAAACAGCTTGACCCTTTTTAAACACTGGCCTTTAGCGCACTGAGGAAGGTTTAGTGGGTGACTAAAGTTCCTATGTGGCAAGCAAAAAAGGATTTTCATGATTGCAACTTTTCAAATACTGTTAATCCAAAATATTAAATTTCAGGGACAACTTTTAAAATGCAAATTGTCTCTTAAATTAATCTTTTTGAAAGACAAAAAAACTGACTCTTAGGTGAGGAATTTCTGCTTTCATGTTTAAACACTGTTCTTGACTTTTCACACTAAATGAAAGTCCTTTAAAATTCTGGGTTACACAGGTAGCTTCAAGTTAGTTATTTATGGTTATCAGATTTTTAATGTTCATCAGCTTTGTACAACTCGCATAGGGTAGGACAATATATTAAACATTGTTGAGTCGTTTATGAAAAAAAAAATCACAATATATTGCAGACACCCCAAAAAAAGCCCCCCACTCCCCTTAACCATCAAATATAAAAATGTGAGATTATGGCCTGCCTTATCCTGCTGCTACTCAGAGTTAGCAAACACAAAATGGCTCTAACTCTGTGAGTTCTACAGATATGAAGCTAAAATTTAGTGTCATAGTTGCTGCGAGTCATTGATAACACATACTGTAAGCGCTAACTGATCATGTGAGCCCTTTGTTTAAAACGTTGCCGGTAGCTTTAGGAGTCAACCCAATTCAAGGTGGCCATCGGTCAACTGACCTTAGAAAGCACATAAATGGCTTTAACTCTGTCAGTTTGACAGATATCGTTTTAAAATTTGGTTTAGAGATATGTGTCAAAGTTTGGCATTGACTGCTGGAGTCAACCCTGTTGGACTATTAGCAAAATAACTCAAGAACCACTGGATGGATTTTAATGAAACTTTCAGAAAGTAATTATCAAACAACTGATTTTATTTTAGATTCAGAAGGTGATCTTAATACTCATGAAACATATTCAGATATTATATGTATGTCTATTGTAAAGACACATAATTATGCTAAAATAAATGATCACATCAATAATGCACACTAAACAGAATGATTTATATTAGGAATAATTAGAAATCCTTTCCAACACAGGGACACTCATAGTTGGTAAATGTCTTGTTTTTTAGTTGTTTATTTTCTGTTTTCAAGTCTGTTAATAGATATCCTGCTGAAATCTATTCACTGAATGAAGTTGCCCTTAAAGTAATGCAAAGACTGTTTATTATGTCTTGAGTTGTCATGACAACATAGTCTAAAAAAGCTCCAGTAACAGCCTTTAATGAGTGTGGTAGGCACAACGCAGAGTGCTGTAATCTTTTCAACCTTGCTGGAAGTTACCGAGCACATAAATGCTGAATTAATTTCTGTTTACTTACCAAATGCACGTGTCTTTTACTAATGTTTGAATATTCTGCCTCAGTCATGATCCTCATGCATGTGAAGTGGATGTTTTCCAGAGCTTGTTTTTAAACGTGAAGCGAATTGATTGGTATGATTTCTGAGGGAGCGGGGGAATAAAGTGGCCACAAATAAAAGTTTTTCTCTTGAGCTCATGGAGCAAGAATTAAAAATTTAAAGAAAAATTGAGAAAATCAATTTGCATGAACGTTGTGCAGCCAAAACGCTCTTTTATCGGTGCTTATTTTCATAACCTTCTGTCTTTTGTCTCCTTTGTAAGTAGCCAAGTGATGAAATAATGGTGTGTCTATATTTGTGTTGACCCCTGCAGCCCTCCTGTGTACCGGAGACACCTGAGTCTTGGCAGATCTGATGAAGAGGATGAAGCTGACAGAGACTCCAGCAGGCAGTCCCTGAGGCAAAGCAACAGCGAAGGCTCATTGATTGAGAGCTCGTCGTAGTCCTCACTCAGCCAACCTTGTTCTTTCAGTGACACCAATCACACAGGAGGGACATCCTTCTCTCCCTCCCCCCTCCTTACTGTGTTACCACTGCCTGGCCAGCAAGGACACGAGAGAGGCTCATGAAGAACACTCGCTTTAAAAATAACGCAGCCCGGACTTTTCATCACACTTATTATGGTGCAACCTTTTATGAGCGTGGTGTGACTCTACTCCCATGACTAAATTGAGCTTTTTCATTTCACATGACACAACAAGCTGAATCAGTCACACTGTACAAATAAATAATAAAATCTACATCTATCTATATATAATATATATAATCAGGCAGTTTCTTAAGAACTCCCTGCTGCTTTATTCCACCAGAGCTTCTTTTCAGGCATATTTAAGCACTTCTCTGCTCTCTCCTCCAACATCGCTCTGCCAAGAGGATTTAGATAAGCTGCTCCGGCTGGACTTCTTCAAGAAGGTCTGACCAACTATTAAGATTATTCTTATCTCGTCTCCGTTCACGTGGACTAGCACAGCGGGAGAAATTAAACCCGTTTCTAATAATTATCTGGCTGTAAGTTTACATGTAGCTCATGCTCCAAACTGAGATATTCTGATGTGAGCAGCTGATTGATGACATGCACGTAATATATATATATATATATATATATATATATATATATATATATATATATATATATATATATATATATATATATATATATATATATATATATATATATATATATATATATATATATATATATATATTTTTTTTTTGCAAATGTCTATTTGAACGAAGTGGTTAGGTGTTTAAATGTGAGCCTTTCTACACTTGAATAGCTGAGAAATCGATTAGATTAATAAAAAAAACCTATAGATATATCTGGAATCAAATGCTTTGCGTGATATTTAAGTAAATTAAATGTGATTTTTTTTTTTCTTAAAGCTGCTAGAGAATCATTCTCAGAACATATATGTCAAATTTATGCTTTTTTAAAATCTAAGATGAATGAATACTGGAAAGCTTTTGCTCCTGTGGCATAATTCTTGAAGTTAAAAGGGAATACATTTGTTGCTGTCATGCATGAGCTTTTCTCACAGCTCGCTCAATCTCGCTGATGCTGACATGCAGGCATTAAGTGTATTTTTAAGGCACACAAGCTACAGTTCCTTTAAACGTTGCAGAATGATGCTCTGAATGTTATATTTTTGATGTTATTGGTTCCAGCAGTAAAATACTCTCAAGCTTATTCCTGTTTCAGTGTGCCAAATATCACCATGTATAGCTCGTGTGTACACTATATAACATCTAAGTTTAGAAATAAGCAGAACCTTTTGACAGAAATGGTGCAGAAACACACGGAACACAGCGATGGAGTCAAACCAGCTCCACCATCTTCCTCTGTGCTCAAGTTTAAGATGTGCAGAAACATGCATAGATCTGCAGGGACTTCACACTCTGACCCAGAGGACCCAGAGGATCCAACGTTCTGGTACCAGGCAGCACCCGACACTCCCCAGGGACCCTTCACAGACCCCGTTGGGCCAGAGCTGGGGTACATAATGATTCTGTGGCTGCTCCCTGCAGAGGTTTATGGAAATATCTGAGATTAAAGAATTTAGCCTAACAGAAATCCAGGCATGTTCTAATAACTGGATCTCCAGGATAATACGTTTGGTATTTCTTTTGTCTGACCCATGTTAATTAGCAAAAATAAAACAAACTGCTTAAATTATTTATTGCAATAATTGAGCATCTGAAATGATAGAAACTGATTACTAATTAAAACCTGGTTGTCAAGACAAATCTGAAACTGGATTAGAACACTTACCTGTGTGTGTTTCCTCTTGTGCAAAGTGCAGAGCAGCAACTGGCTTTTGTTTTTGCATAACAGAAAAGGTTTATTAGCATTTTTGTCTTATTTTTTTTGTTTTCTTTTGCATCTGACATGAATATTAATGCAGGAAAGCAGAAAACTTTGATGTCAGTGATACCAAATAGAGTTGTTAATATGAGGTTCTTTTTCATCTAGTTACAATAATACAATTCAATAATGCTCTGGAAATGTTTCTACTCCACCATATATGTTTAAAAGATGTGCGTTTTAATTATTGAACAGATTGCCATTTGTATATGAATGATTTTGGAGAGCTTTTTTGTGTTTGTTTAAATAAATTCAGCTGTTTGTTTACAGAGTCCATGCTGCCCTACCACATTTGTGCAGAGATTTACCTTTAATTCAGCGTTTTCAGCAAACCACTGATGAAAAGGAGGTCAGAAACGGGACAGAATAGCTTTGGCAGAACAAGTTACTGATGTGTTTGATTAATTTTAGCTCATCTACCCCAGAGAAGAGTCTAAACATTCCCACCCAGTTTTCCTAGGAGACTCCAGTGGAAACAAGTGATTCATGGAAATGATTAATTCTGAGCAGATGAAAAGGCAGACTGAACGCTGTTCTCCCCACCTTGTGAGATTTGGGTTTGTTAATATGGCTGCTGCACAGCTACACAGTTCAAAACCAAGCTTAGGGCAAATTCAGGCAGATCAAAAACTGAGTGCAAGCATAGTCTTCTTCCCCACATCAATCTCTTTTCCTCATAGGTGAGACTTACCTAGATTCAAAGGGATTGATGGTTTTAGATTACCACCCAGGTTGACATTCGCACACACACACACACATACACACACCAAGTGTGCTTTTCCTTCAAAGAATACCCTATTTATCCAACCAATCTGTAATCCTCATTCCTATACACAACCTGTTCTGGTGCTTCACTCTGTGCTCGGAAGCCTTTGCTGTGATTCCACCTCACTTACGTGCACCCTCTGGATGGCTGCATGTTGCTGCTTAAAGGCTTTCCACTGAGTGACAGATTAAATTCTGCTCCCGATTTTACTTATTTTGGCTCTAACACTGTTTCACAAGCCACTGGAGCAGGAAGTCATTAGCTCGACAAAGCCAAGCGAGCCTTGTGTTTGCGGCGCCTCCCTTCCTGTTATTTAAACACAGTAGAGGGACCCCAGACGTTTGCTGCACTGGAAGGCTAACGCTGTCACCAGGGTTTCCTTATGCACTAACGCAGAGGGACTCATCATTACTGTATGGCTAATTAGATTTTTTAGGGGGAAATATCAAAGTGTGCCATGTTATTGCATTTTTTTCTATCACCTGCCATTAACTGTTGGAGTTAATTCTGTCTGCAAAATATTTCATGAACCACTGGATGGATTTTAAAGGGAATTCCAGAAAGTCTCTGTAAAAACACCTACTACTGATTTTCATTTGAAGTCAATCCAAATCAGGATGGTTGCCTGAGCTAATTCACTTTAGCAAACACTAAAAAGGCAAAAACTTTTATATTGACCTGAAATTTGATGTCTTCTGAGTGTATGTCAATTTGTCAAGATTTGACCAAACATAACTCCATCATCTCTCAACATAAGATGAAAACGCTGGAAACCCTTCAAGGAATGCTAGACTTTTTAATTTTCCTACTTGGGATTCAGATGAAACGGTTATTGTTTTGAAAATATTCATGGAAATAGCTGACCTCCTTTAAAAAGATTATTCTGCCAATATCCACAAAGATGCAGAAGTAGAGGAAATCTCGAGTAATATCTAAATACAAACATGCCCCAGTTTCATTTTGAACAGCTGTATTCTACAGTCTCCTTGCTTTGACCTTGGATGGCGGCCACGCTGCAAAATGTGAGCGCATGTGTTTATCAGGCATCCTCCTCAACTATTAGCAGTCCCAGTTTCTTGCGTGAAGCCTGCTGTCAATAAAGCACTGATTGGAGGCACTGGGACACAGCCTGCAGGGACCAGGTGAGGAGGCTGCGTTCATTTGCAATTCTGAGATGAAAAGAAGCAGCAGAGTGTGCTGCTCGGGCGCCTCTCTTTGTTTGCACATATCATTTCCACTCTAATGAATGCTGCGCAGTGGTGCGCCCTTGTTACAAGGCTCAAAGGTAGGCTCAAACATTGTTTACATTTTGCATAGGTCTTTGCAGGGCCTGGGGACAAACAAAGCTTCCTGCCTGGGACCTAACGTTAAAGCAGATCATTTTAGCATTCAAAGCAGCAGGAGAAATCTGTGATTAATTTAAGTTTGTTTGCTTCTGTAAAACCCAGGAAGAGTTAAACCTTGAAGACAAATTGCTGAAATCCTCGGTGTGGAAAAAGAAAACGTCTATCACGAGTTTCAGTGTTGGATTTGTCTCTCTATCTCCACTCCACACTATGCAGGTGGCCAGAGCCTCCTGCTGTGCTCAGAGCTGTTCGGTGCTTAGTGACTGCCAAAGGAGAGTTGCTGCCCCTGTCGCTCGCATGTGTGTGTGTATGTGTGTGTGAGGAGGGGGGACGGAATATACAGGATGCACTCTACAGCAGTCCACCGCATCGAAGGGATTGAAAGTGTAAATGGTCGTTCCTCCTTTCTTTTCTCAGTAGGACGGATGGAGCATTACCTGTTTCACCACCGCCTCTGCTCTGCGATATGATTTCATCAGTGTTGCTCCCACCTTCTCCTGCTTTTATGTTGTAGATCAACAACCTGCATAGAAGTGCAGAAGAGATGCAGAAGCACCTTGAAGTATGAGCAATTTAAAAACAGCCCATTTTATGATCATAATCTTAACATGGACTTTGTGTGTGTGTGTGTGTGTGTGTGTTTTTTTTTGCACACCATTTCTCTGTCCTGCTGTGAGCAGTCGGTGTCTACCATTAACAGTCTAATAAATGTGCATAAAATCCTTAAAATATTAAAGGAACATCTGAACATTTATTTTACAACTGAACTATTTATTGGCTGTTAAATTTTTATTATATAATTAGCTATTTTACTATACAACAATAAAACACAAATTAATAAAACCAGCCTCTTGCACTCTGCAGTACTTGGATTATCCAACAGAAGACGTTGATACTGCAGGTTTTTGATGAACGCACTAACCCTGTGAAAGAAGTAGAGCCTATAGAAACTTTAAAATGTTCAGTCACTCACTATATTGTGCTTACTATAAGGAATAAAAACAGCTGGGTGTTTTTGTCTTTTGAACACTGCTTGAATGCAGCAGTACATTATGATTTTGATCAATGAAGAGTAATTAATAATCTGTCCTAATAAAATGGACAAACATTACACATTTTCATTCATGCATCTACAATAAAGGACTGTAGGATGCAAATGTATCACAACCTTCATCAGTTATTGTTCATTCTACCCAAAGCTGAAATGTGGCTTGTTTATTTCATTGTGAATCATGTACATCTTTAATATAGTTTATTTTAACGAGTTGTTTTAAAATATGGATTCAATTCACATTTTTCTAATAATTTCCTGTGAGGGGGTGAGGAAAGGAGTCAATAGATGTTAGACATCTAGACATTTTTCATCAAAAATCTCAGAAATATGTGGCTTTCTGTATGTATTTTAATCAACAAAATAACATGAAATATACATTTGCCTCTATTAGAAATACAGACCTCTAATTAATGTGAACATTTGTGTCCCATCTTTGTCACAAAACCTTAAAAAGTTTGATTTCCACACTAAAAGGCTCTTGTCAAAGCAGCTGAACGAGTGTTTTTAATTTCTCTGTTCTCTTTTCCTCACCTCTGTTATTGAAATGCAGCTTTGTTGTCCCTGGTATGAAGTAGTGGAAACAGATGGGGAGGGCAGATGTCATTTCTGGACCACACAAACTACAGTCTGCGAATGGGAGGGGAGTGAGAAAACATTTTTGCCAGGAACTAAATATTCCCCTTCTTTCTCCGCCTGTAGCTATAATAAATTCATGTACTGGGGTCAATTTGCAATGATCCCTAAATTTGATATTCCACGTCTAGCTGTGATGCCTCGTTGTTTTCTGTGAGCAGCGCCCAAGCTGTCCCGTTCCACTTCACGGTCATCACGTTCTGCTGTGCCAACGATACCACAAGTGGACGTTACTAATTATTTCAGACGTTCTTTTGGACTTTCCCCACACAGCACATGGATATTTCTCCTAATTAAAAATTAAAAGCCTAATGTTTCCTTTGGATTTGGAGGACTTGAAGAGATTTTTTTTTATTAGTAGGAAGAAAAAAACTTGAAGAAAAATAAACATTTTGGCGACTTGAAGGGAAAATAAATTCTTCAGCTATGTAATTGCGTGACTCAGTGCGCTGAGAGATAAAATGTTCTGTAGTTGGTGCCAGAGCTCGACAGCTTGGTGGTCTTTACCAGCAAACTCTTGAGCGCCACAGCTATAACCTAATGGATAGCAAGAGTTTGTGAGCAGAAATCAGCGAGCAGATGGAAGTCAGTGGTGTGTTTGGTGTCACTTTATTCAAACCACTGGATACTGCTCTGCATCGTTCCCTCAGAGACAAATCACTCTTCAAAGTGGAATTTATTTAAACTCGTACAAAAGCCTGGTGGCCATTTGGCTCTGAACTGAGATTGTGTAATTTAGGACTTTTGGCACATGCAGAGAAAAAAGACTCTCTTGGAATGTATATGAGATCTGAGCTGCTGTCATGGATTTGAGTGCTGTAGTGGAGACATATTAACCCAAGGTCAACTTTACGCCATGTAGATCAGAAATGTACTTACTGTCTTGGATGTCTGTTTTCCTGGACAGAATCCTTCTTTACAACAGAAATGAGCTTGACATATTTTAAATAATAATCAACTAGTGAAATAATGAAGTTAATAAAACTGTCAGAAGATGTTCATCTATGGCGTTTTAACTTCTTTGACTCAGTCTGTTTTAGATCTTTAGCTAGAATTTAAGAGTCATTACAACACACACTTTGAATGCTACACATTGCACAGATTTTTTTTGTTTGAAGCTGACCTTAACTGATGAAATCAACCCTGATTTTTAAGTTTTTAGTCAAACTCTTAAAATCTAAAATGTTTGTGGCAAATAGTGACCTCTAGTATATACTTTGAGTGCTAACTGATCATGCAATATTCTACTTAACATTATTGTCCTACTCCATCATGTCTCAGCATCATACTAGTTTAAAACTAGCATTAAAGGCAACAGGTGATATATATGTTATTCAATGTCTTTAGTTATTTCAGCAAAGATTGAGAAAGTCATAAAATACGCTGAAAGTGTTGGTAAAAAACAAGGATTAGTTTTACATGTCTTTATTTTTGTCAGGTGTATTTGATCTTTGCACTATTACAAATAGATTTTGCAACTGGATAAGACTTGCACCTGATTCCTGATTCTGAAACATGTTTTATTTTAAATTTTGGCTCCACTCTGGTGATTTTAGCATTGTAAAGCAATTACCAGGTGAAGTATCTAAAACACTTATTGAAGGAAAAGAGCCCAAATCACTGTCTTAAAGTGAGGTTGTTTAAGGGAGTTAATCAGGAGCTGAATAGAAATGTGAAATTTCATGGAGTGGTATTAAAATGTGTCTAGAGATTGACAGGCCGACACTGAGTGAGTCAGACAGGATACTAATGTGTATCCTGTCATCTGGCCTTCCCTTTTAGCAGGCTCTCTGTCTCTCTCTGCCCGTTTGGGAACCAGTTTGAGTGACAAGCCTCTGACATTTACAATCTCTCTCTGAGTCTGAGTGTGAACAAGCACAGCAGTATTGGGATATGATCATGCTGGACAATCTGAATCTTCATTAGTGGATTTAATGTGTTTGAGGCATCCATAATGTTATTTTTTGTGTGCTCATAATTATCTTGTTGCAAGTGTGTGGCCTTTATTTGAACTAATATTATTGGTGCTTCCATTTTTTTTAAACATGTACATTTGAAATAACAGACTATTTGCTATACAATATTTTTAATGTTTCAGCTTTTTGTTAGTTTTCATTTTTTCCACATTTAAATATTTCCAATCAAACAAATTTCTATATCAGGCAAATATGGTTTTAAAAAATGATTTACTATGGAGAGAAAACAGCTATCCAGATGCACCTGGTCCTATGTGAAGAAGAATTGTCCTCTTGGTTAAAACATGAGTTTACAATGATTTAACCAACTTTTTTGGGAAAGCAGAGTTCAGTTCCACTAGCCACAGCCAGACCGATTACTGCCAGACCTGTAGGATTTAGACATCTTTTTAATAGAACCTGTTTGGTTTGAGAGAGATCTCAAAAAGCTACACATCATGTCCTGTTCTAAAGAAATTTATGAAGTTCCACGCCTAAAATTTGTCACATTTATCAAAACTTTTTTTGATGATCTCCAAGACTTTACGGTAAATATTTTGTGGACTGACAGAGGAACCTTTGGGAGGTGTGTGTCTGTTCCCTCTGGAGTCAAACTAACTCTCAGACATGGTGGTGGTAGTGCGATGGTCTGGAGCTGCTTTGCTGCTTCAGGAGCTGGACCACTTACTGTAATTGATGGAACCATGAATTCTGCTCATTACTTGAAATTCCTGAAGAGAAATGTCTGACCTTTGACCTTAGCCAGGACACTTATGCTGGAAACCCCTTCAATGTGACAACTGGCAATGAAAGAGTGGGACAAAACCTCTCCACATGTAAGAGACTCATTACATTATTTCACTTTTTGCAGCCCGCATTACAACCAATAAAGTTTAAAAGTCAAATACTTTTTCCACATAGAGCCATGAAGTCTGCAAGAAGAAATCTAGGAATCTTTAAAAACACCCGGATGACAAACAGACATATTCTTTAATGATAGGTTTTATACTCTTTAATGGGAAAACTCTTTGCAAAGGCTTTGCTCTGTGACACATTACCCACCTAATCACAAAGTCCAGCAATGTTGCTAGGAGACTTTATGTCCAGACAAATGGTAGACTAATAAGGTCTGAATTATTCAGCTTCAGCACCGGGGGTGATGCTGTTAAGAAACGTTATATTGGCATGGAAGGCCTATTTTCTTCCCGAGACCTTTGCAAGCATAAAAATGGGCTTCACCGGCGAGTTCAGGTGAATCCATTTATGTATAATATTTCCTCACCTTCACCCTTTTTTGCCGTTTTCGTTGGAGGGCATTGCAGACGGAGGGGCTTCTGTGTTTTCCGCGCTCTCTTCTCTCTCTTTTCCAGACCGCTGCTCGAGCCTTTGCTCTACGGTGTATGCACGCTGCCTTCCTATTCCAGTGGCGTAAATTAATCTCCACCACCTGTCCACCTGCAGTACAAGGGCATATGCATTTTATTTCACTTCTCCCTGCCAGGCAAAAAATATACAGAGACATGTAATTTAGAGCTGTCGTCTTATCTGGTGTGTCTTTTCCGGCAAAACAATACAGAATTTCAATCAGCGGCAGGCTTTCACCCATGCTTTTCAAGGATGAAGAGGCTGTTTTCAAAAGCCTTTAGAAACGTGACTATAAATCTTAAAATCTTTGCAAACGTCCGAAGCCGATTTTGTATATGTATGGTGCTGCGGACTGTAATCCCAAATCCTCAAATAGATTTAACTCAAATCTAACCATTCAATAAAATTGGTTGCGATGGAGCAATTTTGGCTATTTTCCTTCTATACCTGGGACTATCAGGAAATTGCTTGCAGCATTTTTCAGGAAAATAACAGATTCCAGACATGCTGAAAAACTCTGATTAAATGCTTCAGGCGTTCAGACTCTGGCATGTAAGACTTTAATATGTTCAAGCAGCTCTGGGTCAAGGTGAGAGGTGCATTTATATGAAAAGACGAAGCCAGGTAGTCTTGTATTACTACGACATGTCGATAACGCTACAAAATAAATGGGAATTTCACATACACAAAAGCAACATTCACAACTCAGGCATCCCAGCACATAAAACACAAAAAGCAGTTTTAAAGTGAATGCTGAATTCTTGTCCCGCTCTTATAAGATTTTATTTTTGCAAGATCTAAAAAGTTTCTGGTACTGGTGATGCAAGACATTGGGGCTGTTTTTTTTGTTGCTGTTCTTCCTGCAAACACATCTTAAGGTGCACGGCGTCACATGCTGAGCTGCATGGCAGCAAATATGCAGGGTTGCCAAGCTGGAAGCCAATAAATTAAACGGACAAAGTAACTTTAATAACAAAAGTGCTGTAGGGCAGAAAATCCAGCACTCAGGTGAAAGATCCACAGATGACAGAACCACAGCATGAATTTGAATAATCCAGTCAACAGAGACAAAACAGAGGCAGATAATCAATAAAACTGAACTTGGGTGAGAACTGACGATCAAACAGGAAGCCAAATTACAAATGAAAAAATACTACAAAATAAAATAGAAAATCTTACAGGAAGAATTTGAGGCAACTCTCAAAATTATGAAAATGGAAACACAGTTATACTCTGAACTTAGTAATTATAACAGAGAGGACATCATGCATCTGTAAAAATGTTAAATAAATTTGGTTCAGTCCCCCTCCATTCATGCATTTGGAGAATTTGGTTCAAATCCAACATTCAGCATGTGTATTCAAACTGCCATCACAAATGAGTATCTCTTTAAGATCACACATCATGCAGACCTGGCTTTTAGAGCATCAGTCGACATAGATAACAACGCTCAAAGTTTCTGCTTTGATCTGAAGCACATTGTGTTCATTTCTTCTGTAAACCAGTCCAGAATACTGATTCAGTTCAGCACATTGTCAGTGTGTGATCATTAATCCCTGATGCTTTAGAGTCAAGAAAAGTCAACCCCTTCTCTGTATCAGGCTAACATGAGGACATTTATTTAATTTGTTCTGCATAATAAAACTTGGAGTAGCTTTCATTAATGTAACTCTGTACTGTGGTTGAAAGATGCATCACCTGTTGATGAATATCATTCCAGATTCTTTTACTTTTTTCATTATGAATTGCTAAAGGATAAGTATGCAGATCTCTTCCAATCACTCATTCAGAAACATGAAGATCTCATATTTTGTGGATTCTGCTTTCATAACAACCATTTACTAGAATGAATTTGTTGTTTTTTCTCAAATAATTTTCATGGCGTTCATCCCATTGCATGGTATGCGAGATATTTTGATCATTTTGAAGTTCTATCAGTTTTTAAAATCTACATTAAGGACCAAACTCACTGGTGACATGACTCTAAGCTAGCAAAGTCTCTAGAAACAGGAAGTAGTCCTCTGACCAGAGCAACACTCGTGGCTAGATTAGGAGAGACACTGCTGCAGATTGGTGATAAACTAGCAGCTCATTTTATAAGTATTTTAAACACCTCTTGTTCCAAACACTCTATAATTTTTCACGAGGTCGTTTGTTTAGTGTATGGTGTTCATGCTGATGCTGCAACATAGTAATTGGGACATTATTCAGTAGAAACAAACTAAACTAATCATGCAAAATTGTAGAGATTTACAAAAGTGTTCTAACACACCAGTGTGACTATTTTTCAGTAAGAGTCGTTTTAAATACCCCAAAGTTAGCTGATAATTTGTCACTGTTCAAACTTATACTGCTCCGGTTAGAGGATGACTTCCTGTTTCTCAGCTCACTTTGAGTGATGTCATCTGTGGGTATGATCCTTACTGCAGATAAACGACTGATAGAATAAAATGATAAAAATAAACAAATAGGTCGATTTAACAGCAGACGTTTAGACCTGAGGGATAGGGCAGATGTTTTAATTAGGGCTGCATTCCATTTTTGCAGCTGTCCATGTTGGCTGTAAAACTGCTAACAAGCAGAGCGTTTTCTAAATGGAACGCGGCCTTTCCTTTCCCTTTCAGATCAAAATATCACCTGAAAAGCCTGCCTTTGAAATATATATGAATATTAATATTTGTCATTTTATAATGTAGATTGCATTAAGTTATACAGTTATGTTGATTCAAATCACTTTTAGAATGACACTTAGGACTTTGGATGAGTTTTTTTTCTGGTGATTTCATTCCGAGTTAAATAAATGTGATGGCTTTTTCCCTGCTGACGTTTATGACCTGTGTACAGAGTGTCCCGCCTGCGAGGGGTATATACTCAGAGGCTCTGACACCGGCTCGTCTCTTCGGGGCTCGAGGTTGCCACAAATCTCAAAGTGGCTGCTTGGGCGCGAGTGATGGATGGCCCGTGGCGTGATGTATAGCTGCTGCTGTCCTCCCACAGGCCTGCGCGGGCCGTGTTTGGTCAAGTGACCTCCACTTCCTGCGCTTGTCCCTGGAGCCCCAATTTGCTGTCTGGGTGTAAATATGATCCATGGGTCTACACGACAGTTACTGAGTGATGGGTCTCATTGTGGAAAGGACGGAAATCAGATTGTCCTCGGTGTGTTTCAGCAGCCTCTGCAGTCTTACATACTGCTTGGTAGATTGCATGACTCCTCATAGTGGTTTTCATATATAATCAGAGTCATTTCTATATGCATTTTGCAGAAACAAAATCATCGTTCTGTCCAAACTATTCAACTCAAAAGTCAAATATGTAAAAGCTCAGTATAGCATCAGGTAATATTTATGATTTGTGCTTTTACTGCTCTGCACTGTGCCGCACCACCTCATAATGGGTCACTGAATTCTCATAACGAAGAGAACTTCCAGGCGCTGACACCATACATTTCCCCCCTGCTACAGCTGCTTTGGTAAATACACAGACGGAGAAATTAGATTTGGCAGGTCATTCAACTCTCCCCCTGGAGAGCTGGAACACTTTTTTTTTTCTCGGTTTTTTGGTTTTAGTCCACGAAAACAGTTCAACACAAAAGCTGATGTGAAGTATTTTATAAATCTGATCATTTTCTTTTTCCTCCCCAAATATGACAAGAGCTGGGAAAGAAAAATCTTACTTGGATGTAAAAAAGAGAGAAAAAAAAGATCTGTTTTCTTGGCTGAAACTTGCCAGTCATTAAAATTATTGAGCGATTTAACATTCAGGAGCAATTCTGTAAAAGTGATGACTTTCATCTTTCTTTTTTCCAAACCACTCTTGCTGGGAGATGAAAAAGAAAATAAATTAAAAGGGCAAGCGAAGGTATTGCAATCCACACATGCTTCCTGTGTTTAAGTGATGGAGAAGCCACTTTTTCTCAGAGTACTTATATTTTAGGCATTAGCCTACCTCAGACTTTGCCCAGAGCTGGTAGCACAGTTGGAGGATAAAGTCCTCCACACAGCTCTTCCAGATTATTCAAGTACGTCCTCTGCAGCTCCCTTGGCAACACGAGAGGAGAGACCAGTCATTCAACACCCTTCTTCTTATACAGAGGTGGTGCTCCCTGAACTACACGCACAAAAACAGGACGAGACATTCAAAAATCTAAACTCACTGCTGTTTTCTTGAACAGCTCTTGTTTAGTTCATTCATCCCCGATCAACACTGTGACTCATCAGCGCTTCCACCACGAGGAACACTGTTGTCAAGACAAAAACACAAAGGGAGGTTTTTGTCATCCTGACATTTACAGCTTCAACACATCTGCAGCAGCAACCTGGTTGTCAGCCCTGATTAAATGAGCTGTAAACGTCTCTGGGTCAGATGCTTTGTGCATCTTTTGATGGAAAGATCAGATTTTATTTGTCCACTTCAAAGAGTGACAAGGAAGATCCATTAAGCTGAAATCGTTTCAATCAAGTCTTGATACATAGAGCCATGATTGATGCTTTTTTTATGAAAGCTTTCACTGATTTTAATGATACTAAATGTGTAGGTGTGTGAGGTTTGGGGGAACGTTCTTTTTTCTCCTCAACAAAATCCATTATTTCACAAACATTTTATGGGAATAAGAGTGCAAAATAATATTTATTAAGCAATTATTAGCCTACATCATATATGAATAATGATCTAAAATAACAGTATTTAACCAAATATCACTGAATGCCCTTCACAGTGGACATTTAAAAAAATATTACCACTATATTTTTCTAATAAAAACAATGAGATTCACTGTGGAAGAAACAGAAAAAAAATCACAATTTTATATTGATTTTGTATTTAAAACATATATATTAGTATTTACATTTATACACATAGGATTGTGACTAATCTATTTCATTTAAGTTCACAAAAAGTTATTTTTAAAGTATTCTATAAAAGCATCAAGTCCAATTCAAACAAATCCACATTAAAAGCCCATTGTATGCAGTTTATTAGAGTCAGATGATAATAAAATGCTAATTGATAATTAGTAAGTTGTTATGATTTCTTATGAGATTGCACAAGGCAATGGTGGAAATGAAAAGCCCTTTTTGACAGGATGAAAATTCCAGCAGAACCAGAACCAGGATCAGAATAGTTAGAGAATATAACTTAAAAAAAAACCTCAAATGTTGTGTAAACCTAAAAAAACTGATGGAAAATGTTCTTTCCTGGTAGTCAGGACATGCTCATCAAGTTCTTTTATGAGTTATGACAAGAAATAATAAAAAACGCTCTGTTGGTGTCATTTTAGAGCAGAAATGGCTTTAGAAACCTGAGAACTATGACTCATCAACAGTTTATAGAAGATGCAGCATTTCTATGAGATTTTCCCCATGCTGCAGCTGCATGCAGAATTAAAGCGTTATTCATGTTGCATATACATTTCCAAACAGTAAAGGTAAGTTAGTCGTACACTGTTGGATAAGCCCAAAGGGTTCAGTTTAGCCAGATAGCACCAAGAAGAAACCAGCGCTTTATTTCTGGGTAATAGGAAACATGATATTTTAGCACTGTCTCAATAATGACACTGAGTGTTTTGCAACTTTTGCAAAGAATAAGCTTCAGTGTAAGCCAAGGTTTGGCACATAAGAAGATTTGTGAATAAATAAGAGGCTGCGACTGGATGGAGGTCTGGTATCTTGCAGCCTTTTTGTTCTGATCTTCAATTTAATTGCATGCAGAGTGAAACTCAGTGCAATTAAAGCAATTCTTAATTTTTTCTATTCACTATTGCTTGACTTTTATATATCTAAAACAATAAACTCCAAACTATTCTACCAAATTTGACAGATTTATTTTCTATGAAATAGTTACTGAATTTATAAACTGAATTTGCACAAGCAGATTGCATTCTTCATTGAAGAAAAGGTTGCACACACACACACACACACACACACACACACACACACACACACACACACACACACACACACACACATGCGCGTAATTTTTGTTCTGTTGTTAGTTAAAGTTATCCTGCTGCTTCACCCAAATTCTATTCTGGCAGGTGTAAAAATTTGCTCTGCGAGAGCATTTCATGCAGGTTTTTGTGCACCTGTTTTGCTATTATACAGGTGCTACTCATGCTGGCAGAGACGCAGGCTCCCTCCCAGGCTCCCTCCCCAGTCTCAAAACCAATATGTTCTGTGCCTGTCAGCATGACACTAAGCCCACCGTGTTAATTCAAAAGCAACACTAACTGAATCCACTGTATTTCTCACAGACAGCCGAGCTTCATTAACTTTTACCTCACTTCTGTTACGCATGCAAAAATTCTCCCTGTCATTTTGCTTTTCTCCGATATGCAGTGAATAATTAAATTGGCTTGGTAAAATATTGAGTTTGGTCTTTTTCCAGAGAGACATAAATATTTCTGTTACATCATTGAGAACACAAATAGTTCCTGCAGCAACATCAGTTTGCTTCTTTGATGATTTATGGTTGAAGTGGTATCACTTTATATGCATGTATCACAGACCACCCCAAAGAATAATGCACCAAAGGAGGAGAACATTAGCCAACATTTCATTTCTTTTGTTACAGAGAAGATCATTTAAATGTTTGGACTGACTGGGGGATTTCGCCTCGTGTTTCATCCTTCAGTAGCAGAGAGAAAACTCAGAACATTTAACGCCATGTAGGCTATTGTTGCAAATATGAACTTCTGGCCCTAAAGTGACCAAATGGAGTATTGGATTAGTATTGTTATTTAAAAAATGGCCATATTCAATCCTATACATATCTACTGCCCTCTGGTGCAGGATCTGCAGGTGGAGAGGGACAATTTTATTGTTGTTTTCTTTATATAATATAATAACACTGAATATCATAACATTTCTGTTAATTTTGTCAAAGAAAGAGTTCAATTAAAAAAATATTATTTCACATTTCAGGCACATTTCAGGCAATTTTTACTATAAAAACATCCTGCCTCATAAAACATAGACAAAAAAGTAAGTAAAATAGTTTTTTCATTGCAATTTTTTAATAACACAATCCTGATATAAAAACGTGAGAAAATGTGAGATTGTTTTGTTTTTCCGTTTGCAATATATCAAAATGAATCCTCTTTTGAACCCAATTCTATGGATTCATGTCTGATCAGACAGGATCCTGAGTTTAGTTTGAACTTAATAAAAGCCACGTTTCAAATTCTAACTTAAATTCAACAAAGTGATAACTCTTTCCTACATTTATTATTATTATTATTATTATTATTATTATTATTATTATTATTAGTAGTAGTAGTATTTACTACTACTACTACCTCCTCTTGCACCTCTGCAAACACGCTGCAGGACCAGGTTTTAATTAATATTCACACACTCACACATATCAGATCAAGTGTTGATTTGTGGATTTGTTCAAACATGGCTGTTCTCTGAATATTAATAATGCTCTCAAGGTTGCACACGGGTTAATACGTGTCCTTTTCTGATAAATAACAGAGAGCCGATGTATAATGCATTAGACGGACTGCTTTGTGCTCAGGGCTTTGCTTTTTGTTTCAGGTGTCAGAAGTCACAGGTAGGAGTGGTGGTTTCTTGAAAGATGTGCGTTTCAAGTTGACTGTTTTTAAATGCACAAAACTTGAGGTAAACTTCTGCTGAGGTCAGAGCCTGGAGGCTGAGATGGGATTCATCATGTGTTGTTTTCAGGCTTTCCAGAGATGCATAAGTGACCAAGAGAGCAGGCAATTGGTTGTTTTTCAAAATACAAAGCAAAACCTGGCATCAGAATGGACAGAGGTGGACGTACCTTAGATAAACTGTAAAACGACTTGATTCAAGACATATTTTCTATGAATGTATAAAAGTGAGAAAAAGGCTAATAATTAAACTTTTCTGAAAATGTGCACCTCAGAGAAGACCTTTAAAGTATCAAAGTGTCAAACGTGTAAAGATTTTTTCTGGACTAACCATTTAATGCAAAACTAACAGAGATTATAAGGGTTTATAAAATACAGATTGCACAAATCCCTATAAAACTTTGGGGATTATTGTTGTTTTAAAATGGCTACAATCTGTTTTGGTCTTGGTCTCTATTTCTCTAACCTCAGGCTGTTCAAAGAGCTATACCTACAACAGGTAAGCTGTTGTTAACTAACTTTTTCTTTCTTTTAAAACTAGAACTCTTCTTCCAAAGATCGATTTTAATTAATTTATTACCAATTCCCCCAACAAATAAAACTAAAAGTGGATTATTTTACAATATTAAAACATAAAATGATAATAATAAAAATAGCCTTCAACTGAGTGTGTTCAACTGTGACAAAGTTAGTGGAGTGAGCTGCTGCGTTTTGTGTTATCACTGATAAATGTGCTGCACTTTGTCTGGCTTTACATTGCTGCCAAAATAATGTTGATGTAGTGAATTTCTGCAGTTTGCAGCTGGATTCAATATGCAGCTCTCAGTCCCACGCATCGCGATATGATTTAGCCAGGGGCACTGTTATGATCTTGAAACACTGGGGAGCCCAGAAACCTTTGGATTTCCAGTGTAAGCAGAAACATTGCTTGCTTACATTTATGAGCTAACTCATGATTATTTCTTGGGGTTTGATGCATTTTTGGATTGGATTTTTTCTTCTTCCCCCAATGCAATGTTTTTGACTTGAGACATGCAGCTGTATTAGATGGATGAATGAAACACCCCTCTATTGCTTACCTTTCAGACCTGTGCAGTACATTTGAACTACTTTACATGAGCTATACTAATATATTCCTTTCCCCATCATCAGTATAAAGTATGATGTGATAAAGTGCATTTCTCTGGAGATCCTAAACCATCACATTTTCCAATGACAGTCTCACCTCCAGAGACTGTTTTGTGAAAGAGCTGGTTGCTTGAGAGGCAGAGGCTGGTAAAAAAAATGGAGGGAATTTATAAGAATGGCCAGAGGCTCTAGGTTGTTAGCTAGCTGAGTGAAGCAGCTTTACTGAACTAGTTTGAAAACCCCTGGGCAGCAAGTCCATGTAAACAGAATATTTATTTAATCGCCCTCTTGGCATGTGGGACTGTACCAACCCCCTCCCAAAGGAAAAAAAAAAAGTGCACAGATTTATTTTACTCTTTCCGACACAGCTTGTCTTCCGATTGTATGTAAACCCTTCCCTACTCATGGATTGGTTGATGTATTGATTTGCGGGAGCATGTCAGTGGAAGATTTGGTTTTCTAGTTTGTTGATGAAAACATTTTGCCACTCTGCCATTCTGCACGGTTCAGCAATTTGAGATGTGTTCTTCCCGAACGCTGGAAAAAATTGCATTGTTTGTGTGTTTTTGTGCTAGGCGCTGTCTTGTGACGGCACATGTCTCGCCCCATGTTGTGAGTGCTCCCACTGAGCTGTAATAACACACCTCACTGCTGTCTGAAATATTCATAGGCAGGTAAGCCCATCACTGTGAGGCAGTCACATGGATTCCTTATTATCACCCCCTCCCGCTCTCATCCCATGACACTTTATTCCACCTGCCTTTTGCTGCACCACGCTCACCTTTCAGCTCCTGGCTACTTCTCGTTCAGCCGTCCAGCGCCTAGCTTTCAGCTTGAATTGCCACTGTGACTCTCCACTATTATTTTAGTCTGATGGCTTTGAGACGAGTTTACCAGAATAATCCTTAGAGGTCATTTCCATGCAGATGTGCTGCAAGTTATTATTTGTATTATTATGATAGATATTTTTGTGGTAAAATGTCAGTTAACATTGTGGTAAAATATTTAGTCAAACATTTTGATAGAAAGAAAAACCCAGTAGTGTAGGAGCCAGTTTTGTTGCAACTTTTGAAGACAAGTTAGAGAGAAAATTGCAAAAATTTGCAAATTTTTACTAAGAAGCAACATGAGAACAAGGCCCTTTAACTCAAGCAAGGTCTCTGAAAAACTAGCAAACTTCCTCTTTATAGCTGAACATTGAAATAAAATAAAAAATAATGGACAACCAAGCTTTTAAAGGTAAAACTCTGTTCAGATAAGACACAAAACAAAGCAAAAATAATCTTCTATTGCATAGATTGTGAAGCACCTAAATAAGTTTGGCCAGTGTTTTACCCCTAAAGATAATGAAATAATCTCCCTGTAATGCTGCTCCCTCTGAGGAGCCATCAAACAGTAACAGTTCATTTGAGTCTCTTAGAATTTAATTTAGATCTGGAGCTTATTACAGTAGAACCACAGCAGATCAATGGTAGAGATTGTTTGCCATTTCATTTGTTAGGGCATGCTGAAGTGTTTTTCAGTGAAACCCTTAAGTGATCCTGATGTGTTTCAACTATTTCCTGTCAGATAGAGTTTCTGTGCAGTGGATAGTTCTGTAGGGGTCTTCTGTCGAACAGATTAGCCAGTTTGCAGCAACTGAAACTGGCTATGGGGAAAGGATGCTGAGATTTGCAGCGAATCGAGCAATATTGGCTAGATTTAGTTTTCCTTCCCTCAGAGCACAGCATGAGTCTGGAAGCAGTCCCCTGTGTATTGGGTTGGACTTTGCTCCAATTTGAAGTTGCACTGGATTTATGTGAAAAGACTATTGTTTGTGCTCACATGCTCAGTGGCAGTGATGTCATGTGAATAGGGGTGTAGACCCAATTACAGATGGGTCCAGATGACGCAGGCAGACGGATGAGAAGACAGCTTTTAATTCAAACTAAAAACCACAATGAACAAAGAACAAGAATAATGACGACAAGAATGTGACTGTGAGCAAAGGAAACAGCACCACGTGTTCTGAGGGAGGTGATGACTAAATGGATGCAGGTGCAACAATAAAAAAATAAAAAGCAGGTGGAGCAGAAGCTCATTAAATCATGACTCAGAGGGAAGCAGATTCTAACAAAATAAAACAGGAAGCGACAGTAATTATACAGAGCTGAAGTACGTCACAGTTATGCCGAATAACAAACACACACATAAATGAATATAAAATGCAAAAATACAGAAATAATCCAGGATGGACAGTCAGTTCAATGACCGACATCCTAATAAATAATGACATCAAATGCAATAAAAACTGTGAAACACATCAATAAACTGTCCCTGTAAGTGTGTGTGACCGTGGTTTACAGCGTGACATTATGTGACAGTAACCCAGCAGAACAGAGGACAGAATTAGCTGTGGATTCAGAGCTGGTCAACAGTGAGGCTCCAGCACAATCCAGGCCAGGCAAGAACAGAGCTGCTGCTTGTAAAACAGCTTCTCCTCACCGGGAAGCTCTCATCACCGCTCCACACCTGAGGCCATTCAGAGGGGTCAAAGTCAACCTGACGACCTCATCCCCACACCATCAGTAAGATATAAGCCCAATGCAGAGTAGAGTCGTGACCACTCCACCCCTTTTCTCCTTTTTAGGATATTTCTCAAAGAGTAAGTGAAGGAGTTTTTTAATTATTATGATTCATGTCTGCTTACAAATGTATCCTGCTTGTAACCTTTTAATTTTCAGCATCAGCTTTCGATGCACGGACCAAAGGTTTTGAACAATCAAAACACATTCCATTCTTGTGAGGAATCAGCAGAACTTTGTTTTGAATCAGCAACATCAACGGAAAAAGTTATTAGTTAGCTACCTGTGAACAGTAATAAACCAGCAGCAGCAGATTCTTATCTTTTTGTCATGAATGCAATCATGTGTTATTGTGCAACCTGTGTTCTAATAAATACTGAGCTGAGAAAAGATCCCTCAGAGTTCCACTCCGATGCCTAACCAGCAGACGGGTGGTCTCTCATCCACAATGCTCAAAAAACTTAAACTAACTGTCTGGTCTGATTCTGTTCTTTAGATCTCGGGGTTTCTAAGAGTAAAATCTCTAACATCGTGGTGCCGTGACCCGGATCCCAAAATTCTCCTACGCCGGGGGATTGGAGGAGGCCTACTTCATCCGTCGGCGTGGAATTGACGGGATCCGGACACCGAACTCAATCAGACCACAGAATTGGGTGTGAGTATAAAGTTTTACAGCTAAAGAAATGACAGCTTCAGAAAGAACAGAGAAAGGTGCAAAAAAAAGAGAAAGTAAAAAGGCGGACGGCGTTCCTGCCTGAGCGCACGGCTGATTAAAAGCTCCGTGGCTCAAAGACGATCGAGGCGGCGTTCCTCAGATCAAGGGATCGAACGGCGTTTTTGATACCCTTAAAAGTAAACAGAGCTCTTAAAAATAAAAGTAAACGAGGCGGCGATCCTCAAAACCGGGCTCGACGGCGTTTCGAGACCCCTAAAAGTAAAAGAGGCGGCGATCCTCAAATCGGGTTCGGCGGCGTTTCCGAGACCCTTAAAAGTGAAAGTAGGAATAAGGCGGCGATCCTTACCTACAAAAAGCACCTCAAAAGTATTTAGCTGACATTTCTCTAGGCTGTTTAAACTTATGCTCCTTATTTGGATAAATAGTACATAAAATAGACATCTTATTGGAAAAAACACAACGCAGAAAAGAAAATATAAAGAAATAAACTAAAGGAACTGAAAAACACGAACAAAAAACTAAAAAGCTACACTGTAAAAAATAAATAAATAAAAACCAAACTAAAAACGTGAAAAGTTAAAAATGCACTCTAAAAAATAAAAGTTAAACTAAAAGGAAAAGAAATTAAAAAGTAGACTAAAAAGTATTGTAAAAATTAAAACTAGACTATAAAAAATACACCAAAAGAAAAACTAGCTGTTTAGTTAGTTGTCAAGGTCTTTGTAACAGCTCATATCTGAATCAAGTTTTAAGACAGAAATTTATCTTTTTTTTAAATCTATTAGATTGTTTTTTAATGGGTAAAAGCCAAATTCCAAAATATGAGATGACCTTATGCTAAACTA
Organism: Callopanchax toddi; assembly: GCA_006937965.1. Lineage (NCBI taxonomy): Eukaryota > Metazoa > Chordata > Actinopteri > Cyprinodontiformes > Nothobranchiidae > Callopanchax > Callopanchax toddi. The sequence goes on along the minus strand of SSNR01000044.1, from coordinate 2,781,388 downwards.
GAAGTTTGTCAATGACAAGAGTTGTTTTGAATACCTGCTCATTTCTAAACCTCTCCATTGACTCAGAACACGATAGTTGATCTGCATTAGTGTCTCTCCAAAAGCAACTGAGACCAAACAAGAAGATTTAAATGAAAATGAAACACATTTAGTGTTTCCTTTTGTGGTTTATCTTATTTAAATTTCGGGTTAGAGGCTTATGAAGCTTCATTGTTTTACAAGTCACTCACTTTGACTGAGAATGATGGTGAATTATTTTATGTTGGTTTTATTTTTATTTCTATGTTTAATTTTATTTTTCTGATTCTACCTCACCTGCTGTCTGTGAATTAATTGATTTACTTTACGAAGCTGAAAGACTGTTCTAATATTTTGACACATGTGACCATATGTCAAAACAGGAGGGAGTTGGTGAACAGTTTTTTAATCATAACCTCAACTTGTATTTTCTAAGCAAAGCTATGATGGACATTCAACCCATGAGTAACAGATGGCACGGAGGCTGTACCCCACAAAGAGCTGCTACGTCTACACCCCGAAAACCCCACCCCAAGGCTTTCACTCCTGACGGTAACCAGAACTGCCCATGCTCTGTCTGATTACCCAACAGGCCCCAGGACTGTTATGCACCCCAGAACAGTCACACAAATGGCTCCATGGACATGGCTGGACCCCAGAACTGTCAGTACTGAGACAAACTGGACTGTGACCTGTCCCTCTCTGGGTTTTCTCCATCGATGTGGTACACATGGTAACAACCTCGGCGAGTCTGCCTGTGACAAACAACACTCTGACCCTGAAATCCCACGGCTCATCGCCTGACGTAAGTCACTGTCATTGACGACACACCTCTTACATACCGTGAGTCGAAGCACCCCAGGCATTCTTTGGCTGAATGTCACGGCGTTCAGAGTTTGTTCTGAACGGGCTACGCTCCTCAAATCTCGGGGTCCCCACAGAGACTGGTTTCGGGGGCCCCAGTGGACAAATATGGCTATGCGACTCAAAGGTGTGTCTGCATCTACCACGAGGCTGGTGTGGGACCTTCAAAGAGTGTTCTACACCACAACGATGATGTCACAGGGTCAGAGGTCACAGAGTGAAATGGAAACCAGCCAAACCATGCCCCCTCCCCTGTCAAAAAGTTTCCCCCATCCCTGTCAAAAAGCATGATGTGGTGGTGCCTGGAGGATTCTGATGTCATCACAGCTCTTCAGAAGTCACAGCCTCTCCGTGCCATACTGTTGACCATTCTATCAGAACTGAACTGAGATCATATAATCATCATCCTGATTCTGTTCTGCATCTTCACCTCCTGCATCATACCCTGCATCCGGTCCATGATCACCAGAACAATGACTTGTGCCCTGGTACAGTATCAATTACTGCAACATCAAACAGACCTTGAGACTGAAACTGAAGAAACAAAAGCTTAATAATCAAGACTTATTCCTCTCATTTTATGATGCTTCTATTAAAAATGCTAAACAGTAAGAAATAGGAGTTGATGCTAAAAAATAAAGCGAAGGTTAATTTTTTGAAATAAAATAATTTTTTATTATTGCTGCTTGAATAAAGCTATTTGCCAACAGCCATGTTATCATAAACAGGAGGGAAATGAAGGAGTTTTTAATTATTATGATTCATGTCTGCTTACAAATGTATCCTGCTTGTAACCTTTTAATTTTCAGCATCAGCTTTCGATGCACGGACCAAAGGTTTTGAACAATCAAAACACATTCCATTCTTGTGAGGAATCAGCAGAACTTTGTTTTGAATCAGCAACATCAACGGAAAAAGTTATTAGTTAGCTACCTGTGAACAGTAATAAACCAGCAGCAGCAGATTCTTATCTTTTTGTCATGAATGCAATCATGTGTTGTTGTGCAACCTGTGTTCTAATAAATACTGAGCTGAGAAAAGATCCCTCAGAGTTCCACTCCGATGCCTAACCAGCAGACGGGTGTACGGTGTACATTTTAGGACATCCTCAGGTCTCAGACAAAAAGTCCTCAGTCGTCAGACCAAAAGTGCTCAGCCATTAGTCCTCAGACCAAAAGTCCTCAGTCCTCAGACCAAAAGTCCTCAGTTCTCAGACAAAAAGTCCTCAGTCATCAGTCCTCAGACCAAAAGTCCTCAGGTCTCAGACCAAAAGTCCTCAGTTCTCAGACCAAAAGTCCTCAGGTCTCAGACCAAAAGTCCTCAGTTCTCAGACCAAAAGTCCTCAGGTCTCAGACCAAAAGTCCTCAGGTCTCAGGCCAAAAGTCCTCAGTTCTCAGACCAGACGAGGCGAGACCTTCCTCTCTTGTTTAAACACTCTCGTTGGTACCGACTGGACCGTCAGAACGGCAGATTAAAAAGATCAGAACCGAACACCTGTCTGTTCAGAGTTAAGCCCGCAGCCCCGTTTTCACCTGCTGAGGCGTCGGAGCTGCAACCGATCTCCTCAGGAGGAAGCAGAACACATGCGCTGTTTTTTAAAATTGCATTAAAAAAATCTGCAAGGCCACGAGTACTTGTTTTATTTAGGAGGATTTACTTTTCGTCTCCCTCTGCTTATCCAGACCCGGGTCGCGGCTTGCGGATTCGGGTCTGCCTCTTTATTTTTTGCCGTAACTGTTCAGAGGAGAGGGAGGGGCTGTGTACCGTGTTACGGTAACCAGCACTACACCTGGGACAAGCGCCACCTGCAGGAAGCTTCTCTCTGAGGCGGTTGGCTGAGTTCTGAAGCCGTTTCGTCTGAGGCCGTTTCGTCTGACACCTGAGGCCGTTTCGTCTGAGGCCGTTTAGTCTGAGGCCGTTTCGTCTGAGACCTGAGGCCGTTTCGTCTGAAGCCGTTTCGTCTGAGGCCGTTTCGTCTGACACCTGAGGCCGTTTCGTCTGAGGCCGTTTAGTCTGAGGACTTTTTTGTATGAGACCTGAGGACTTTTGGTCTGAGACCTGAGGACTTTTGGTCTGAGGCCGTTTAGTCTGAGGCCGTTTCGTCTGAGACCTGAGGCCGTTTCGTCTGAAGCCGTTTCGTCTGAGGCCGTTTCGTCTGAGACCTGAGGCCGTTTAGTCTGAGGCCGTTTCGTCTGACACCTGAGGCCGTTTCGTCTGTCGTCTGAGGCCGTTTAGTCTGAGGCCGTTTTGTCTGACACCTGAGGCCGTTTCGTCTGAAGCCGTTTCGTCTGACACCTGAGGCCGTTTCGTCTGAGGCCGTTTCGTCTGAGGCCGTTTCGTCTGACACCTGAGACCGTTTCGTCTGAGACCTGAGGCCGTTTCGTCTGAAGCCGTTTCTTCTGAGGCCGTTTCGTCTGACACCTGAGGCCGTTTCGTCTGAAGCCGTTTCGTCTGAGGCCGTTTCGTCTGACACCTGAGGCCGTTTAGTCTGAGGCCGTTTCGTCTGACACCTGAGGCCGTTTAGTCTGAGGCCGTTTCGTCTGACACCTGAGGCCGTTTCGTCTGAGGCCGTTTAGTCTGAGGCCGTTTCGTCTGACACCTGAGGCCGTTTCGTCTGAGGCCGTTTAGTCTGAGGACTTTTCTGTATGAGACCTGAGGACTTTTGGTCTGAGACCTGAGGACTTTTGGTCTGAGACCTGAGGACTTTTGGTCTGAGACCTGAGGACTTTTGGTCTGAGGACTGAGGACTTTTGGTCTGAGGACTGAGGACTTTTGGTCTGAGACCTGAGGACTTTTGGTCTGAGACCTGAGGACTTTTGGTCTGAGGACTGACGACTGAGGACTTTTTGTCTGAGACCTGAGGATGTCCTAAAATGTACACCGTACGGGTGGTCTCTCATCCACAATGCTCAAAAAACTTAAACTAACTGTCTGGTCTGATTCTGTTCTTTAGATCTCGGGGTTTCTAAGAGTAAAATCTCTAACAGTAAGTTTCCAGGAAAGATTTTCTGAGCTTTTCTGTTCTGTCACAATGTCGAGATCCGCACAAGGTGACACTTCAGAGTTCCTTTCACTATTTTCTACTGCTTTGCTGGAGGGGTCGGAGTAAAGTGTTTTTGTTCAAGGGCTGATGCTGACAGCTGAGGGAGGAGTTCAAGTACAAGGACTAGTTTACTCAAACTTAGACCACCGTGTCTCGTAAATAATCCACAAAGATAATCAACAATTACCACAGAGGCAATCTTGTAATTGAACAAAACACAATTTTCTATTCTTTTTCCATTTACTCTTGGATTTGGAACCTAATCTCCCATCTTAACATGTGACACTCGCATGAGCAGCTTTCTGTTAATTAGATTTCAGACCAGCAGGGTGACTTTCACAGCAATAAGAGGCTCCTTTGGGTAAAATATCTTCTTGTCTTTGCATCTTACAAGATAAAAAACATCTTTCATTTCTAAATATGGTGGCAGCAATTTCTAGAAGTGTTTCTTTTATTCATGTTTATTCAGCGATATTTTGTATTTTACCATGTCACTGTCATGAGAACAGAACAAGAAAAGAAGCCACGAGTGTCATGGGAGCAAAGTGAGCAGTATTTTGTGTTTTGAATAAAGAAAGAAGAGAGAGAGGAGGAGAGAGAGGGAAAAAAAGCACAAATGCATAAAAAGGGGGCCCAGATCATGCTTCTGTTGACTGTTCCACTGAGCGTAACACAAGGAGGCCATTAAGAATCCAAGTACTCACACAGTGAGGGAACATTAAAGGAAATAGTGAAGCATGAAACAAAGGAATGCAGCTGGCAATACAAAGTACACAGCTCCACCGCACAAAATGAGATATTTTTTCTGCTGGGATGTCACACAGCGCATTTTTCAAGAAGTTCAGATTGTGAAGTCTGCACAATTTAAAGAAAGCGCTGGTCACCGACCCTGAGATATTGCCGTGGAACTGTTGTTGAGAGGTTTTATATAGTTTTGGATTCTGCTCTGACAGAGCTGTGAGTTAAGCATCCACCATGAGATATGATCAGGAATACAGAAACAACCATATGAGGGGGGAACAAAAGCCATTTAAAAGCAGGACTGCAGAGCAATGTTTCTGATAGTGCAGAGCTGTGGAAGCTGCACGGAAAAACAGCGACTCAGATTTAAAAAGAACCACAATTCAAATGGCTAGATGGCGAAAAAAGACCTTGCTGCTAATGGTAAAAATTTCTAACATTGTTATTTCACTTTTTTATTTCAACAGGGTGAGTTTTAGTTCACAGTAGCGAAAGAAGTCTGGCGTTCTTTGATTAATCTTAAAGTGCTGTAAGTCCTAGAGACTTGAGAGCACTTAAAATATTTTTGAAGTCCAGGAAAGAGATGGAAAAAAAACTGCAAATAAATTAATTTTAGTCTGCAATTATCCAGAGGAAAATACTACTCTGGCAAATCTCTGGTGTGGTTTTTAATAACATATTTCAGCCTGAGAAGTCTTTGTAATAAAATGAAGGACAAAATTGTATTTAGGGACAAAACTGAGTTTTCAAAATTAAAGCATAAACATTATTTTATTGGGTCATAAATGATGATTTGAAGTATTTACATTCATGTTCAGTATGTTACCATGTAGTAATGTACAGGTCACTCTTAACACTTTAAATAAAGATACAAACTCATTGTGATAAAATGAATAAAGATAGTTTATGTCCATGCATGATGAGTTGGAACACAGCAAGGAAAAAGTTCTCAGAATGGTATTTATTTAAACAACTAGGGTTAAATCATTAGAACGTACATACCACAAAATATGTGATAAATCCTTTCATGCACAAATTGGGACTTCAGTCAGGATTTCCCCCTCTAATCATTTTAATTAGGAATCTTTTTTTTTTTCAGAACCAATCAGTAATTAAGATTCGGTATCAATCTATGACAATTCTCAATCCAAATATTTTATTAATTGTATTAATTTAGCTTTTTTTTTCTTATACAGCAGAGACGCAAAGAATTTTGTTAGAGGATCACAGTCCAGGGAGACAGTTTATCTACACAGATCACATGATTTGTCTCTTTCTTTCCTACAAACAGACATTTTAATTTATACCAGTCTATATTATAAACCCTGTTTCTGCTGACAGTTGACACTAGGTATTTTAAACAGTGTTTAAGGTGAAAACAGGCAGTGTTCTGACACCCTTTAACTACGTGACTATGTGACTTCTTATTCATGTTGAAGCTGAATATTTTGTCTTTAATAAAGTAGATCAGAGATTCTAAACATGGAGCATTTTCATTGGCCTCCTTGTTCCTGCCCTCTGCTCCTGATGGAAGCAGTTTTTTATTCTATTAATACCAGTGAGGTTCACTGTATGGTAGCTGGTGTGGACCATCAACACCCACACACATATTAAACAGCTTCTGATCCACTACAGTGACTTATAGAAAAGGGTTAAAATGATAAATAAACATATTTAGAGGTTCCACAGATTCCGGCCAGAGTTTTGTTGCCATCCCACAGTTTTATTTGATCATATATAAAACTGCAATTTTGTTTTTTGTTTAATGTGGCAAAGCTTTACATATTTTCTGCTGAGACTGTGCTAAAAAATGCTGATCCGCCATAGAAATGCTGTTTGTAGGAATACATAATGCTTCCAAAATATCTTAAAGTAATAAAGTACGCCTCCAACAGGCAGGCAGCGGCACGTTTTGAGCTGATTTGTTAAACTGACAGACCCTGGAGAGGATTAAAAAAATAAAAAAAGTGTATTGAAGTGACCATCCATCCTCCTTGACATTTGTTATTTCAGAAACACTTCAAGGTCCTATATTACCTCTCTGTAGCCTTCATCACACCCTTCTGCAAAATGTGCTCCTTCAACGAGATATATGGAAAACTCAGTCACGTCTAAACCCCTCACCATTTTATTTAAGAGTTTCATTTCAAGATGTTGCTGCAATTACCATAAACTGCAAGCATTTTAACATAAGAAACTATTCCTTCAGGGCAATATGTGTGCTCTCGTTAGCAAAACACTAACTTGAAATGATCAATTCTGACTATAAAAGTGCAACGATTAATTTTAGAACACTTGAAAGCTGTATCATTGTGACTGCTACCTGAAAAAAGAGGCTGCAGATGAAAAAGTAGCATTTTTTATTATGAAATTAATTTTATAAATGTACCGCAGTGTGGTGTAAAGTCACAGCTGCTTTTCAGTGTTGCAGATGGAAAAAACGATGCTGATAAAAGCACAAAATGCAACAAATGTCAGCATATGTTACAATAGCACTGATAAGCTGTGTAGCTTAGAGTATAAAAATGTCCTTTATATCTTGGCAGGGTTCAGTCAGCCTGTCACTTTGGTGATAAATATGTGTGTTGGTGTGTGTGCAGGAGCGAGACAGAGATAGGCAGAGCGAGGAGCATATTTAAGTTGGATGGAACAAAAGACGTCAAATTCTGTCAATAAAATAAAACCGCCTTTGTGAATATGAATATACATTTTTAATTGTCAGCAAATGTGACTTTTAATGCAACATTTGCATTCAGAAGTAATTTAGTGGCGTTTATAGGGAAGAAAAAGGAGTAAAGATGGGAAAAAAATCAAATTCAGCCACTCTCTTTCATCAGAGCGATTGCTAATACCTTTTGAAGGGAACAACATAACTTCCCTGTCATCTCAGTTGTCAGTTTGAGTCTGAGAGCAGAACAGTGATTGCGGGCTGCTGCTCTTTGGAAGCAGGCAGCACCTTTATGGCTTAGAGTGGAAAAAAGAAAAAAATGAGAGAAAGAGCCACTGAATTGAAGAAAGTGAGGTGAACAGTGGGCAAAGATGAAAGCTGGAGCAGAAGCAGCGAGACGTGCATTTCTGTGACTCAGGGCCTGCAGGATGTCGCCGCCAACCCACTCACACTCACACTCACACACACACACAGCACAATGGACATGTGTGTGTGTGAGATGTGCAGCCACCCGCCTTCATCTGCACTTAACTTCTCATTAGGGGCTTGTGTGACATAAGGCGACAACCTGTGACCGTCCAGCCATGGTGTATATCTGGAACTGGAGGGAGGAGGGAGAGAGGGAGACAACAGGAGTGTGCGTGGGGGGAGGAGGACGGAGGTGGAGTTGTTTGTGTGACTTGTTGTCACTTGTCAGGTAGCGCGGCCACTAGCCTTGAGATACTTGGCTGTTGTCTGAGGGTGCTTTATCATCATGATAAATGCAGCCTTGGAGCAGTGCACTATCAGCACGCTCAGAGGCATGAGACACACTCTGACTAATGAAAAGAGAAGGTCAAGGAGAGAAGGGGGGAGTAAAACGGGTGAGGGGAAGAGGAGGATCGGTCAACAGAGATGTGGATGTGGGGGCAACGTGTCACACTATCTGTGAAAGGCTCATGCAGGAGGGATAAAATGCAAATTTCATTAAGAATCTTCATAAAATCACACTTGTTCCACCTTCTTCTGCTGTTTTCTCTCTCTCTGCGTTGCTTTGTTAGTTAATAAACACAGTAGTATAATTCCTGTTATGCTAATACACCTTTGAACAAATAACCACATCCTCGACGTATGCCTCTGTGACGGCAAGTGGAACACTGTTATCAGGACAAAATAGAGTTTCTCCCTGCAGGAATAATTTCTTGCCTCACCCTTTCAAAACATTCACTGCACCATATCGGCGCCACTATGCTTCTAATTACATTTGACAAGAGGGGTTACATTAATTTTCTTGTACCTGTATTACTGAAGACACCCCCTCCCTATCTTGAGTGTTATTGCAGCAGGTGTGAAGAATTTCTAGTGCAGTGTTAATTCTGGAGTCATCAAAGTGACAGCACTGAGCTTGGGAAATCCTTTCAGGCTCATTACCATAGTCTGCTGAATCTATTGGCACGGCCCCGCATGACTGGGCAGACGCTGCTTGGGCCGAGCCGTCCGGTGGAGGCAATAATCAGGGGGTTAACAGATGCTGCTCCGTCTTCGGGGTCACATTCATCCTACTCCCACCGCTGGGACTCAGGTTGAGCACGAGAATCATTCACACGGCGCCCGCGCTGTTTGTTATGGAGAGAAGAAAATGGGCAGTTAAGAGAAACGTTCAGCCCGTGTGACTTATGGCTGTAGTTTTTTCTTTTACGAGGCAGTTGGTGAAATTCATTATTTGAGGTCAAAAGTCAGGTGGAGCTTGATATACCCGTTCCCCCCAAAGAGCTGCAGAAAATGGATGTGTATAGAAAGCTTTAGGAAAAAAAAACTGTCTATTGCAAAGCAGAAAGGCTCTGAGGGATCTCTTTTCCAATACATGGTAATGAGGGATGTGCAATTAACTGGGCTCTGTGAGCAGGAGGTGCACAACAACGGTGGGGGAGGAGGAAGGCGGGGAGTAGGGGTGGGGGGTGGAAAAGGAAGACAGTGCAATGCAACAAACTCTGCTGAACTATTTATACAACACAGGCATGAGCTGATGAAGAAGAAATTTCTGGGGAAATTGGGTCAACAGCAAGAAAACGACCAGGAAATGGTTGATTATGGTAAAAAGGACAAACGCAATAAAGTGGAAACGGAACACAAACACGGGATTCTCACAGGACTTGGAGATTTATATTAGACACAGAACCATCTGTTTATTTAGTATATAAAATAAATCAGTGCAGGAGACGACTTTAAGGAGCAGATGAACCAACTGAGTGGGGTGCTCATCCACTGGGCCAAGGACCAGAACCGTTCTATGGACCATTTGGTTCCAGGACACATAAAGAATACAAATTAATATAGGTTAGTTCAGTGAGGTGTTTTATTTAGAATAATTACTAAAATGATTCATTACAGAGTGAAAATAAATATATTTGTGCTATATATGTAGTGATTAATTTTTATGGTTTGCACTTTATGGAGCTTTTGTTATGTGTGTGATTAGCCCCGCCTCCCACTGTGTTAGGATAACACAACAATCTTTCTATTTGTTATAAATCACTTCAGTTCTGTTTACTATTACAGCAACAATTCACACAGAATCATTGTGACATAAAAATGTTTGTTTTGAAATATTTACATTGTTACAAATGTAAAGGATGTATAGTTTAAATTCTAGCTATAAAAATGACCAAAGTTTCTCCACCTTAATTTAATGTTAAAAATTAAAAAGTGATGATATCCAGGTACTGCCATGTTTTGTGTCTAGAGCCAGAGTCTGTGCAAGTAGGGACACAAATCCCTCCTCACCATCACACAGTCATGGTATTTTGCACAAACTACAACCAAACATATTCGAAAAAATGAACAATGCAGACATAAGATGAGTGCATACACATGGCAGTACGATAAGAAGCATGTAAATCAACAAGAATCAGCATAATTTTGGAGTGAATTTAGTTTTCAGCCAGGACTTGTACCGCAGCCAGCCCCTAGGGGGTGTTTTGGTTCCTTTTGGATTCAACTTCCATATTACATGTAAATAAATCTGAAAGCTGCATAAATTATGTGCCTGATAGATGTTTAGATCTCAAATGTGCTGCTTCAGCAATTAATCCTAAAATCTGGAAGATAAAGACAAATGTAATTTTTTGCTTGAGTCTTATGTTTTATTGTTCTTTTATCATTATTACTGTTAAATATTAGCTTTAGGCGCATCCAAGTTCAAATATATATTTTGGATGCTTTTAAATAAATAAAACCTTCTGAAACTTTTTTAAAAAAAAGGCAGCTGAAAACAGCCAGGTAGGATAATCAGCTGGGGCCTGGGTTGCATCAGATAGGGGAAAGTGCTGTTGCTAACTGTGCTGAATCAGGTATATATTATTTTCAACAACAAAGTCTGATATTTTTTCTCCTTTCAGTTTCAAACTAAACCTCTCACACTCCCTGCAGCTGACCGAGCAGACTAATGCAGGAGAAATTGCGGTAAATAATGGTGAACACTGAACACATTGAACTCTAATTGCGATTGTTGGCTGAAAGGGGTCATGGTTCAGATCTGTGAATGTAATGCACAATGATTAGCCCTGCATGCTTTTGTGCGTAATGTTGCTGTGATATTGTTGCTGTCTGCGGCTCTGACAAGGGGCTGTAATTTGTAGGTTGCAATGCTGCGTGGGTAGGCACTCATTGATGGCATTTGGCGCACAGCCTTGCTTGGGTGAAGCACTTATTAGCAAAGCCAGTCAATCTAAATATTGCAGACGGTGCCCCAAGTCAATGGGAGTGTGTTTGTTAGCTGAACATGCAGTATAATAATCAGTACGTCCTAAGCAATCTAATGAATAGTCATCATCAGATGTTTTTTACATAATCCTGCCATCTAAGATTACCTTAATGCTTGTAAAAGCCCACTGCCTATGTGTGCCTCATTACCTTGGGACATTGGTCATTTCATTTCAGGGGTCTGATTTTCATTAACTGCTCTGCCCCCCTACCCATTAGCAGAATGAAAGCTCGGCTGCAACCATCTGGCTGCCAACTAGACCTCAGGGCTGCTTTATGGCTCCATCGAGCCTCACTGAGGGGAAGGTTGCACTATTAGAGCCTTTTCTGAGTCAGGCCACGGGGAGTTATGGGAGTGATGCAAGAAGTGATGTCCATGCTTAGGGATGTGGGGGAAAACTGAGATAAATTTAGAAGAAAAAAAAAGGGAGACATCGGTGCTGCAGTGGAGGAGACGGAGAGAAAGTGAGGCAAAGTCAAACAGAACCTGAGAGAAAAGTCAGCACAGGGAAGGGAAAAGGAGGCTGAGGAGAGGAAGAAAAGAAACACCCCCCCCCCCAACATGTGATGAAAATAAAACGTCAGAATATTTCAGACTGTTGAGTCCCAGAAAGATGAGCTGACAGATGCTAACCTGTTTAACTTGTGGTAGGATAAACCAGGTGTACATTTCATCGCCTCCACTGGACACATTTTATTTATAGAATCGGTGGTCTTGGTTTGAAATAGCATCTGCTTACACACACGCTATTGTCCTGTCTCTAATACAGCTCAAATCTCACTCCACCTCGATGTTTTTATTCCACAATCCCAATTTTGTGCACTAAAATGTGTTATTTTGCATGTGAATGGAGGTCAGCTAGTTGTATTCAAGTAAATGATGTGCTTTGTTGTCTTTCTCCCTCTGCAGAACCAATGTTTATTAGAAACATTACTGTTTGAGCATGAAATGAGCAGGGCAGGCTGACAAGGTGAGCAGAATGTGGGCATGTGCTAAAGTATTAAACACAAAAGGCTAATTTGACCCAGATTACTAAAGGATGTTAAGTAAAACGCACAACAGATACCATCTACTAACACTTTTAAGTTAGATGAAAGGAAATAAAATTAAATAAGCTTATCTAACGAGTCGTTTTATTATATAATCGATTTTGTCACTCAGACTGATGAATCAAAGCCTTTGAAGCTCTAGTTTTTATGACCAAAAGCCGTGATGGATTATCTTCGATGCTGTTACCTCATTCAATTTTCACCATGCTCAGATTTAAGATGGAGGTCACAGGTCGACTTATACGCCATGAAACATTAACTGACCCCCAGCGACTGAAGTTTGGTAACTTTCTGCCAACATATGAGCATAAAAAGCTTTTTATTAAAAGATTAATTTAAAAATATTAGGTTCAAACCAGACTAATGATCATATTTTGAAGGTTTTCTGCATTTGTTTTATTTCCCTCCTAACCAGGTTCCTGCTGCATCCCCCGTCAAGTTATCCGTGCGTCTTTAAGGCTCCCCAAAAGGCGTGTTGTACCCAACATGTGTTTGAAGGCTGCCAAACAAGCTCCAAAGAACACTTGATGCAAATGTATTTTACCGTACAGAACAGGACTAGCTAAGACTCCATAATATTTCATGCAGTTCATGGATTTTTTTCGTTTCCTGCTCTGCCAAAAGCTCAATATATCCCCTCTTATTGATCATTATACCTCGCTCAGACTCATGCTGCTACTCTGTCTGGATACTGTTAGTTTACCCACAGTTACCAATTTTGGAGCATCACTTTATTCATTAGATCGGACTAGACAGATGTATCTCACTGGCAGAATGTAACAGCCCTGAGACATAAACTGAACATGAGGGGGGAAAAGGGACAGAAAAAGTGACCTAAGAGACTCGGAGCACGGCGTGGTTATTTCCAGAACCTGAGGAATGTCTCACCTCAGGGCTTATCATGCACAGCAGGGTCTGAGCTTTACTGAGAATTGAATTGGAAGGGGAAAAAAATCCACTCAGCTGCAGTCCTGACTCCTGTGGGCATAAAACCTAGTCAGAAAGGTTTATGATAAAATTAGGGCCAGAAATGAAAAGCGGTGCATCTCAACAGTAATGTGCATGATTGTATACTAGATTTCTACAGAGCCTCACGTTGTTCTACAAGCTTGTTTGTGTCTCAGTGTAGAGTTTTAGTGACATTTAGTCATTTATTAATTGATTTTAATAAATCAGAGTTGTTTCTTTTTTATTTCAAGGCATTTTTTTCTTGTTCTGATCATGTTTAATATGTTTTCAGTTCATTTTTAATCTCTCCTTGTTATATGGTTCTTTATTTCCCTTCGCTCTCTCGTCACTCTGCTCACCTGCGTTTCATCAGCTTGTCAAACCACCAGTTAATCCCGTTTATTCCTGCCAGTTATCTTTTTATATGTTTTGTTGCAGCCTTGGCATCCCTTTTATTCCCTTCATCAAATGTTTTTGTTTAATTTAACATTACCTCTGCGTTTGTGTCTGCATTTAGGGTCTTTAAATAATTTAAACGCCATGGCAATTTGTTTTTTTGTAAGTTGTATTTGACAGCTCTGTGAAAAGCATGCTGGACTTTTTCAAACTAGTCAAAATTAGTAAAATTAGAATCAGATCCTGGATACAAGCAGCCAAAATGAGCATCCTATAGGCTCAAACTCGGAGATAAAATGAAGATCTCCATCATCACTCAGCTGGTTTGAGAAAATATTTAGGATGCCTCTCTATGTGGGTTCTTCAAGCACATCCCACTGGGAGGAGACCCCAGATTCTATGTAGAGTCACCTGGATGGATTAAGTATCTCCCCCTGACCTGAGAATGCCTTGGGATCCCAGGAGGAGCTGGAGAAACTCACTGGGGAGAGGAATGTCTGGATTCCATCCTAGATCTATTTCATCCATGACCCCAAAATGGACAAGTGTGAGAATAACCCTTAACCCTTTTATGGACAATGTTTACAGTTTTGCAAATAAGCCTCCACATCCTTCCAGACTCTGCCACCTTGTCCGTGTATGTATTCTTTCAAATAAATAATTTTTTCAAATAAGGTTCAAAATGTTTTGTGTCATGCCTAAAGATGAATAAAAACACTCTGCATGTGATTTAAATCCATGCATGAGTTTAATTATAAAGCATCAAATCATTCCAGGTCCACATTCAGGCCAAGAGACTGCAGTAAATACAATTAAGTTGTAATAAAATTAGAGTCTTCATAAAATGGCAATTAGTCAAATTTTCCCGTTTATAAAAGAAGCAGCTGGTTGGACTGAAGCTTCTTCTGAGCAGCACAGTGTGAGGGCAACAGTGGGAAGGAACTTTAACAGGAAGAAACCTCCAGCAGAACCAGGCTCAGAGTGGGAGGAGCCTCCTGCCTCGGCCAGCTGGGGCTGAGTGGACCTGTCATTGTTTCTACAGAGAGAGCAGCAAAAACAGGATCTGCAAGTCTAGAGTCTAGAGTTTAGAGCAGCAGAACTAAAGGGATGAATCAGGATAACCCAAATGTTCTGATGATGCTCTCTGCTGGATTTCATCTGCACTAAAAGGTCAATTAGACTCATTTAAAACCGGTATGTAAAAACGACTTTAATCATATGAACAATGCAAGTCAAAACAAAATATATATGAGCAAATGTTCCCTTAAAAAAAGCAGTTGTGACCCCTTATTTTTGTTATTTTTAAATAACTTTCAATATAAAAACGTATAAAAGTGGATAAGGTTTGCGTTTTGGCTCGCTTTTATCAAAGTCTTCTAAAGACCCGAGAGAAAGGCTGGGTAGGGAGTGCATGTAGCTCCTTGAGAGGAGACTCAACTCGGTGGAGGCGTTCCCCTGCGCAGACGCTAGGAGCTGTCCGCGGTGCTGAAGCCTTTTCTCTCCTCTCTGTGTGCCGTCAGCTCACACAGCCAGCAATCCGCTTACTGCGCGTCCGAATTAAAAGGAGACCTCCGCGTTTCACCTCATTATTCCCTCTCTGTCTTCACTCCGAGAATCATTTCAGGAAGCAGCCCGACGCTTAAGATCCTCGCCTCGCTTGTTTCCCCCCCCTCAACCGCTCCTGGAAGTACTATTGTTGTTTTTTTTTTTGTAGTATTTACTATCATTGTTATTTTCTTTAAATCCCACGGACGATCTGTTTTGCAAGGCGAAGAGCAAACCTCTATCAGCAGCATGTGTGTGAGACAGCACCGGCAATTTAAGACTCTGTTCTTCGCGGCTTTGGTTCTCGCCGCTGTCGTCGCCAAAATACACGGAGAAGGTAAGAACTTGGGTCCAGCCCGCACTTTGTGGAGGTCCTTTTCTTTTTAAATGAAACTACACACAACGCCTACGACTCAGATCTACAAGTGTGGACGTATTTAAGTTTAACCTACAATAAGGGAGTGGGATGTCCAAGTTCCAGATTGTTTTGTGGCGTCACCCTCAACCCTCTTATTATTTTACCAAGAGGAATAAGGCAAACACACAATTACAAGTTACAAATCGGCAGAGAAGGAGTTGAGTTTGTTGCATAACATATTGTTAATCACAATGAAAACAGCCCCCTGTGGAGAACTGAAGACAACTTAATAAGACAATCAGGACGCAAACACAGTTATGAACCACGTAATGCGATCAGTCCTGTTTAATTTCCTTTATTAAAACAGTTAGGAAGTGACTTGTTTGGGCTCTGAGGTCTGTGTGACAGACGGTGCTCCTTAATAAGACTCTAATCCGCTGGAATTGCGGAAGATTATTGACCAAGCTGTTTGACACAGTTGAGTGGGAAGCGGCAACAGATTCGTGCACAGTGGCTTTGTCCTAATTATTTCCCCGGTGAGGTTCTGCTGCTTGTCTTTATCATTCAGCTTTCAGCTGGACCATCTGCCTGTCAGCACAGTTTTACTGTCACCACTTTAAAGTGAGAAGTAGTTTCTAAATTGTTCAATCCACAAACAGGCTTGAACCATCCTCTAAGAAGTGCAGATGCACATTACACTCACAATAATCCTCCTTGTAGGGCTGGGATCTTGCAGTCTTGGACATAAAAATAAAAAGTCCTTAATTGCAAACTTGTTGTACTTTTTTAAACACAGAAAGCACAACCAGTACATATTTTACTTTTTTCCTCAAATAATTTTATTTAAAAATAGTTTAAATTAAATTTTCTAAAGAAAAACTGACCATAAATAACACATTTCTCAATCTAAGCCCCATCAATTAAATTCTGAAATCTGCAATCAACCAGGTTGAGATACATTAGTACAACATGAGGCAGTGAGGTTGGAAGTTTTGAATGTTTTGCACGTTCACAAATATAGGAGGAAATGCACAATGCGTCCCTTTTCGACTCAAATTCCATTTAACAGCATCCATTAGCAAACTCTGCTGTTGCTTGGCAAACAATCACTCACTCTACAGTAAAACTCTCCAAGGTGGGCATTTTAATTTCTGATTCTAGTGGATTTGATGGATTGTCATTATCATGAGGTTTGAATGCATACTCATTTACAGGAATAAATGAGGTTTTTAGTTTAGAAAAGGCCTCGGTGCCTCATTTGTTTGTGGTGCTTGTTGTTATGAACTTGTTTCAGTGCGTTAACCAGCAGGGAATACAGACATTGATCCATCTAATTCATCGTAAGAATGTTGAGAAATGAGCAATATTTTCCCATGCTGCATTTTCTTATGCTGCAGCAGAAACAATCGCTTCCAGTGAGTAATTTCACTAAAATGTTTCATTTATTAGTGACTTGCTCAGTAAAATGACTGCCAGTGATTTTTTTTTTGTAATTGCTGAGGTAATTGCAAACTTATTCTCTTTACTAGAAAGGAAAAGGTTGTTATTTAACTTTTTTGAATTAAAATAATGTCTGATGGGATCAAATACGGTTTTTGTCTGGATGTAGTGAACACTTCAAAGAATGTGGATTTAAACATGTGGTTAGTGTAAAAATCTAAACCACTGGGGGCAACATTTAAAAAAAATCTGAGATCTGAATAATAAAATTAAAGAGAAAAATACAATTGTCCTACTTTTTGCTGTTAGCCTTTCAGTGCAAAATTTTTCAGTCAGTAAAGATGTTTTTGTTTGTCAAGACTGAATAAATAAATCCTAAATCCAAACCCAGGTCCAGATCTAGATTGACTGAAACTCATTACTTCTCTTGTTGCATTTATTCTAAAACACTTCATTGAACCAGTGAAAACCCTTCCGACTAACCTTACAAATAAACAGACAAGCTTTAGCAACAACACAAACTTTTAAAACGAAATAAAAGCAATTAAAAACAGATAGATTTTTATAATCTTACGCAATTAATGTAATAGATCATGTTAAAAAGCATTTATTTATATATATTTTTTGTTTTGAGAATTTATTTGGAGGCTTCTTATCATTATTCTGATGATTATTTCTTAAATTATGTAAAACATCACCTGCAAAAACATCAAAAAACCTTAAACAAATGTGTGCATTTTAAAAAAAGAATAAATTGACATTTAGTTTTTCCTCAAACCCTCATTTAAGCTTTAAAGAGATGCCAGTGCAGCTCTGTAGAGGCTCCTTAACTGTCTAAACAACCGCGTGCACAACAAAAGGTTTGTGATGCCATGGAGATCATATTCCAATGGTGGCAATTTGTGTGGGCTGATTTACCTAGAAAAGAAAATGTATTTCACATTTTTAATGGGTGAATAATACAAATGGAATCATCAATATTTAATATGACTTAAACAGTGCCTGTTCATGTAAATTAACTTTTCTAAACTGGAGGTAAAAGTAAAACGATTAATGCATTGAAACACGCATTTTACATTAATTTTAGTGTGCTGTTACAAAATAACAAGTCCCATTGTTCTAAGATGCAAGAACGGATCAATACTCATCAACTGGGACAGAGAACATGATGGAAAGAGCTGGAATTCATCATTAGAGGCCTGAATCTGATTCATTCTAAAGAGAAAAGGAGCTGTTAGGGCTTTTAGAGAACTGGATAAAATGAGATTTCTTTCATGGGAAATGTTCAAGCAGTTTACACTTTCTGCATTTTTATGTGCAAAAAATAAAAAAAAAGCTAAATCAACAGAAGTTTGTCCAGAATATGAAATATTTCACATCATTTGAATTCAGCTGAGTCTGTTACCCTTACAGATTATTGTCACCTATTAAAGGTTTGCAGTGAACAGGGAGTTTTACGTGTCCTCGGTTTCTCCTTGACATGTGAGGATGTGTTATGAGTTCAGTAAATCTCTCCGGTGTTAAAACTTGATGTTTTTAGTTGAGTATCCTTTACGATAAAAACATCACTGGACTGGGTCTTGATTTGTGTGCCTCTACATATTCATTTTGGGGCTTTATAAACTGTGAAACGTGCATCTTTTTTGTGCTGTGTGTAAATGATGCTATCATGCGTCCTGAGTGCGTATTAAATAAGGGGATCATATCACAGAGCACTTCCGGTGATGAGAGCTTTTGTGTCGACACCTGTTGCCTCTTCATGAAGCATTTTGCCAGCCCTTTTTCTTAGTCGTAATTGTCATTTATGTGACAGGTTACAGCAATAGCTTTCTGTCTTCCATTTATTGAGGATGCTATTCAGAGAAGTTGTCGGAGCGACGGGGGATAGGACCATAGACTTCTTCCTCTGGTTTGATTGCTGCTTTGAGCCGTCTGCTGGGGAAAAAAGAAAAAATCCAAACGTCCTATAATTCCAGGGGAGGTAACACAAATCATTCAACACCTGTTTGTTGGATTGCCAGTTATTAACTTCATCAAGGGCTATTCAGCATCTGTGCGCTGTCATAATTAGTTTAACTTTCCCAAGGCCTGTCAATGGTAAATGAGAGTCATTATGCCAGAATGCCCCTCTTCAAGGCTTGGCGCCTGCCTGCCTCAGCCCCTCTCTGTGCCTGTCTCGGTCTCTTTCACTGCCTCCTAGGTGGAGCTCACAGCTTGGCTGAATGCGACTCATTTTCAACTCTTCATGTGCAAATGTCTTTCCCTCGCTCTGTGAGAATGTTCTATGCATCCTAATTTGACTCATTGCCTCATATATTTTCCTTCCTCAAAAAAAAGAAAGAAAGAAAGAAAGTGGTGGTTTATTTGCGGAGGAAAAAAAAGAATATTTTTGGATGGATCTTTTTATGAATTTCAGGACTATTTTCCTGCGAATGTTTATTTTTTTTCCAAAAGTCATTTTTCCAATTCCGTAGGAAAAAACAAACTCATGTGTGCTCACTAAATCAGGCTGCAACCTCAGCTAAATCTTTAAGAAGTCAACAGTTTACATGTTGTGTGGATGGAGGTTTTTCTGTTTACTTTACTCTACTGGTTTCATGCATATTTGATGAAATAAGACGTTTGGCCACGTGAGCCCTAATGCTATCTTTTAATACTTCCTGTTTCATAAATAATTCTAAAAAATCAGCTGTAATCATGTGCAAAATTTCAATCAGATGGTAACTATTCTACAACAAGGCAACAAAAGCAAAAAAAAAAAAAACAAACAACAACAACAATCTCAATTAAGCTTCAGTTCACCTCCATGAAAATTAGGATTTAAATTGCAACATATTTTATTATTTTATGATTTTATGATTTCTTGTCCAAAACAATATGCAGCAAACTTATTTTAGAAACAATTAGTGTATTCTCCTACACCAGGAACTAAGACTGTACCTTTATCCTTACACTGATAAAAAAAAGGAAGATTACACACACACACAGTTCAGAGAGAGGACAAGGGGAAAGGCTGTTTTCCTGATAGCTTCTCCCATCCGGTCTGTTTAATCAGTCTGACAGATTTTGAGAGACCTGAAATGGTTTTCTGCATCCAGATAATTATGTGAGAAGTTCTTCCAACATCTTGTTTTTGTCTCCACACAATCAGCTCTTTGGAGATTTAATGTAACAGGGCTGCAATGAAATTGTCACCTTGAATGTTCAGCAAACGGGGGAATCATTTCCTCTGAATTGGGAGCAGGCACTTTGCGGTGCTGCAGGTGGAAAATCTCCCTCACTAAGTAGAGGTTGGGGTGGTGGGGTGGTGGTAGACTACTTTGGGGTCAAGCCTTCTAGCAGGAGCATAGAGAGACTCAGAAACTGTCCTGCTAATTTGGGGTTGGGACATCATGTGTCAGAAAACTCACTTTTCCCTCTTTGTCACGTCTCTTCATCACAGACTCTCTCTGTACCTGTTCTGGCTTTGGTCTCACGCCTCATCAATCTCAACACTCCTCCACATAAATAAAGAAAAATAAAATAAATAAAGAAGTCAGCGGCGCTAGCCCTTCTCCCCCCTCTGGGGCAGCACCTTTTACGCTCCGCCTGGCCATGTATATACCTCTCTAATCGGTAGTGGCGGGTTTTGCAGCTGCAGTGGGGATGGCTCTCTGAAACGATTAGACCCAGGGACAGCTCCAGCTCTCTTCCCGTCTTCTCCACGCCAGATCCCATCTAGAAAGCATTTCATCTGTGGCAGTGGAAAGGCTTATATGTAAGGTCGCCGAGTGCTGTGTGGAAAGCAGCAGGTAATAGGCTGTGTAATGTGTTTGGGGGAGTAGTTTTAGTATTCACAGTCAGTGCTGACCTCTGGCAGCCTGAGCCACCCCCACAGTAATTTCCTCTGAAAAGATGTAATTGAATTCATCAGGATGAGTAAACATATTATAAGTAGCAGCCAAAGATAACAGTGTTGTGGATAGATCAAGGAAGAGGATAGGGGCTTCACCAGTAATTGAAAAGAGTCAAAGACAAACATAAGCAAGAAAAAGTGTTTGGATTGTTTACTTAGGTGGAGTTGGACTTTATTTTTCATTTCCAGCTTTTCTTTTGCAAGCACCATAAAGAAACAACAAAAAACCCCATCATGACTTCACCAGAATGATGTCTGAGCGAACATAATGTCTCTAGCTGTCTGTCTGGTGTCTAAAATTAGGTGAGGCATCACAGGAATAAATCAATTTCCAAGCGTTTTGTGAAGGTGACGTTTTGAGTCCAGAAAACACAGAGGGAGCAGAAACCCGTGTTGTGACCACGAGCCTTGTTCTCTCCACGGAGATATATTAAAGTCATGTCCCAGAGGACCTTGTGTATAATTTAGAAGTTCTAACATCGACCGCCATCTCTGAAATATCGAACCCTGTCAGTCCGAGCGACTGCAGGGCGGCCAGGCGATTGTCTGTCAGGTAGGAGGCGTCTGTCGTCTGCCTCGTGCTTCTCTATTAGCGACGCAGGGACGGCGCTGTCAGAGCAAACTTTAGGTGGAGTTCTTACTCTAGAGGAGGAATTAGAAGAACAAAAGCTGCATAATGGAAAGGAAAGTTATATTTAGAAGCTTCAAGTTGGTGGGAAATAAAAGAACAAACAATAGATAAGACAGAGTTTTATTATTTCTGTTCCCACTGAGTCATGTTTATACGCCCCAGCAGAAGCTTTGAATGTTTTTTTGTCAGCCTCTGATTTTTGAAACATCTCAAGCTTTGGTTGGATTACACCTGCGTTTGACACAGCAATGTCTATTTTTACTTCAGACTCAACCACTGAAGGGAATCTTTAGTGTCTTGTTTCAAACGTCCTTCAGTTTCAGTACCGCTGTATCATCTCCTTGAGTTTGTCTTTTAATTATTTATTTAGAGTAAATGTTTGGTTTTTGACACATTTTCCAAATTTAACCTAAATATTTCTTTATTTTTACTCAAAGATAAAACAGTCGCTTAAGTTATAGGAAAAATCCCTCTAACATATTTCATGTTGTCATTGCTGCAAAGCTCCAATGTCCCCTCATTTAACCTAAAGATGTTAAACAAAGAAACACAGTCCAGCACCATTAAAGCTGCAGAATTCTGCACATAGTTTGTATTAAACTGGAGCTTTAAAGGTAAATTATAAACAGCAGAAGATCTCCTTTGCAATATGCACACACACACACACACACACACACACACACACACACACACACACACACACACACACACACACACACACACACACACACACACACACACACACACACACACACACACACACAAAGGTACAAACGTCCCTGCAGGAATATTCCATTACTTTAATCTGTTTATTATATGCATTTATTCACCCTCTTTGTCTCCATCATGAGGTGCTCACTGTCAGAGGAAGAGAGTCATTTTTAGCTGGATGCACGTGTGAATAATTTGACCCATGCAGCGCTGCGTCATTATACTGCATTACCTTTCACATGAGCTCCAGTAATAAAGATGTAAGAATAAGTAGGATCAGGCTAACGGGGTGAAATATATATATAAAAAAACAACAAAAAACCCAGCAGCTTTATAGAATCAAAACTGAATCTTAAAAATACAACAGGGAAAACTGATGTAGACACAAAGCTGTAATAAAGTGATAATAAACTGAAATTTAGGTGGAAAACATCTCCAAAAAATAAAAAGAATGCATGCAAATGATGTCTGGATTCTAGTTTTTGCATTCAGAGCGCTGACTCAGACTCAAACAGGGAAATAACGCTTTTGTCGTTCGTTTGTTTACTACCTCCACATCTAATCCATCCTCCATCATCCTGTCTGTGATCCATTAACTGACCTCAGCAAGCTGGTTTTATCTTTGCTCATCACGGCATCGGTTTTCCTCATCTGGTAAAGATCATAAGATCCAAAACAATCGTGCAACACAAATATCACGCTGACATCAGATTAAAATGATGTCTGAAAAGCGTGGATGTCTCATCCTGAGGAAACGCCTGTATGGCTTTGACTTTTTCTGACCTTTTGTCTCTTCATCGCTCTTTCCGGGCTCATCTCAAATGACTAACAGCGCCACAAAGGAGAGTGGATAAAGAAATGCAGAAAACAAAGCAAGAAATTAAAAGAGAGGCTTGTGGACTTCCCATTAGCCGTGGCAACCTCATTTAATTTTGGATCCGTTTTAAAGATCAGTTTGTTTACTGCATGGCGGCAGATTTATATGGAGCCTAAACAGAACAATTTGTCAGCAGCAGAATCTGAAAATGGAAGCATCTTATTTAAATAGCTGAACGGCAACAATAACCATTGTCCCATTCTATGCTGCCTATTAATACATCAGGTTTCTCTCCATCCTGCAGCACATTAATAGCACAATTTTCTTTCCCAGAAAGCCACATGTGTCCACCCGCGTCTGTCTGCATATTGTAAACACGGCTGATTGTAAGGAGCAGTCTGAGGCGCACGCCAAAGAAAACACCTGTGATTTGTCATTTCTCACCTTGAGATGGTTTTTTTCCCCTCCGTTTTTTCATTATAAACATGAGATGACTCTTAAAAAAACTGATTTGAACCTCCTCTGGACAAACAAAGCCCTCTCAGATGTTTATCTGTAAGCAGCTTTGGGAAACAGAAAGAAAAAAGGTCATCTGGGGGCATTTTCTGAGAGAATGTCCACGCCGCCTCCATCCAATCTCACACATCATGAGTTTTTTCTCTTCTTTGCTGTTGTTGTTGTATTTTGCATGCATGGTTTGACAACATCCTGCGATTTTCATCAACACACAAAAAAGGAGCAATACTAGACTAGAATGTGCAAGGACAACTGATGAGGAGTGGTTTAGATCGAGTCTAGTTTTAGTTATTGTCTCATAATCCTGGATATCACTGACTTTAGTTGTACTTTTTGGCATGCAGTATCATTAGAACCTTTTGCTTTTTCCACCTATTAGGAGCACTAATGTATGCATGGCATGATTTGAGCTTGATAGATCTGTCAGATTATAAAACTGTTAAAAAGACAAGCAAACCAACAGGGAGAAAAATTGAATTAAACCATTGGTTGAGCTTTAAAATTTGATCTAGAATGCAAAACCAAATGAACCCAAACCCCTCACCCCCAAAAAATGTTCATATTTTCTTTCAGAGCACGTTAGGTCATCCCAAGCAGACAAGTGTCATGTTATTTCATGCCTTGGTGTGCACAAAAAAGCGGGGGCTGCTGGGAAAATAACCTGTCAGTGCCAGTGACCATAGAAGGTGACATGTTTGTGTTTTCCTGAAATTATATGTCCCTGTCATAGCAGGTTCATCCAGCGAGTAAACAAATTGAGAAGGTGGGGAAGGATTTAGCAAAGCAGGAAAAAAAAGAGAAAGAAAATCTCATCACAAAAGTGCACCACTTGGCTCCAGTGCAATTACCTTCTGTAAATGAAGCTCAGTCTGTCCTGCGCGTCGCTCACCCTCTGTGCAGGCGGCTTGCACGAACACTGTGTCAACAAAGCAGCGCGGGCCTCTGTGTGGAAGGTGCGAGGCTGTTTACCTTTGTTGTGGTGTGGATTGATGAGGTGGCTGAGGCACAGGCAGGGGCATGATGTGAATAGTTGGAGTATTACTGTGGAGAAAGGTGTTTCCCCTCTGAGGCGGCTAACTGAGTTTGACAAAGCTGTTTCTGCCGGGAGGCTGCAGGGACGCCGCCTGGCGCCGCTCCAGGAGCTCCGGCTCTGCATGTGGATGCACATTTGTGGGAGCGATGAAAGGTAACGCGAGGGATGAGTGTGTGTTGGGGTGGGGGTTGGGGGTGGGCTCCCTGTAATGCAGTTTTCATGGTGCAAGTCAGCCTATAGTGTGTTTAATATTTTAGAGACATGGGGCGAACACTGAAATAAGGTGCTTTATCAAGTGTTTGAGATCCAAATGTTTGTATCTCATCTTATCAAAGTCACATTTGATTTTAGGAATTTTTCCAAAAGACTACATAAAAACTGACATATTTTAATATAGGAATTTATTCTAAATAAGCTGTCATAAGACATATTAGGAATAAGAAATTGTAAAAAAGCCTTTTCATCTCATCCACATTTCTCATTGATTGAACATATTTCTGCTTTCCTTATTTGCTGCAATCAATTTTCTTTAAATCCGTCTCTCTCTTGTAAGATCATTGATTCAGTCTGCTTTTTTCTGCTTTGGGGGTTTGGAAATTGCGTCCCTGTGGCTTTCGTAGGGGCCAAACCACTGTGTGATTTTTACACGCCTCTGACTGCCAAGGAAAATGGATTAAACTTCTGCAGTAATTTTCAAGTCATTTTATTCTGCAGCCTTTCCTTTTATTGTCTGCGTGTGAACTCTGTGTCTCGCTCTCTCCTTTTTAGCTATTTTTTGCCAGGCAGGGTGGTAGAAGGGGGTGGGGAGGTCATATCAGCACCCTCTCCCCCCTCCTTGCCGCCCCCGTGCTTTAACCTTTAAAACTCTAACAAAGTTAACCACAGATTTGTCCATATTTACTGCGCTCAGCAGTAAATGAAAGCAGAGATAAGAGAAAGGTTTCAAGCCAGTTGGATTTGTCACCCCATAAGCCAATGGGATTTAGGAGTGCACATTTCATTTCACAGCAAAATCCAGTCAGTTCAGACTGATTATGAGGGCAAATATGCAGTGAAATACGAAGGCACGGGTTCAAACATATTCTATTTGATTTGAGGTCTTTTCAAATAATTTGTAGCCACATACAAAAAGTAGAAAGAAAGACTGGTTGGTGTTAAAAAGGATTACATGGATGCTTGGATTTGATGCAACTTCAAATGATCCTTTTGGTGAACTTATTCCTCAAATGAAAACAAATCTAAATATCACAATGGAGAGCAGATTTTATGCAGTGCACTGTCTATAAAACATATTCACCACCTTGGATGTTTTGTCTTTTCATTGCTTTTATAAATCCATCATGAACAACAGAATTTGGCTTCTTTGTCCAATAATTTTGCATTAAAAAAAAAACCGTTTAATGTCAAAGTCAGGACTGATTTCTACTAAATAATGACAATTAAATAAAAACATGTAATTTTCATCCCCTTCAAATGACCCAATTCAACAGAGGTCCAGCCAGTTGGTGCTAGTAGTCTCTAGTGATCGTAGTATAAAAACACGTGTGTCTGTGAGGTCCATTCACTACCATTGCAGCATGAAGACAAAAGAACCTCCAAGAGAATCAGAGAAAAAGTTGTTGAGAGTATCAGTCAGAGGATGGATACAAAAACATTTCTAAGGTGCTGATCGTCCCCTGGAGTTCAGTTAAACCAATCATCAAGAAATGGAAGGAATGTGGCTTCATGTGTAAATCTGCTTATAGATCAAACCATCCTCACAAACTGAGTGACTGTGCAAGGAGACTAGTGAGAGAGTCCACCAGGATACCATGACTACTCTGAAGTAGTTACAAGAGACTTTGAATACAACTGTTGCTTCTTCACTGGCCAAAGCTTTATGAGAGTGTGGCAATGAGGAAGACTCTGTTGAAGAAAGCTCATATGGTCAAGTGGAAGAAATGTATTTGGTCTAATCAGACTGGAATGCAGCAAAATAGAAATCCTGGAAGACAATTTGATTCTATCTGCAGAGAACAACAGTTTGGGAGAAGATTTATTTTCCACTAAGACAGTGACCCGAAGCATCCAGATAAAGCTACACAGAAATGATTTGAAGACGACAAGGTGGAGGTTCTGGAGTGACCCAGTGAAAGCCCAGACCTCAATTCAATAGAGAATCTGAGGCTGTTCACACCCGATCCTCACACAATCGGACAGAATTTGAACAGTTTTGCAAGGAAGAATGGAGCAGAACTGCATCCTAACTGAGACCTGTGATTACAGCCAAAGGTGCCTCAACTAAACTCTGACTTGAATGATGTTTAGATTTATTCGATCACTTGTTTTATTGTATATATTTGATTTTTATTTTCAGTTTTCACGTTGACATTAAAGGGTTTTTGTAAAATATTTTTGTCCTAAAACTGACGTTGCTCATTATTGATTTATACAACCCTTTTTTATAAACACTCTATCTACTAATGGCATCAAACTCATTAACGTCACAGATACACACAGAATTAAAGAGGATAATGTAACACTGTTTTTCTTTTAAACAAAAAGCTAAAACATATGATCAAATTAATGAGGCTTTCCAAGAAAATGTCATCAGTTTCGTAAAATAAAATTATCGACGAAGAGACTCACTGGTTAAAGAAGCAAATAGGAGAAATATTGATCCCCTTTATCGACTCATGAATAGATCCCTTGAATAGAAGAGTTATAATAGATCTGAGATGGAATAAAGATCTTGTGGTTTCCATGGTAATAGCTGGTAAAAGGTGTGCGGGTTGCAGACTCCACAACAAATCTCAAAGTACAGAATAGACAAAAGTTCACTATTTAATTAAAACATCTTATCAAAACAAAAACACTAATAATATCTGAGTGGATTATGAAGATTAGGATTTGGAAAAATGTTTGCGCTTGTATCAGAGAGCTACAATGAGTTACAAACAGAGAGAAAAAAATAGCATCAATGCTCATCCATTACGCAAATGGATATGGAAAGGCACTTGAGTGTGTTTGCACTTTGTCTCGGGCCATTTGAGGATTTGGTGAGTTTGAAGACAAACAGGCCCTTGATCCAAAGGCTCAGAATCACAGAGAAGACACATCAAAGCCCATTCCCCCTCTTTAAGATGCTTCCATAAGAGAGTCAGGGAGATTGAGCGAAGGAAGGGGAGATAAAGGGAGGAGAGTAAAGGGCAAAGTTTGCCTGAGTGTGTGTGTGTGTGTGTGTGTGTGTGTGCAATCACAGCTTTTTTTTTTCCAGTAAAAATACAAAAAGTGGAAGATGGATTTGCAGAGAAAATAAAATCCATCCAATGGGGAAAAATATTCAAACACATAAAAAAAAACTCATTTTATTTGTTGCTTTGATGTTTAAGTCAACCATTTTAATTTTAAACATACCAGTCTAGTAGTAAAATTAGACATTTTTGCAGGAACAATTTATAATCCTGGAATAAAAACAAAAACTGGCACCTGTTAATTCTATATCCAATGCAGCACGTATACCCTTGCAGGTTCTTGGCTGTGTTCAGCTAATGATTAAGCAGAAAGCTGTCCTCCTGGCCTTTATTTGAAACACTTCCTGTGAGAGAAGCTCCTTAAATTAATTATGTTTGCCTAATGAATAATTAAGCCAGGGGAAAGATAATTTGGCGTTATGCAGCGAGCCAGACCATTGTGCATGTAGAGGAACCGGTGCTCTCTGTGTGTGCCTGGCTGATTTCACTTTGGGAGTGTGAAATGAGAATTAGCGAGCAATTTGCCTCCTGTTTCATATTCCACCGCGACTAAAACAGCAGTGCTGATTATGTCTTGACAAGTGTCAATACTGCACGCCTTTTTGTTAACTGTACCAGACACAGGTTGTTGAAGAGCTTCCATTATTGTGCCTTTGAATTAGACACCACCGCTGATTCTCTGCTTGAATGGAGGCAGATTATGTGCCAGTTTGTTTGCTTCATAAAGTAAATTGAAGAGCTGTTTTAATGACAGTTGTCATAAGCAAACATTAATGGCTTCTTTTCTGTAGAGGTGAGGTACCAGATAACAGAGATTAAGTCATTGGAAAAGACATTTAATTATCTAAGTCGTGCCGATTGTTACAGCTTAATAATATATGAGAGCCACCGGTGCAGGATTTAAAAGGATCAAATAAAATCCTATGAGGTCATAAGTTTTTTAATTAGCCTCCTCTCTACTCACAGGTGTTGTTGGCCTTTGAAGAATCCCACTTATTTGTTTATTTTCATGTCTGACATGCATTATAAAACTTAAATTTTTTTCTGTCTGCTCAATCAAGTACATTTTTAGCCCTTAAAACCAAAATGTCACACATACTATAAATTCCGACAAATAATTTGATCATTTTAAAGGTAATCTGATGCTTTTACTGTTCATTTCTGAGCCAACGCAGCAGATCCTTTACAAAAACCTGACGGAGATGCAGAGCAACAAAGAAAACACCACACAGGTTTAATTTTGTTGCCCTGTAATGATTTGTAAAAGTCACTCACGGAGAAAGAAAAAGAAAGAGGGACTGACACACACACTCCTCTATCTCCTTGTCTCTTTCTCTCCTCCTCTTTGTACCTCCGATTATAAAGACTTGCCAAGAAATCATTGGCTCAACGGAGGAAGGGCAAATCCTCTTCAGCCAATTTAAATTCTCCTGAGCGCATGGAGCCGACTATTCCAAACTAATTAATAGACATGTTATGAATAAAAACACTTTGATTATGAAAAGAGGTTGCCCTCTGCCTCCCTTTTAGGCTTGTCATTAGTATGAGGACACATGTGGTGCATAGCTGGAGTGTTGGTACCAGCTGAAGGAGAGGGCCGCAGATGCCCTCTCTTGATTAAATTTTTTCCCCCCATCTCCTTCCATGTTTTATTCAGGCCTGACTGCGTGGACTCTGTGTCACAATGTGTGATTAGCTCAGCCTGTACCAACAGGAGAACTGGGGCCAGCAGGACCAGAAGGCCAAGGCCCATTCAGAGGGCAGGACACGGAGACATGCGACTCTGGAAGACCTCTGTCTCATGCTCACACACTCCATCAGACATCGACTCACTGATCTCTCAGTCAGAGAGCAAATATTTTCATATTTTACAGCCTTACTAACCCCCACGCTTACTGAGTCTAATATGAGGATAAGGCAGTCAAACACGAGCGGTTTACTGAGCTGTCTTTTTTCTTTCTGCTAGTCAGATATCGAGTAAATGACATGTTAGAGGTTGTAGTTCAAAAGGGATGATGTCCATATTTATGCATGTGATGTTTAACCATTTAACTTCCACAACAAAAGAAATAAAGAAAATATTTTTTTCCTTTAAAATTTCTATTTATTCTACCCGTTTGTGGTATTAAGGGTTGTGATAAGAAACGTTTATTTGTCATTTAGAACACTTTGTTTAGCTTTCCTGGTTTTTAATAGTGCTTTATAAATAAACTGGAATAGGAATGAATAGAATTATTGTTTTTATGGGATCTATGAACTATAATGCATTCTGCAGTGTGGCTGACCTGGCAGTTAAAGGGTTAATGTCAATTGATGTTATTAAAACATTTTAAAAAGACATCTATCTTCATCAAAAGGAGAAAAACAAAAAGGAAAAACTCGCAGGTATTTTGGTTTTCTCACAGAAGAAAACACATCACGTTCTCACAGTTGGTCCGTGTCAGAGTGGTTAGAGCGTTTTATTGATTCTATAAAGTAGCAGACCGAGATTATCCAAATCCGGTGTTTTCTGTGTCTGCGGTGCTTTTTGTTAGAATGTTAAGAGGTTCTGGCTGTCAACGTGTGGTCTTCAGCTTGGCTGACTTGTCCCAAAGGGGAACCAGACCCCCTCCTGCAGGAGCCATCTGTATCTCGGACAAGGCTATCCATCATCCTCACTGCAGCGCTCGATTTAGTTTTTTTTTTTTTTTTTTTTTTTAACCAGACGGCTTGAGGCAGCGCTGAACAGCTTTACATGTACATGTTGGTAATGAGAGCCCTTGAAACCTGCCTAGTGGCTCTCCAACCTGCCTCGAGGGCTGAAGGGAATCAATGAATCAATCCCTTAGGCTGAACATGCACCCGTCCTCCTGGGTTTTTCCACATGTGGATCTCAACGCCGCTCATCTCCGTGCGGAGACAGCAGCACTTTATTAGGAGGACAGCCTGATTGTTATGGTTTCTTTGGTCCGAGGTTCAGTGTAGGTTCTCTTTTCAACTTGTTCCTAAATGAGTCTGACTAAAGCCTCTCAAGAAGCCTGAGCATGTTTGATGGAATTTACATGTCAGAATGAGCATTTATCATAATTTAACTCTATATTGTCAAAAGTATCAAATAGGATGTACATTTCTAAGACCTCTACCTCTTTAACCGGATTAGCACATTCCTTAAACTCTTTACTTCTGCCCCCTGGTGGAAGATCTAAGTCTTACAATTAGTTTTTTTAATGCTATTATAGAACTGTTATTTTGTTTTTGCCATTCAATAAACAGCTTAGTTATTTTTAACAATAATTTTTTTCACTTTTATTGCATAAATCAGACTTTAAAAATGCTCTGAAACTATTTTTGCAGTTTTCAGGGGAATAAATTGTCTAACTATACAGTTCTTACATATTTTTAGCATAATTTATCTTTAAATCATATATTTCTAGCACTAGATTGTTTTGTCTGTAGTTTTGCTGACTATTGTGCCATATTTGACTCTGGTTCATTTGCATCACTGGGTCCAAAAGTTGTAGGAAATCGAGGGTTATGTGGAGTTCGTAGAATGTTGTTCATTCACGCTTGAGGGCTGCCTGCTGCAAACACGTGAAAACAGCTTCTTATTAAAATCTCTATTAAAACCAGACTTCCCAGGTTACTGCTGAGTTCGTATACCACCAGTCTATTGCTGGAAGACAAATAAACAGACGTAAAAGAATCAAGTCTGCCTTTGATCCAGTATTGTAGAAAGGAAAAAAAAAAAACTCTCTTTGAACCTGAAAAAATCTATAGCGGAGTTAAGAGACATCTTTTATGGGGATACCTTTTTTTTTTTTTGATGTTGCACTAAGAATGAATTTATCCCTAATGAATGTCAGACCCATTTTATACTGGATGAGACACAAAGTCACAGTGCTTGAGTTTCAAATTCTGCAATTGACGTTCGTCCGGTAGGTTCAGCATGCAGAAACCGTTTTGTCTCTGTTAATTCAATCCCCCTCAGCTGACAGCTGCACGCTGATGGTACTCCGAGGGGCCACGGGGGCTTTGAGGAGAGGAGATAGAAGGAGGATCCTTTCAGCAGGGGGGAGTGAAAATGTTGTAGCTCACTGCTCTGGCCAGATGAGGCTATGTTACACACCAACTTGGCAGCTCAAGACAAGATAGTTGCAGCTTATCATATGTAAGCTCGGGGAAGGAGGCCAATGGGCATTCGCACATTTCTGTGTTGTTGCACGGAGTCCACGTCTCTACAAAACAAATCTCATTCTTCATGGTGGTGTGTTGAGCTTTCACGCCGTTCCAAATAATCACACAGGCTGGCTGGAAACACATCTAAATCCCTCTCCCGCAGGTCCCTATTTCCACATGCAACTTTGTGTGATGTTTTCTGAACCACGTACAAATTGTGAGCAGTAAACAACTCCAAGGGAGCCATTGACCGTGTTGGAAGGGGGCATCGTTGTATGGATGAGATGTCCAAAAAGGGCTGTGGCAAAGACATGCAAAATGATCACAGAATCTCCAAAATGATCATAAAGAGATGCAACAATGGCAAAAGGACTATAAAGAAACATAAAAAGAAGAAAACTGATCTCAAACATGTCTACAAATGACCATAGGGAGCCCAAAACAGCTACAAACAAATGCAAAACAAGTCATTTAGGCCTTTAGTTTGGGGAATTTACCCTTTAGAAGAGCAGCAGACTTTTATATGTCTGTGGTCTGGGGCTCGTTATTTTGTAATCCATCTTGCATTCAACAATTGGCATATTATCTAATCTTCTTTCTGTGCCTGGGATCAGACTATTGATGCTGCACATTACTGCAGCCGATATCGAGCTTCCACCAAGTGAACCTGGACTCAGAGAAGGGCAACAAGTGAACCCCGTGACCTTAAACAAAAGTTTAAAGCATGCGGGTGAATACCATCAGCTCACTTTGAAGTGAAGTAAACATAAACCCATTAGCTGCTCCTTCAGACCTAAAGCCTTGTTTAAAAGGCCGTCCAAAACTTTAAGGGGTTTAGTGGAAAAATGGAAAGCCGCAGCGCATTTATCAGGCAGCACTGCTTTTGCAAAAACATCCTCAGACAGGATTCAAATAGTGCAGAGACGCACGAGATATAAACAGAGGAAATGTTGCAGGAGCTTTGTGGGTGTGAAACATTTTATCTGCATTATCAGAAAGTTTCAAATTTGCTGTGTTTACCACAGAGGAGGATGAAGTGAGATTGTTATCCGCGGAATGCTTTGAAACCAGTTGTATTGGATTTTAATCGATGTGTTTAGTTCATGTGATTTGTGAGCTGTTGTTTTGTTTCTATTCTTAGGCAGAAAAAAAAGCCTCCAGAGGAGCCCTTGGTGATGTTTTGATCACACAAGAATATATCCCAACTTTTTTATTTTTTTCTCCCCCTGTAATGATCCCCATCCTTCCCATCTGTGAGATTGGCAGCATGGCTCCCTGTAGACAAACAGCTAGTCTCATTGTTAGACTTTTAGGGAGCATCATAACAATATGGACATATGGAAAGCTTTGCAGAAAGCATTAATCATATCTTGAGAGCTTTGCATCTGCACCACAGTGTTTCCTTACAAAGATAGTAATATTTAGGTGTGCACAAACCCACTTTATCCTTAACAAAACACAATCATCTGTTACTATTAAAAGGAAACAATCATCAAATCAACGCAACAATTTCCTGCAGCAGCTACAACAAAAGCATTCAGAGGGAATGTACCAAATAAATACACAAGTTCTGCTTCCATACGTTAACGACGTGGGTGCATGCATTTTCATTCACGGTCTATCTTTGTCTGGAAAAGTGTGTTTTTTTATCATTTTTTTCGAGGCGTGTGAGAGCACTTGAGCGTGCGGCCGAACCACTGGCACTAATAACACAAATTACATTTCTGTAGATAAACATATGGAGATTGCGGGCTGTGAAATTGACTGCAGGCTGTGAAATTGGAAAAAAAAACTCACTGAGGTGCTAGCTGAGGTTGTCCAGAGGGGCGGAGCTTATTATAACACTGTGCCTTCACTGCAACTCAATCGGTGCCCTTGATCATCTTCTCCAGCGAGTCTGATGTGGTGTGACTTTGCGATCCGAGACACCGACTCGATCACAGTGAGATGTTTGATTTATTTGTTCATTAGGAACTCTCTCTGCAGGCTCGGACCTCTCATCAATCCCTGTTCACACCCAACAAGCACAATCAAGTCATGTCCCTAATAGCCAAAGAGGAATACGAGAAAAAAAAATTGCCCTGCATCAGAAACACAGATAAGGCTGTACCCTACCAAAATTTGCCAATAACCCCATGGCATGGTAATCCCATCCAGTGTGGATTGAATATTAAACAGTTTGGCATGAGTGAAGAGGGAGTGCAGGCTACCGAAATGCCAGGAGGATTAAGTCAGAGCGGATATAGTGTGGCAGAAGTAGCACGAGTTGCTGTTTCTCAATAATAGAAATGTCAGGAAGGGGAAAGAGGAAGAGATGGGAGGGACGAGGGGGGAGGGGGGTGTCCTAACTGCAGGCCTTAGAAATCACAGCTGGTGTAGAATTCATCATCATTACTTTCCACTCACATCGGCTTTAAAATGGCGTTAACCTTTCAGTGCTGAGAGAATTCACACTTGTGATGTTAGAGCAGTGTCAGGACTTTTATTTATAAGGGTTGAAACAAGAGCGTCCAATATATTTTTCTTTATGTGAGAAAAAAATGTTTAAACATGAAATCAACATTAAAATTTTTTTTTATTTTCCAATGTTCCTTCTATACCTGAGAGAACGGTTTGCCAGCGTCAGAGAGGCCTATAAATCCTGCACTGAAGGGGATTAGTCAGTGAGAAGTGCTGCTGCCTGCAGTAATTAAAATTCTGCTGGACGGCCCGGGTTCCTCCTGCCACCATCTCCTCCTAGCATCACTCGCTGTCTGTATCACTCACTTTCTTTGTCCTTTTGTCCCCCGTCAGTGGTGTTAATCAGCTACCATACATTTCGGGGCCTGATAACAGAATTTCTTTTTACTTTGTTGGGATGATAAGCGGGAAGAACAAAGGGCATCCTCAGAAGAAAAAATTAAGATTCCCAGCGACTGTGATCATCTTGAGAAGTTTTAAATCTCATTTCAGGGACCAGAATATGATTGGAAAAATAAAGAAACAAAAAAGTCACTATTTTATTATGCTGAGTAATGCTTGTGGATTAAAACAGAATGCAGATTTTTAGAAGAAAATGCCCACTGATGCATTCAGCTTTGTTTCTATAGGTGTCCTGGAAGTCCACAGTCTGGTACTGGTGGCTTAAATTTAAATCAAACTTGCAAAAATTAATCTACAGCTGATGAACATTTGGAGTCAATCCAATTGAAAATGGCCACCACTGACCTTAGAAAACAAGAAAAATGTCTATAACTCAGTCAACGTTTTTATTATTGAGCTTAAACTCGGTGTCATAGAAGTAATCTGTGCTAGTTGATGGTATTGGATGATCTTTACATAAAGCTTTGCTCGCATACGAAGCAAGAACCAAAAACATTTGATTACTTGATTGGGCCAGGAAATGTCCTTCATTCTACAACTCCAGAAAGTCCTTATATCACACAACGGCTATCAGACAGCATACAAAAGGTTATGTCCGAGGATTTGTTGAGAACAAGCTTAGAGAAGTCCCAAACCAGGTTGTGAGAATAAAAGTTTCAAATTTTATGTTTTTTGTGGACAGATTTTAATGTTTTGAGCCAACCTCGTTTGTCTGTTAGCCAAATATCTCACAAATCACAGAACAGATTTTAATGACATTTTCAGAAAATAATCAATGAATACATATCTACAGTTGATTAAGATTTGGAGTCAACCCTATTCAAGATGGCTGCCACAACTAATCAAATTTTAGTAAAAGCATAAATTCAATATTTATCCAGATATTTGACCTACACGTTCATGTGGTTGCTCTTCAACAACTAACAGATTGTGCTACACTCCTACGTTTGCATTTGACAATGCAATATACATTCCTTCAATGCTAGGCCTTCAATTATTCATGCTAATGTAGTCACCTTTTAAAGGAATAAGCCATATGACTCTCTTCTAAATTCAATATGTTATGCTGAGATTTTTTTAAATTAAGCACCGCTACAGGAAACTATTGTGTTCGTGTTGGCTGACTTACTTAGTAAATGTGAATTTTATGACACCAAAACTCATATTTTCCCAATTGCAGTCAAATGGAATGATGTGCCTACGTGCATCTCTGCAGCATCAGCAGTATGCAAAGTCAGTGCAAACACTGTTTCCAACGTCTGACAGACCTTTTAATAATTCATTGTTTTCACAAACAATGCGATGCCTCCCATTTGGACTTCACTAGGGCTACGGTAACAGACATTCACCTGGTTCTGGTGTTATCTTCATCCAAATACTGAGGCAGGATGTATCTTCACGTGAGACTAAGACTTATAGTGTGATGCAAAATAACAGTGTACCAACAAACGTGTATCTCACACAAATAGACTCTGGATCAGTACCAATAGGACAGAAGCAGATCTACTGTTATTCCTCATTTTCCAGTTTGCTATATTAAATCTATTTCCTGTCAGAAACATCTAGATGAAGAATGCAAGCTCTCTGAAGACAATATCTTTTACTTATAGTCATTTTCCATCAGAACTGACGAGATTTCTTAGAGATGTTTTTTTTCCCCTCCTAAAAGTGACAGCCACTGGAGCAAAAGACATACAAGAACAGTCGATCAATCAGTTTCCTATCTAAATCAGTGCTGCAGCTCAGCAGTCTGCATTTTGAAAGACCTTTGATGACAGTAATCTCTACCATTTTGGAAGCTGTGCAACCGACTGTTTTTTGGACCATGTGAAATTGCACCGTAAATCCTTGTCCTTTTCATTTATTCTCGCTCTATTTGTTGCCACTTGTTGCCTCAAATGTCAGTGCTTTATTTGCTTTATCGCCTTATCCAAATGCCCTTTGTCCTTGAGTAATGCTGACAGTGTGACTGGTCGATGAGTCCGTTTCTTATTTATAAGGTTCTCCGCGAAGCCATAAGCAAAAATCTGGAGTTCTAATCAACAACCCTGTCAATGTAGTCAGGATCTGATTTTGTTTATGGTTTCATCGACCTTTTTTTTTTTAAACATAAAATTCAGTTCATGCCAATCTCCGCAGCACCGAAGGGTCATCGCTTCATCTGTTATCTCTCTTCTATAAAAAGGCACCACGACCCAGACTCTTTCTGTTCTCTGCCGCCAGACAGAGAGAGATAGATGGCTTTATCTGCAAATGTAGTCACTGCTCTACACATGCTAACATAAATTCCCCGCAGATACCTAAGAGGAGCACTTTACATGCGAGCCGGTGCCTCGCGTCTGCAGCGGTACTCATCTGGTGAACATCTGGCTGCCCTGTTTTATAATGCTGAATAATGTATTATTTGTTGTAAATAAAGTTCAGTGACACAGCCGAACAACGTGCCACCAAACACGAGCAGACACTCACCTATATTTTATTTATTTATCATAGATCCTGTATCTTTTATTTCATTTAACTGAGGCTGAAGAGCAGCAGCAACATATTGCTGAAATGAAAAAAAAAAAGAAGTGAAATCACCTAGATAAGTCTGAAGTGTGTGTTTTATATTAAATGCCCATTTAGGAGGTTCTCATCTTTAGATGAACTCCTCTCACAAGAAATGAGCTGATTATCACTTCAGCGCTGTGAGGCACATCTCTAGTTCTCAGACCTCAGTCTAGAGGGCCAGCCATCAGTGCTAATTACGCTAACGGTGAAGGATGTGCGACGGATAAAAGAATCGACTACAGAACCTACAGTGAGGCAGATTGACTGGGAGGATGTTTGGATAAGATGAGAGTCACATAAACTTCTACAAATCCCACAGAAGCACGATTCATCAACAAACGATAACCTCAAATTGATTTAACAAAAATAGCTAAATTGTTAAATGCAATTTAATAAAACATTTCACCATGAATATTTTTTGTTTGGATTATTTACCATGTTGGGCACAGATGTGATTTGGACATTGTTCTGCAGCATCATCTTCTGCATGTTTACATTTTCCAGATGTTTATTTCATGCTGAATGCAACACGCCTTTATATCAGTTGATCAAACTGTCACTAAAATGTGTTTTTGGATACATTTTTTAATAATCTGTGTTCATAAAATTTGATATATAAAACTTACATTTTGTATTCTGTCATGGAAGAATTTGATTTTTTTTTTAAAAGCGAAATAAATATTTTTGAAAGTTATAAAGCTTTGGAGTTACATTCCAGTCTAGAGACATGTTGATTTAGTACTTTTGAAAGTTGAAATTGACTTTTGCTCAACTGCAGCTTGGTTAGGATTTGCATGTTTTTTTTTTTTGCTTGTTTGCCAATTTATTAGAAAACTCATATTTTTTATATTTTTACATTATGAATATTGCTTTCCATAGAGGAAGACACACTTTTGGTGTCAAATTTTAAATTCAAAAGCTTTTTAAATGTTCAAAAACACTAACATTGTCACTATCTTTTGTTTTTGACCAAATTATCCAACATGTGACTGAGTCAGTTAAATACAACCTATATAATTAGTAAAATCATCACAGGTTTGTGTGTATTCCCACTTCACACTGTGTCCTGATTTTCATGAAGACCGCTCCAGGTAGTAAATAAACCAGAGTGTTGATTAAGGGATTCTCTGGACCTTTGGGTCATTCGAGCTGTTTTATTTAAATCCTTTGCTCATAAATGTCTAATTTATATCCATTCTTATTTCACTCATTTGCATGCTTATTTGTTTTTTTTCCATTTTCTTTTTAATCAACAAAAAACAACCTTAGGGCAGAAGGATGTGTGAGCGTGTTTTGGCCTGAGAATATTAAAATATGAGGCACAAAGTTGGATGCTCTCGAGCTCCGAGCTGAAACCTCCAATTTGCTTCCACTTTCATTTCTCTCTCTGGAGGAGCAATGAAAGCGTGATGATGCACAGAATAAAAGAAAGAAAGAAACCAACAATTTCAGCCTCAGTTAATATCAGAATTACCTAACCCCCTTCACGGACAGCCGCGCACGTAGGTTTGTGTCCTTTTAACCTTGTGGTTGGCACCGCTTGGAGCGCTGACACTCTGATGTGTAGGAGCGTTTGCTTCTACAGCTCCCCGCGGGACGGAGCAGACAGGTAGCTGGAGCTGCGTGAGGAAGACTGGCTGACTTTGTAGAGATGACAACTGATGCTGTAAGCAGCCATAAACAGAGACGGTTAGATTATTTAAATATTTAAGTCACAGTCTGCCGGTGCCACCAAGACCTCGGGCATTTTTGGAGGAAAAAAACTGGCTTCTTACCTGAACGTCACCTGTCAAAAATCCCACAAAGCTACCCCTCATGTTTCACTGAGATTACCTTGAATGGTTTCAAAGGGACGTTTTTAGCAATTTACTGTTTTTAGAATAAATAAAAAGCCAAGGGCAACGTGAGGATTTAAATAGATGCTTGATTGTTATTTGCTATTTTTATTATTTCTAATCTATTATCACTTGCAGAATGTTCTTTTTTTAGAGCAGGTTCAGCAAATCAAACATTTAACAGTAACACAATGTGTTCTGGACTTTTATTTGAGCTGTTCTAGTCATATTAGATTCCTCTAAATCTCCCAAGATCTTAGAGGATTTTATTTTTTACTTTCTTTAACTTTGTTCTGCTTTGGAAAACCCAACCTAACCACTCTCTTACTCTGATTAAAGCCTGTATTATTTCCTCCCTCTATACCAACATCCACTTATAAAGCATGTACTGTTTTATGAGTAAATCTTTGACATGTTCTGGCATTGTGAATTTCAAGCCTTGTAATTTCCTGTATCTCAAACAGACACGGAGATACAGCTGCTGACTTTTACATGCATTAGACTCCACAGATACTGTATGATGTTGCAGAGCTGCAGAGACCTCGAACACATCTCAGGTTTTTATATAGATTTTCAAATAAGGCTGAAAATGAGGCCCAGGAACATGTGTAAGACTAATTGCCTCATCCCTAAAACTGATGGAAAAAGTAATGAGAGGTATCATGGCTAATTAAAAGGTGTTGAAGGGCTTTGATGCTCCAGATAATAGCCGTTTCATAATCCAGTAGTGTCAAACAGCTCCTCCATTAGAGCCGTCTGTAGTATGTTCTGTTTACGTTAGATTGTCTTGATTTAGTTGGTATTTTTTGTATTTAAAGATTCATTTTGAATAATTACATGAATTTTTATATTAAAACTCATTTTCTAACTCCAATAAAACATTTAACTGATTCTATAATATTAAAGGAACATTTTCATTGTACCTTATCACATAAAATCCAACCAGACCAAAACCTGAAGGGTCATCTAGATTGGCTACATTTCAAAAGTTGGTTATTTTGTTATTTATTATTTTTAGATATTAGCATCACTGTTCAGTTTGGGGCACTTTTTCAAGCTATTTTCAAACCTCAACTTGTTAAAAAACATATTTAAGAGTCACTGGAAAATAGCTACTATGAAAAAACTAATCTACAAAAACGGATTTTACACACATCTTAACTGATATGTTTTGAACAGCTTCAGCATATTCAAAATCTCACATTCGATTTGGTAATATTGACTCAGAAACCAAATGAATACGTGTCTTCAACAAGGTAGAAAAAGCCAAAAAGAAACAGAGCAAATTTCACTACATTTAACCAGTTATCCATTCATTTATTTACTGGTTCTACCTGTGTGTTCCTCTTCAGACTCAAGTAAAGCTGGTGCCTGTCTCCAGGTCCAGCTGGACGTGTCGCCAGTCCAACACAGAACCATATAGAGACAGGCGCTCAATAACACACACACACACACACACACACACACACACACACACACACACACACACACACACACACACACACACACACACACACACACACACACACACACACACACACACACACACACTCACATCTAGTAACCAGAAACCAGTCAACTGGATGATGAAAATCCACACATGCATGGGGAGAACATGCAAACTCCATGCAAAAAGGTCCCAGCAGGGATTTGAACCTTGTTGATGCAAGACCAACTGCACCACCATGCAGCCCACTGCCAATATGTTTTCAAGTAATATTACACTCACCCCCATGCAGCCATGCTCCAGTGAGTTGTGAATATCTTTGTAGCAGTGCATGTAAAAGTGCATGAAAATGAGCAGAAATGCAAATATTCAATGATTTTGAAAAGTCAACAAACCTTGACCCTTCTTGTTTTGGTCTGGTGTGTGTGTGTGTGTGTGTGTGTGTGTGTGTGTGTGTGTGTGTGTGTGTGTGTGTGCGTGTGTAAACATTGCATGATTCATGTATTGGTACTTCAGTGGTGATTTTGTTGACACTGTCCCTCTTTCCTTTAGACAAAAAACATGATCATTTTCTGAACGCTGCCGTAATAAAAGCTGTGAGAGTTTTACCTACTGCACATACTTATATAAATACTTGAAATTGAAACATATTTTAGATTGTGTTATCATGTGAATGTGTGCTTTGGTTTCCCAGCAACACCCTCCAAATGGAAAACGCTTAACTTGAAATCAATTTCAGTATTTTTGACCTGCCTAAATCAGAAGAGAATACTGATAGAATAGCATGGACCATTTTAAGTTAATTTCAGTTTCAGCTTCTGCAAAACATGGTATTTTGCATATTCAAGAGTTGTAATTTCTAATCCCTTTCAACAATTTGGAGATAATAACCCTAAAAGCCCCGAGCCTGAGCTTCAAGTTGGTGTCTATTATATAAATGCAACTTGAATATGTTTGGATAAACAAAAACATTAAAAAATGTTAAATATGTTCTGACCTTCTGCACAGACATGGACTGCAGCTCATAACGTTCTAATGTTTCCTGGTGTCTTTGTTAGTCCATATGCTTTTAATTTGTTCCTCTGTCTGCATCAAGCTGCCATCAAACACTAATTCCATACCAGGCGCTTGCACCTCAGTCACGACCTGATCCGGACCTTTACCTTATATTTCCCACACGTGGGCTGTGTGGTGAAGCTCAGCAGTGATGAAGGCTGACATTTGTGATAAATGCAGTGACCATAAACTGTCAAATCATAGCAGAACTGCCTCCAGGCTGCTCCCGTGGACACGATCCGCACCCTTCCCCTCCTGTCTCATCCGTGTTACTTCCCTTCAGCTGTGTGCGTGGCCGCCGTGTTGGACATCGTTGGTCAGAGTTCACTTTGACAGGAGCTGAAGTGAGTCATGGAGTGGCCAAAGGCATTAGCAGCCAATGTTACTCATCATTAAAAATCTCTTCACCTCACTCCCCATGACCTCTTTTGAACTGGTCTCAGCTACAGAAATCTTTTTAGGACATGCAGGGTGGAAGAGATAAACATTTAAAATGATCCTGCAGAGCTGTGGATGTTACTGGGTTACCAGCATCTGCTGGTGCTCTGCTGTTTTCTTCATCTCTTATTCAAACACTCCCTTCATCTGGCGCTGATGAGTTGTCACTCTCCCCTAGTCTTTTGTCCTTTTAAAAATACATTGAATAATTCTCTCTGCTTCATGGATGATTTTGCTCCTGTCGGTCCACATCGCTTTGAAAAACAGATAAGAGGGAGGTTTTTGGGTCATGTTTGTGAAACCTGCCAGAGGATACAGATAAGCAGTGATGGTTTTAGTTTTGTCCCCCCCCCCTCCTCTTTCTTATACGGACATGGTAGTGTGAAATCCTAAAAAATATGTTCACTTCTTACTATTATACTTCTTTAGAAATGGCATGAAAAATAAATAAATACCCAGTAAAATCCTCACAAGCTTTAGAATTTTAAATAATTAGAATTACCAGCATGCTGACACTCCCGTGTAGTGTTGAACAATAGAAGGAAGCAAACAATAGCATAACATCAGAGCATAATGAGCAGCCGGCATCAAACAGTAAATCGTTCATGTCTGCACTCGGAGAACTGATTCATGGTTTTCAACAGAACCGAACCAGACGCAATTCATGAAAGATCTCCCAGCTAACAAAAAGAAACTACATGACAATAAACATTTTTATGGCAAAGTCAGGCTCTGTTGATGCCGTGTAATTTACAGTGGAGAAGTTTTATGACAAAGCAGAGCCACAACACGATGATGAGGGGGTTTCAGGTGGTGGAGATAGGGCTTGTTTTTGTGTGTTTATGCTAACAAGAATGCTAAAATAAAGAGATGTTCGTCTCCTGCGCGGCTACGGAACAAACAGCTGCAGATGTGAGCATCATCGGCTTTGATGTGTGTCTCTTGCATGTGTGCTATCACAAGAGTTAGCACTGGCGTGGGTGTGGTGACCACCTGCTGTCTTTAAAGACCTGGAGAAGCTGTGCTAGATCGTCAAGAGGGTTCAAAAGTGGTGCATACAAAAAAAGACATGAAAGAGGTAAATGAGAGAAGGTCTCCCTCGTAGTTATAGCGGTGCAGATCGTGTTGCCTACCAATTAACGCCCCTCAAGGTTCTTTTATTTCAGTATACCTAAGATAGCATCCAATCACCACATTTATATCATGATATGAAACTACAAAACTTTGTGCACGATGCTAAATGTTGCATATAACGATTAAGAATTCAGTTAGTTTAAGATATATCACTGATATAAAGTTTGATGTCTGATTCTGGTTATGTTAGCTGCTTTAATTGGAAAATGTCTGACAGATCTTCTCAAATAGCTTTACATTTGAGCCATTTTAGAACACATTTAAAATATTAGGTTCTTTTTAATACAAAAAGATAACTTTTTATGTGATAAAATGATCATGTGGGTCATACTTTTAAGTGTTTAACTAAGTGTCAGGTGTTTTACAATACATCTTCTTTCAAAAACCTCATGCATACACCCATAGCTCACATAATGTGTGTAGTAGCTGAAGGAAGATGAAGATGGACACTGATTTCCACCATTGTAATAGTTACGGGACTCAACGAGTCAAATGCAGTCAGTGTTCGTGAGTGAGGTGGGTTGTTCTAACTCCCACTTGGTCTGGACTTTGGGTTTATTGATTTTTAGTGCAGAAAAACCAAGTAGTCTGGGCATTATGTGATTTTCCCAGGTCAAAAAAATAAAAAATACTAAATATATACCTGTCATTAAATAAATACACTGAGCAATACCTTGTTCCTATCTAGATAAATCTTCCATGACAACAAATTATTGACACATTTTCCAAAAATAAATCAATACCTGTAGTTTTTCTGCCATTTTCTCTATTTATGTTTTTGTATTTATGATAAAACAAAATAAAAAAAATCTAAAGGCTTTGCAATTTACAACACGATTGTAAAGTATTCTTTGCTTTTATCAGTAAAATAAATCCCACCGATATTTAATTTCTATTTGAACTCGCAAAACTCTGGCAGTAACTTTAATTTGTTTGGTGAAATAATCAGATTTATTAAATGTTTACTCTGTAAGATGGGGGAAAAAATTGTCAGAATATTCTTGAATTGTAAATGACGGCAAGTGCAAACAAACACTAATCCTATTGTTTGGATCAAGTATGCTGGATGTCTTCTGGGTGAAGTCTGAGAGCTATTTAGAGTAAAGTAACACACTCTCTGCTCGTTCTTTGTCATTGTAGCTGCTGAAGGTGTAACTGCCACCCCCACATGTCGATAAACATGTCATTTCAAACTGAACTCTGGGACCTGCATTATTAAAACACTCTTATTGTTCCAACAAGGCCAATTAACCAAGGCTGAAATCCTCAGGGCCTCGGAGGAAAGTCAACCTCTGTCGATGATGTGTTCTTACATGATCCGTATTCATCAGGAGACGTTGCTATTTTAGTTTGATGTGGGAAGAAGACATCAAATGTCATGTACCTTTTTGAACCAATAAGTGTAGTAAGAATATTATGCATTAAAAAACAATTCGAAAGGATTTAAATACTGTTTTTAGCTGGTTTGATGATAATTACATGTTCATTTCCATGCTGAAAAGGTTTTTATATTGAAGGTATTTTCTTTGAAACGCAGGTA
Source organism: Callopanchax toddi (assembly GCA_006937965.1). Taxonomy (NCBI): domain Eukaryota; kingdom Metazoa; phylum Chordata; class Actinopteri; order Cyprinodontiformes; family Nothobranchiidae; genus Callopanchax; species Callopanchax toddi. The sequence goes on along the minus strand of SSNR01000044.1, from coordinate 2,736,723 downwards.
AAGACTGAAGAGAAGCCTGTCATTGTGAAGGAGGAGACAGAGTAGTGTCGAGCGTATAATCGCATGTGAAACTGGTCATCGTGGATTGTATAGTTTTGCTTGCAGGAAGCTATAATTAATAAAACTGAATTACCGATGCAGCCACCCACACAACAGTTTAGCTGCAGGAGACAGAGTGAGGATAAAAGACCTCTCTGATGAAAGCCTTACTATTGTTGAAACGGAAACAGACAGACCATTAAAAATGTACATTAACAGAGATATAACAAGACTGAATGGCCGAGCACTAGAAATTTATTTCTGGCCCTTAAGTCCATTCAAGCTAAACCTTTAATTTACTCAGCTTTATTTTTTTATTTTGCCTCACCGTGCTCTTCCACACAGATTTGCTCTTGCACGACATGTGTTTGTAGATCCTCTTAGGGTAGCCAGGCTTGAAATCCAATTTTGGTGAAGTTATAAGGCCTGGAAAAAAAAAAGTAGTAAAAAGTTTACAAACAGTGATGGTTCTTTTCATTACCCAGAAACCAACTGAGGCCAGCTTCTCAACTTTAGTGGCTATTTTTGTTATTGCACAGTCAAGATAAGCAATGCAAGTGTAGAGCTAATTTCTAAACAATACCTGCTGGCTAGAAGACCCATTCATCATCTCTACAAAGCACAGATGATGGTGGAGTTTCAGTTTATTAGTTGTGCTGTTGTTGGAACAGTTACCTGGCATTGTAATAAGATGCTCCTGTAGAGACAGTTTTCCTGTTCCATGAACAGCTTCAGTTAGATTCGATTTGGTCAAACACAAGAACAATGTTCAGTATTCTGTGATCATATAAAGCTGCCATCAGAAGGACAGAAGTGGCACCTTCATGCCGGATTAGGACCTTGCTACGCGCTCTACGACCTTCACGACCTATTAGAACGAGGCTAAATCGTGACTAATTTAGACTTTAGTGTGAAGGCAATTACAAAGCTGCTATTCTCCTAATAATCACCAAATAGTTTTTTTCACATTCCCAACATGTGTACACGTGCCTTCACCATGCTCTATACATCAGAATCACATTGTCACAGTGATTTTACCACGTGAGGCCACAGTCACGTCAGAATTCACCCTCTCAAAATTCTTAGACAACATCAAGATCCTGTTATGTGCTAAAAGATCATGCCTTGCTAGGTTAATGCTGATGGCATGATGGGGTCATAATCTAGAGATGAGGGCAGCATGACCAGTCCTGGTTTAAAATCTTGACCTAGTCATGCTGATGCTTGCAGGTTACACGTCACTGAAACACTGCCAGCTACACAGGAACCTTAACACACTGATATAGCAGAACCTACAGAAGTATTGTGCATGTTCAAAACTACTGTCAACCTGTCACTCAGAAAGAGGAGCCCTCTGCATTCCTAAAGCATGCTTGAAAACCTTGCAACCTTGTGTTGTGGCTACATTTTTACATCATAGTGAGGTCTTTATCATGTGTGAAGGAGACCTTTGTTTTTGTATCTCTTGACATAAAGGTGCTTGTATTTAGCCTGGTGTTTTTTGTGCGTATATGGTCTAATAATACAGGAATGTGACCATCATGGGCTCAGCTTTCCACAGAAATATGGACATACAGATCCCCATAACTACATCTAAAATATCTGTGAAATGACACAATTCAGCAGCAAAAACATGACAAAACACTAACACCTTAAAGTAGAAGTAATAATCTGTGACCTTTTCTTCTTTGTGTTTTTCCATTCTGCCTCTACCTCACAGCTTAGCAGATTCACCATTATCTCTTATTGTTATCAGTGGCAATTTCATGTTTTGTTTCAACTGCTTGGACCTTATCTCCCTTTAACCTTTCACTATGTGGGTAAAAAACACAGCAGCTATACTGTATATGTTGGGGGGATGCAATTTGAAGAGAATTGCCTTAATCTCAAATTATCACAGTGGTTGGTGAATAGAATTGTCCTGATGGGAAGACCTGCATCGATTTTCGCTCCAGAGTGCAGCACAGGTAGACAATATACCATATCATCTTTGGAAAAGAAGGCCGTTGACCTATAGCTGCTTTTCTTTATTTTTTTCTAGAGACCAGTAAATGGATCCAAACCTCATTTGTGTCTTTTTGTTGCACTCTAGATAAGGCGTTATTGAGCAAAGTCAAGCTAGTGACCACCATGATGATGCATGACTGCACTGATGAATTCATTATCATTTAATAAACTATAATCTTTGTTATGTAGACCTGCTGCAGGTAGTTGTTATGGTTGAAGACACTGGTAATTAGTCAGCATCATTAATATTTATTTTTAATATTTATTTTTATGAATTTATATTTTCAGTTTTCCCCCACACCACTAGTCTGCACTGTGGACATCAGTTGTTACTGGTTGACTTCTTTTAAGCTAAAGTTTTAAAACTATCATGGCGGATGCTTCAATGTCCAATAGGTGGAGTTATAAAAGTTTTGAAGACAAAGAGAGTCTAAAGCATTGGTATACTTCAAGCTAGCTGACAAATTAAAAATGGTCTGTTCACTCTGCACAGTTTCTTTGGCTTATCACCACAACACAATTGAGATCTGAAAAGGAGGCACACAAAGGGAGTTGATGAGCCGCCAGAAAAGACAAAGTCTACCAAAGTTTTTAAGCTGCAAAATACAAACTGTGGCGTTAGATATGCTGTCTGTCTGCCCCATACTCGTCTGAGTTCACTTTTAGACCAAATCTAGGCCCGATTGATGAACTCTGCGCCTGTGTGTGTTTGTGCAGTTTTATGTAGTCTACCATACAATTATAACTACTTCCTGTTCTGTTTTAAGCAGCTTAATGTGGAACATGTGAACACATTAGATTTACACATCATTATTTTTTAATACATAAACAATATTATGGACTAGACAACTGTCAATATGCAACAAGTGTACAAGGAAACATGCTGCTATAGGTTCAGCACAGATAAACAGCAGCAAACATTATGAAGTATCAATGCTATCTGGTGCAATAACAAAAACTGACCTGTCTGACTCATTTTGGTTGCCTGTGTTTGTGATTGTTGTTTTAATAATTACCCAATGTTCATGACCAGAGGCGAGGGTGGGAACGTTGATATACCAGTGCCTTTCAGCTTTGTTTCTTCCCCAGTTTAGACTGGTTTAGCATGTACATCCCTGCAGACACTTTCCTGATGTACTTGCTGATCTCCTAATCCACCCTTCTGTCACCCGTTAAAAACTTACTACTACGTATACTGAAGCTCTTATGGTTTAGGTAGGACTTCTCCAAGTATCCAGTCCACCTTTTTCTGATTGGGAACCATGACCTCAGATTTTAAGGTGCTGATTAACTAGGATCACATCATCCACAAAAAGCAGAGACATGATCCTTCTGCTACCAAACCCTTTGCCCCTAAGAGGATAAGTTTACATGGACAACTCCCACATTCCTTCTAGCACCCATACATCCATACCGGGGTTAAAGAGTTGGTCTACAGGACCATGGCCAGGGCAAAAATCACTACGCTCCTTCTCAATCCAATCGACAGGACCCTTCTTCTTCAGGATCTTAGTCTGGACCTTTACAGGGATGCTGATCCCTCTTTAACTGGGACGCACCCTCTGGTTCCCTCTATAGTCTTGTTTATATTGCATAAACCTCAAAGTTTAGAGTTAAAAACTGGTACTAAAATAAAAGATTTGATTTAGATTATTTGGAAGAAAACAAATTATTCAGATTGTAATTGATTAATGAGTTTTCATAGATTCATCTATATCAGTGGCAGCTTCATTATACAATTGTATTTTAAAACAATTTTTACTAGTTGGTTCCTGGTAAGACTACACTGTAAATAATGACTTGGTGAAGTAAATATGTATAAGATGTAATAGTTATTATTATAACAAGGCTTAAACAGAGGTTATACGTCCCTAATGCTTACAACATTATCACACAATTACTGTGAGCTGCATGCACGGTGTGAGGCTTGTTTCATCATCAAGGTGCCTTTTTATTCTAAAGTTACCTTTCCTTAACGGGTTAGTTTAAAATGTAATTAAAGAGGGATATAAATAATCTGTTTTTAGAACAAAAAAGAACAATATGGATAATTATGTATGTAAAATCACCCTGAATGCTCCTTGTGGTGTTCAGCATCACGCCTCGGCTCTAAAGGGCCGTGTTTCTATCAGCCCTCTGCAGGAGGCAGCGCCATCCATCACTGTCAGAGTTAATATTGTTTCCCCTCACCTCCCAATAGTCAGCTTGTGTTTTGCTTTACAGCGTTTATGTTTTGAGACTTGTGTACTCACAGGCTCCCACCTGGCTTTGCTCTCTGCCATCCCTCTGCCAAAACCCATAAAACTAATTTCAACATCACATGCAGCCCATTGACGTGGCCGTGGTCTTGCAGTTTTTCCAGACGCTTGAATGACATCCTCTGTGGCGTATTGCAGCATTTTGCATAACGAGTCACAACACAAGATTGCTGCAAACTTTGAAGTTGAATTTTGAAAAAGATAAATCTGATGACAAACAGCGGACGGAAAGTCACTCAGAAAGTTAGACGTCCTTTTGATTTCTCCAGTCAGGCATGAGTTTCTGAAATGGCTTTAGATTTGAGATAAAATAAGTGAGATCGCCCTTGATGAACGATAACCTAATTGCACGGGATTCTGTCTGAATAGCTGCCTCTCTTTCAAACAGACTCAACCATTAGAACATGTGTCAAAACATTCTTCAAATTGTGTCCATGCACTCTGTAGCTTCTCTCTTTTATCTTGATCCTATAACCAATTATTCTTTATTCTGCTCGTCTGCTTCAACACAGTGCACAGAATATTCTGCCACCACCCTGAATGTGGCCGTGCAAAATCTTAACCTCTGTCAATCTTTTTCCCCCCTTTCACCCAGTCCATTAAATAGTCGAAGGTCAAGATTTACGCTTGAATAATGTTCGCTGCTTATTCTTTTACAGTTCTTAGCATCTCTCTTATTCATGTGCATGTCAAGCAAAACATGTTGCAAGAAAGAAAATTGAGATAAAGTATAAATATTTTTATTTTTGCGGAGGAAGATTACAGCAAACGCTATGGATCCACGTTGCATCTGACAGCTTTGTAGCTGTATCAGAAATCACTGATTAAATAGAATATTCAAGTCATGACTCCCTAACAAGCTCTTCATGGCAGCGAGTGGAAATGAGCAGCACTGGCCTGAAGGGAGAGATCAGAACACTAAGACCGCAATTTGAAGCATCACCCCAAAAGCAGATTTTCTGAGAAAAGTGCTATAAAGTGGTGTCTTTGTTATTATTATTATCCTGAATCATGACTCAGCATGACTATTTTAATGGCTTGCTTTGACACTTATGGGTTTTTACTGCTGATGAGCGAATGGGCGTAATATTTTCTCATTCTAAAAGGGCTAAAACTGATGGGAGAGTATGCTAGCAGCATTTTAAAGCTTGGTTTTTGAAGAGCATGCACCATCTTGGTGTGTGTGTGTGTGGGTGCACACAAAGCTTTATAGATCACAGGTGTGACACCAAGTGTCAAACTCTTAAGAGGTAGGACGAAAGGAACAGATGGTCAGGAGAGAAATAAGGTTTGAGGATCTTTAATCTGGACTTGAAAAGATTTGAAGCCAGCATCGGTTTCCCTGAACATGTGAGGACGCTTATATAAGCAGAGGGTGATAGGTTTAGAGAGTTCATCAGTGTTTGGCCATGTGAAACGAGAACACGTTCATAACTGTGAAAGGAGGATTTTATTTTAGGTAAAAATCAGAACCCAGATAAGGTAAAAATGTAAACACAAATCAGAGCCACTGCATTTGGTTTTACTTTCTCTGAGGCCGAGCCAAACATTGTAATTGTTGCACAAAATATGAACAATACAGAGTTTGTTGCCAAAAGTGAGGGTGCTTTCTTGTTGGTGCTTTGATTATCAGAAACTGTCTGGTAAAAACCAGAGTTCTGGAGGCAGAAATGAGTCCGTCTGGTTCTGGATCCTATAACCTGTGACTAATCCAGCGTTACAGCGAGAGCCCACCCATGAGATACGCGGTATTGACAAGTGTAATGACCAACGCTGGCATGTCACTTTATAGCAAGTTCTCAGATGAGGTAGAAAATTGCCAGCGTGTTGTATTTTTATTTTTTTTTAGGCGTGTTTTCCATGAGCTGATGGATTTGTTATGGGGCAGGGAAATCATTTGACGACGGGCAGAGAGTGTGACATCAATCAAGTGGCTTTTAGATTCAACACTAATGTGTAGGCTGTCAGGAGCAGAGCCGGACGTAAAACCTGCTCTCAAAAAAAAAAAAAAAATCACTTTTGGCAATATAGAATTTAGATGTCAAATATTTCTTGCTTCTATACTATTTTAGAGGCTATAATGGGTTTTTAAACGGAAAGGTAAAGAAGAGATTGATAACAAAGAGCTAAAATCTCAGTTACACTTTTTTTTATTCCAGAACAACCATAACATTTGAAGAGTCATTAAGACACATTTAACAAATTTTCCCACAAGTGTACAATAATCTGTGACAGATTTTAAAGTTGTAGGTCTTATTTCACCCACAGCTTTCTTATCACAGTAATTGACTTCACCATGGAGTAAATGGGAAGAAAATGAAAAGATGAATTACTCTAATGGAAGGAAATGAAGTGTGAAAAGAGACATTCCTCCCAGATTTTTTTTCTAGGATGCAGAGCACTGGTAAATTGAAACACAACAAGGATTCGGTTTCTGTGTGCGACAGATCCGGCTTCGATTACCGAGGAGCTGTTTTTTTTATTTTTATTTTATGAGACGTGTGTATCTGACACGTCATCAGGAAGGAAATATTTTTAAAATGGCAAAAAGTTGGGGTTTGCAGAACAGGAATGATTAGGAGAACCAATTATCACCAATTATAATACATTCAAACACTTATCAGAGGTTTGAGATTTGCTTAATGGTACGTTGTTTACCTCCTACAGCTTAAGTGCTTCACTGCAGATTTCATGCAAATGGTGAACGCTGGGAAACTCCGTATTCGTTCTGCTCCAGTTTAAAGGTCAGGGCTTATGAGCACCATTAGTGCCGTTTTTCTAAAGTCTGTCTGAAGGACAAAGCCCGATGAACCGTAACACGGACAGGGCCGTAATAAATGAAAGGGAAAAGTTATGGTTCCGCTCAATGAAGTCAAAGGGCAGATGGGGGATAAGAGCGCGTCTCATCTCAACATGTTGTTGTCCTCGTGACTCAGAACTAAGCCGGGCAAGCAAGAATAATCTGATGCGTCAAACAGCAAAACTCAATGATTAGGATGATTATTTTAATACTTTAACCGTGTTGGAAATAAAATTGCTAAGTATATATATGAACAAATCATTAGGCAGACTAATGACTATCATTTATGAGTTCATTATGTTTCCTCATCGCTTGAAAACAATGTGCAGAATCTGTGCATGTTGGAGAAAAAGCAGGAAACATGAGGAAGGACAGGAAATTTACCCCTAATGCGTTTGAATAAAACGATGAGCACAAACCTCCGGTGAGAGATCCAGAAGGAGTTATGTAGAGCGACCTGAAGGACTCGTATCTCAGCCAGGAGGAAGCTTCTTATTGATTTGCTTTTCTAGTGGCTCTCTGTTTTATTAAGGAAATAACCCCTCTGGATATTAGGAGATTGATGTCAATCAGCGGTTTGTCTCAAGTGTGGCTTGTCCCATCTTATTAGTGCTCTCTCCGTGTACCGAGTGTTCGCTGATCACTCCACAGATAGGCAGCCTTAGAGGCTGCCGGTTCTTGAGGAGCACTCCCATGTGATTGCTCTTTCTGTCTCTTTAGTCAGCGAGAGGTTTTTATAGATCCGTGTCATATTAGAGCAAAGCTTGTACTGTTTGCTGCACAAAAACAACATACACGGATGCCTTTAATTATAATTGGGTCTGCAGGAATTATTATTAAATATATATCTTTAAATTTAATCATGCTACAATTTGATGAAGAAAAAATAGATATTGACGGATGTCCCTGATGAAATCTGAGTGCGGTGTCAAATCTGTGGTGAGTCTCCAGCATTATGAAGTTTGACACTTTCCTCCAGTTTTGCACAATTTCTGGATGTGTGGTGTCATATTTATGCTGTTTGATCCTGCAGCATGAGAGCCAAGATACACTAATAAGAATGTGACTAAACGTCACCCAAAGTTTAACAGAAAAAACGTGCATTTCTCAAAGCATTTATGTATTTTATTAAACTTCAAAACTGCAGAATAAACCATCAAATGTATCCAAAACTATCTTTAGGAATGAAAACACGTTTATCTGATAATATTTTATGATAGCTTTTGAGTTTTGTAATAGATGGAATTATTCCTGTAAAAAAAAGAAAACCACCAAAACAAAACAAATGACAAGTTTTCATTGAACCATTCATCATTCTTTGGATGCGTTTTTAAAACAGAGCTAAATTGAAACAAGATGTCAGGGTTTAGTTTTATGGGATAAAATGAGAACCGACCCAACTCTCTTCTAGGAGCATCTTCAGTTTTTCACACCCCTTCACGTTGCTGTTCTCACTGCTCTGACAGGGGAACTGTAACTATGTTTCCTGTGGGACAATTAATGGCATTGCATTGTATTTGTGTCACTGCTCTGAATAAGATAACGGTGATCCCATTCTATCACGCTAATTACCACCTTTAATTTATGAATAAGTTCTAATTAACCAGCTACAGTGTTGTGTGATGTGATACAGGGACGCGTCGAACCCCTCGAGTGAGCAGAGCGGTTGCTACTTTTAGCTGCGGGGCCTTCAGCTCTAAATCGAGTCGAAAGGAGCTGCAGAGCGACAACAGCTTTCAAAAGAGTTACCATCTGTCATCCGTTTTTGATTTATTATAAATCTTGTCACAAGTCTGGCCGCTAAATGATTTGATGCAACTTCCTAGTGTGTCGAGGGTTATGATAGCATGACATCCATTTTGTGAACCTGACACAGCGCATCAAGATCACTTAGCTCTAAAAGTACGCTGCTTGTGCCTTCTTATCACAAGTACATCTCTGGCTGATTTGAGACCTTCAAGCACAATAACTGTGAAAGGGTTGGCTGTAAGGAGGGGACTTAGATAACAATAATGAAAAAGTAAATGCATTTTATGCAGAACATAACCACTGTGACATCAGAATAAAAGTGTTGCATCTAATTGACAAGATAATGCAGTTAAATTGACTATTATTACGCTACAGTTTAGGGTATTATTAGCTAAGAGTCATACTAAACACATATCCAGAGTGCTAAGTGATAGCATAAGATTTTAGTTTGAAACGTTGCTATTAGGCCAACCATTTGCCATTAAAGGTCAAAGTTGTTTGTCTATTTATCTCATGAACCACTGGACAAATTTCATGCAAACTCTCAGAATATAATAGCTGGATGTTCATTTACAACTGATTAACTTTTGGAGTAAACCCAATTCAAAATGGCCGCCACAGCCGGCTGACCTTGGAAAACAGAAACGGCTTTTAACTCAATCCATTTAACAGATGTTGAGCTAATATTTGGTGTGATAGTAGTTCAGAGTCATTCTGTCACAAAACAAGGGCAACACATTGAGAAAGTGACTGTAACTTTACTATTTATTAAGAAGCATTAGGTGATAATATTATAGGACAAAAATGCTCAAAAAACACATTCTAACCAAAGAAAAGATTATTAACCCTCACACTGTCTTAGGGGGTGGATTTATTGTGTCCAAAGCAACTGTAACTGAATTGCTGTTGTTATTTTTGCTGTAATTATATGGTAAAATTTGAAATACATAAAGCTTGTAGTTTTTTACAATGTGCCCCAGCCTGCCCCCCCTCCCCCTCTAATGTTGGTCTAGACTAGAACCGCCACTGGCCCAAAAATAAGCACAGTTAAAGAAGGAGGCTGCACATATAATTCCAACAAATGACACCAAATTAAAAACACCTTATGCTCTGTTCCCTAAAACCTGAACTATAAACAACCAATTAAGCTTTAGGGATCAGAACAATGTGGTAGCCGTGCTTCTCCTGCCTGTAATCACCACAGCAAGGTTTCCAACCTGCACACATTGATCCCGCATCGATCTGTGTTTGAGAAACTCTAGTCCAGCCCAGTCCACCTCCGTTCTTACTCTCCACGATCACTCGATATTCTGACTGAAGGACATCTACTGGATGGTGGAAATCTGCACCACATAGAGACAGAAGGGGAGACAAAATGAAGAAACACAAAAAAACAGGAGTGTTGGTTTAGTTTGGAGCTGCAACAACACTAATCTCAGTAAAAAAATGAAAGATCTCCTCAGCTTTTTCATGCTGTTGTGTGTGCTTGAGATTCATCTGTACTTTGCTTTTCTAAAGAGAAAAAGGAGAGGGGGGGCAATCTTATATGCTTCAATCATTTATGAAGACCTCTCTTTACGCTCTTTATTCTGTCTGGTAGTAGGACATGTCAAATATGCTTAGTTTGCCTTTATAGTGCTGTTAAGCTGCTCTTGTTGTGACAGAATAAGGCTACGAGGAAATTTTTCTACTCCCTCCTAAAAACATCAGAAGCTCTTTTGAATTGCTTCTGCTGCCAGGAAAAGATGAATGTGGTGTTGTCGCGTCTGTCAGAGTAAAATGTAAAACCATGTGTCAATTCTGTCAGCCCGGGACATGCTTTGAAACAAAATTGTTTACTGTGCCTCTTGAATAGCCTGATCAAACTTTTATTAGCTTGCTGGATGGCGCTAAAAATGACTCCGCATCAGCAAAAAAAAAAAAAAAACCAAAAACATTGCAGGGGCATTCAATTACCCTCAAAGTTTTATGAGGAAAACAGAGCCTCCGGGTGGCATGGCTAATTTCAACATTTATCCAGACACGATTACTTATTTATAACCTTAATGTACGTTTCCAGTTATGAGAATTGTTCTAGAAATGATGTTAACAGAGTTCACTTTGCAGGGTGAGTGTTCTGAAGCATTTGAATTTAATTCACAAAAAACATCTGACAAATATACAAACTTTAAAACAATGTGTGTTAAAAGCTATCGATCAGGTCATGATGCAAACGCTTAAGAAGAAGCTTAATTAACCTAAAAACAAATCTGATGTCCTGCTTCAATTGATTCCCGTTACTGTAATCTGCTCAACGTTTTTTTTTCTTCATCAAATTACATTTTGAATTGCTTTTGCGTGACAAATTTGGTTTTGATGTTGAAGAGAGGCTCTATCATCCATCCATGTGGAGCTTTGTAACTGAGACGTTCACATTATATCTCACTCATGTGCAGCCTGAGTCAACAAAACTCCTCCATCAATAAGAGTCTGCAGGCAGCTTTTACTGCCTCATTAAGGCAAGCAGTCACCCCCATATGCGAGCTAATTAAGGTGTCAAAGCAGACAGCATTGTTTCATGTTGTCATGTTAACGCACACATGAAATTATGATGCGAACTCTGATCGACTCTTCCCTAACTGTTGTTTACCTTTTTTAATCTGTTTTTAGTGATTTTAGTATACGTTTTGTCTTATATACTTATGATAAAGATAAAAAGCTAGAAAAGGGTAACACGATAACAAAAGATAAAAGCATGTACGCATGTTAAGGGAAAATCTGTTATGTTTTTAATCATTTCTTCACCCCAACCCTAAAGAAAAACAACATATTCATGTTTAGATTGATAAATATATCAAACATTTTCATATTTACCTTTAAAAAAAGCAGGTCTTGATGCTACATCAAAGCCTTTCCAGTGAGATCCTCTTTGCTTTCTGGACTATTTGAGGACGCGCACCAGCGAAAGCAATTTATTTGTTAGATTTTCCCCCCCAAACAACCAAAGTGAGAAAACCACAGCTGATAATGGGGAATATGCTTGTCCTTTTGGACACGCAATGCAATTATCTGGCTGCAGAAAACACACACAGCACAAGATGATTGATCATTGTTTCCTAGCGTGGCAGGCAAAAGCTTTCTTGAAGTTTAAAATGACAAAGAATGACAGTGGCGAGCCACTATATTTATTTGGATGCTTCCATTTTTCTTTGCACTTCAGGTAAATCTGCACTGTTTGTTCCTGGAAGAAATTAATGGTTTTGTCTCGGAGTGATATTTTACTTCAAAGAGATTTTAGCTAATACAACAAGTGCTGTAAAAATAGAGGTAATGACATCCTGGATGCAGCTTTATTACTTGCAAAGTTGATTTTAAATATCAATTTTGAATTATTAAAGTTCAGCTGCTGCCAATTTATAAGCATCTGGCAAAGTAGTCGAAATGTGTTTTTTTCTTTGCTTTCTTCTCAGTTTAGTCACTGAGAAAAACATTTTTTATTTTAGGGTGATTGTCTACAATATTTCATTTTAATAACTAGGGGCATGATGAAATATGTGTTTTGCATTTTACACACTTGTATTAATCAATCAAGTAAATAAACAATTCAGTTTTGTTTACATATCTCTTTTGATTTACTGACCTTATTAACTCCTTCTTTATGCTGCAGTGGTCGGTACATCTTTTCATCCAATAAGTAAACAAACCCTTTCTACTGAGTGTTTCTCCATTCTGCAATGCCACCGCCTGCAGGCTGTGACTGCTCAATTGAGTTTTAATAAGCTGGCTTTCTGTAAGTTGCTGCACTCCGCTGTCGGCATTATTTTGTTATAGAACTCTTGAAAGAGTGTGTTTTATAGGAAGTTACTTAAAATGTAAAGTCAAATTTAAAATTCAACATTCTGATGTTAATTGGGTTTCTGTGTTCTCAATTACAATACAGCCTAATAGTGATTTGAGTTTAATTTTTGTATAAATCAAAGTTAAAACAAAGTGCTTATTTTTGATACAATGCAATGAGAACCACGATCAACAGAAATGTTAAAGCTGCTGCCAGTGGCTAATTAGGGTCACTATGGTAACCATACATCTGTTTCTGTCTATCCCAGCTGCAACCTTCATGACAAGAACAAGGATATAAATCTCAAAGTCACTTCAAAACCCAGATGTCACACTAAGAATTAAGCTTTTCAACAATTAAAAGATAATTATTTGAAAATTTTGACATTTTTGCAGAAAAATGTTGATAATATAATTATTGTTTTAGCATTACAACTTGAAATGCTATAAAATGAAAGAACAAGTGAATGATGCTTACATAAATTCAAACAAAGAGCTAAAAAGTTGTCTAGAGGGAGTGAAATGATAATGAATTAAAACTGTTATGGTCAGGGCAGGACCCAAGTGCAGGAGGATGGAGGCAGGAACAGGCGAGGTGAAACCAAAAAACAGCTTTATTGCTGGCTGGACAGAGCTCAGGGAGACACAGGACAAACAAGGCCAGGGATACAACATGAGGAACCGACAGGGAGTGACTGAAATAAACAGCTTATATAGGGAGGGAGGTGATTAGGGAGACGAGACACACCTGTGGAGGATTAGTGCAGGACACAGGAGGAGGAACATGAAAAACACACAGGGGGCAGGACATGACAAAAACTACCGGTAAATCCTAAAACTTAAACACTGGGTAATGAGGACAAATACAGATATCAAAACACACATTCAGTCATGTAAAACACAACTATCTGTGAGTTGCATGATGTTTCCATTGTGATACCCAGAATCCCATTGTTGTGTATGTGGAAATTTTTTGCAGTTATATGCTAATTTCACTTTACTCTTTGATGTACTGCTACCAAGCTGTACTACTGCATGTTTTAAAGTGATTTTTGCCAATTTTTCCCCAAAGCTATTGAAAGAGTAGCAAATCAAAAATCTTTCTCAAAACATAAAAATCATGTGCTTATGAACCGGCATCCTAATAAGTCACATTGTCATATATTTTTAGTATTAGTTAAAGTAAGTTAAGATAAGATAAGTTAAGTTAGGTTAAGTTAAGTTAAGTTAAAGAAAGCCAAGTCACTCAATACCAATGATGTGGTCAGTAGTAGTGACTATGAACTCAACTAACACCAGAAACAATAATGCACCCCTCATGGACCTTGTAATAATAATCTATCTTTACTGATTGATATAAATATGTGTTGAATAGTTACACAATGGAAAATAAAGTTTTACTGTTGTACAAGTTTGCAGCAAATTGTAGCTCCTTAGTGTGCAACGTGTTCTTGATTCAGTTGTTTTGCTGTTTTTATTTTAATCCCAGGTCCAAGAGAAATAAACAGCGTCAGTAAAAAGTCACAAGACAGTGATAGAGACCTCTTCACACACCTACCAACACAGGACACAGAAAGTGAAGTTCATTCAGTCACCACCATCTCACCGATGAACATGCCCAACCACCAGCCGATCCTCAAGGGCCTGCTGCTCCCTGAGCACATTCTTACAAGGGACTTCCAGGGTGACCAACATTTTTTTTGGAAGGATGACTCCGTGGCAGCACACCCCACCATGCCAGGCTCCATGTCTGCTCCAAACGCAGGGGATGCTGTGACTCGAATCATAGCGCATGAGGATGCCCCAGCCTTCTCAGACATTGCCACTACGGCCACTGCAGCGGCCACCTCCCCGCTGACCACATTCTCTCCCACAACGCCGGCTCCACCTGTGTCTCTCCCTCAGAGGAAATCAGCAAAGGAGAAGACCAAAGGTTCAGTCAAGGTAGAGCCAACCACAGATTCCCTAACTACGCAAGTGACCCCATTTAGTAGAGGCAACCCAGTGGTTTCCTTATCATCACGAGGCAGGGATTTTCCAATGGATGCCACCCATGCACCCATGTCAACAATGATGGAGAAAGGCCAAGGGAGAGAAACGGTACTTAAGAACAAAACCAGGCCTGATTACTTTCATCAAGAAGAAGGTACCAGCACAGGATCAACAACTGTCACCACGACCACCACCATCACAACCATGCAAACATCAGGTAAGCATGTTCACTCTTTTTTCAGACTTTCAAAGACATTCTACATATAGTATCAACCTCTGATGTCATGTATTTTCTTTCTTCATTATAGGGAATTTTGCTAAATTTAACAGATGCTTCTCAGGGGAAAATATATTAAACATCCGGTCATCAAAACCATGTCTGTTCATTTTGCATTCTGCACACAGCTCTCCGTCCCTCCACTAGGGATAACAGAGTTGCTCATGTGTCAAAAACAATCAGATTTTTTTCCCCCTGATGTGTCCTGCCTGTCCTTTCCACTGGTCACAGAGGGCTGAGGGCCCAGATAAGCGGTATCAAAGAGGATATCTGCAGAGATAGTTGGAGGGTTTTGGGGGGCACAGAGACACAGGTGGGCTGTCAGAAAGATCACTGGTCTGGGAAAAAAGGAAATCACTTTCATTTTTGCTCTCTCCCACAGAACCATGCAGCATGAATTTCACTGATTCGAAGGGTAACGTTGAAATCCTGCAGCCACTTGACTCTGGTGTGGAGTGCAGCTACTTGATTACCGTCTACCTGGGATACGGCATCGAGGTTCAGGTCGGTCTTATAGACTCGTTATAATAATTGTCATTTGAAATCATGCGCTGCTCGATCATATTCTGCTTCATTGAAAAACATTCATGGAGTTGTGCAAATTCAGTATTTATGTGCTTTTATTTTGGTCTCTATCAGCCCATAGGAAATAATTTGAATGCTCTGCCGTGTTCATCATTTAGCTGCAAACTTGTTCTGCTGTTTGTTGCGAGGCAGGCTGGGAACAGTTCGTTTTAACTCTCAACAAGCTGTCAGTACCTGCAGATGCTATTGACAGTGAGCTAAGAGACATGCCAAAAATAAAAAGATAAACATATAAAAAGTGAACTGGTAAGACGTCAAATAGAAAGAAAAAAGTTTTTAAAAGCTCAGAAAAAGCTGTGAGGCAGTGAGTCAAAAAACATGATTTATTGTTAATGCAAAAATGTTAACGATGCCAATTTTAGCTCGAGCTGCTTTAGAGAACACATTTTAAACTAACATTATGCCGCAACAGAATGTTTCATTTAACGAGTGAACAGCTCTGACATGTTTTGGTTGCGGCGGAAGTGAGATTTGCTGGTCTTTTGTCCCTCGATGAAGACAGGCAGTGAATTACTGGGGTGAGTGGGTGGATGAGGGCACGGGAGATGAGGGGTTGGAGGGTGGGGAGCGGAGGTCTGTCTAAGGTTGAATGTTTGCTCGGTAAGTCTCCACACAAAAGGTTATAAAAATTAACTGTCAGTGCGAGCGTGTTCCCCGGCATTTGCAATTCCTCAAACGCCTCATTTACCACTGGAGACTTGAAAACGTGTGAGCTTTGTCTTGCTGCCTCTGGAAGGCTAAGATAAGTCTTGACAGAGTATATGTTTGAGAGTGTGCTTTTCTCTGAAGACTTCCTCCGGGTAACTTAAGTAAATCTTGAACCACTTATAAGCAGACACACACCTGCATGCACACTCACACAGTCACATGTATTTGATGTATCAGCTCTCGGCTTTCGCTGCTCCTCCGGTGCATTTGGTGGAAAATTTCTTTTGTGACTTAAAAAAAACCTGCAACCGGGCTAGATGAAAACCCATGAGGAAGCAATTCATTTCAGTGCTATGCAGACAGATGGGGGCCACTGGGTCCCTCACTCTGATAATCAAAAAGGGAAGTTATTTGATGGCAAACTATGCAAATTGCATGCCAAAACTCTGCTACAGGACCGATATTAATTTAACTCAGCCATGTGTTGTAATCTTCTGACCATCAGTCTGTGACTTTTCTTCCTCAAAATAATCCAGTTTCACTGATTTTATTACGAGATGACCACTGAGTAGACACACATAGAAGTTATCAGTTTAGATGATATTTCGTACATCATTTACCTTTGATGTTTTGATTGGTTTTACCTTACCATCAAACTGTCTCTGTGCTGCTGCTTTTCCTTTTTCGGAGGAAATATCCTAACTGAATCCAATTTCTGGTAACATTATCTGCTGGAGGATTTTATTTAAAATTTAAAATAATTAAATTGAAAAAATTGGGATGGTGACAACATCTCGATTTTCAGAAGTGTGTTAGGAAGTTGTGTGTTCGTGATGTGTATCTTTCAGATGTCTCTGCATAGCTGTCAATAAGGCCTTAAAGGAATAGCTCAAGTTTTTTGAAGTGGGTTTTTATGTAAAGGGTATGAATTATTAAAATCATAGTTCTTTGAACAACCTCAGTTTAGAGACTTTGAGATTATTTTTGATCGAATTGACGAGCTAATGGTTTGGAACAATGGGGACAGCTACAAAGAGAATTTCTGATGTAAAACCTATTTAATCTCAAATATCTCATAAACATTTATGCAAATGCTATTTCAGAATCTTTTACATTGCAATTCACTTTGCATTATAACATATATTCTGAAATTCTAGTCAAAAGTATTACACGCTACACTGGAAGTGCTATAGATACTGTAGCTAGCTCAACTGCTAATTATTGCAGAACTCATCTATTCTATGTAAACTAGAACTTAAAACAGTGATCAAAATCCCCTGATCCACACTGACAGGCGTGTAGGTCCACAAGCCAAGAAATGATCATCAAACCTGGCATGAGGTCGCACTGGGCTTTTAAGGTCCCATAGAATTCACTTTCTATCCACTCTGAGTCATTTCTTTTACATCTCAATAACATGTAAAAGCTACGCATTGTCAAATTTGCCCTTACTTTAAGTGCAGCTGTTGTTCCTCCACCCCCGTTCAACCTCCTAAAGCAAAACTTTCCTTTCAAATGGGTGGAGCAGCTGGGGAGTTGAGCCCCGTCCATCGCTCTTCTCCACACGCATTCGCAAGACATTGGTGGGTCTTCAGGGGTTCAGATGAAGGGAGTTAAAAAAGACTTTTGTGCTCATTGATGCAACCACCTACAAAGCAACTGCCGTGCTTTCCTTGTAGCTTCACCATGAGTGTTTGCTAACGTTTGTGAGGTTGCACGCTCCCGTGGTTTTTAAAGGGCGGGGGTGGGCTCAGGTAGACAAAGGTGAGGCTCTGTCCCTTCTTGACGTCAGCAGGGGAAATATTTTTATACCATTCGTTTTAGCATTAGCTCAAAACACATTTCCCAAATATATAAGGAAGTGAAAACTGTGAAAATATTTTAACACTTTTGGGTCTCAGACACAGTATTTGGGACAGATATCACTGTTAAAAGATCTTTACAAAGTGAATTTTGCATAATATGGGATCTTTAAAATTTTGTATAATTTTGTACTGGAGATTGTTGTGGACCAGAGGTACAGGTAAATGTCAGAATCTACAACACTAACAATCTGCATATTTGTAGTTATCTATAGAAATGCAGGCAGTAGAAGATTTATGTTCTACATATAGAAAACTCCTGAAAAGGGAAAATGAGAGTACATTTTTTCTGAAGCATACTTTATGGCAGTGGAGCTGAATTAATCTTTTGGACAGGAAGCTCCTATGTCTGTGTTTTAAAGAAGTTCTAAAGAGGTGAGATGGATTGCCCACAATATATTTTACTAATGTACCAACAGTGATTTTTTTTATTCCCATAAATTGTCCACATCTGATGCACACACATATGATTGTATTAGACTTTAGAGCAGTCATCTGGGGATTTTTTCATTTTTTAAAAGTCTATAATGCAAAATTCATTTTTATGAAATCAAGTTAGCATGAACCGATATGATAATATTGAGATTTGAGTTTTATTTTTAAAACAGCAGCAATCCATTTTAGATCTGGCCCTGCTGTAGCTAGCCATTAGCTCATCCGTCTGGTCAGAACTGATCTCTATTTATCCAAACTTGGATCAATCAAAAACCTATCTGCAACAGGTGAGATATGAACCTTTCCACATTGTCCATTTCAGACAAACACCATTTCAACTAAACGTTACAAAACAAAAACAAATGTTTCAAAGAAAAGTCTAAAGTTTAGTGCCCTTGTTGCCGATCGCGCAATGATTCTGCAAACCCAATCAATTTTCTTGGTCTTGGTATGCCAACCACAGCCTGACATTTCACTGACAACTCTGAGTTGATGAGCTGTAAGGAGAGACATTATGGTTGAAGAGCATGTTCTCACTTTGGCAGCCAGCCTTCGTTATGGAAGGGAGTTTTCATCATAGCTGACAGTCCAGCGGTTTGCAAGGGCAGAGCCTCCTAATTAACTTAAAGGAAGAATCTGGAGGGCCGATGTGACGACTCAAAAACATATTTGTTCATTTGGGAAACCAACGATTTAGTCAAACATCCTTTACAAAAATTAAACTGTCACTTCCAGCATCTAAAGACCTTTCTGGGTGCAAACAAATACATGAGCGAAGGATAAGCACAATGAGACCTCTCCTGTATTTAGTTTATACTATTTTTAGCAGTCTGGCAGCTCGTGGGAGAAGGAGGGTGAAAAATGTATCGGGAGAATTTACTGCCCTCAGCCTCACTGTTCAACCCCTCTAACAGCGCATAATGCATCGCCCCAGCTGGCGTTTCTGACCGCTTTGTGATTTATTTGCAGAGTAATTGTGGGAATATTAAGAGGCTGATACATCACAACTTTCAGCAGAGCGATAAATAATGTCAACAAAACTGAAAACAGTTTTATAAAGCTTTACATTGTCAGTTCTCACTACATTTTCCAAATAAATCTGTCATATATGTAGTTTTTATCACATTACTTAATATTTAAATGGAAGTGTTTTGACTAGTGATTTGATGATGTTCCTATAAGCATCTCCTCTTCTTCACCAGTCACTTTTGCAGTAAGGTTTTAGCACAGATGGAGGTTTTCTAGAGCTGGGCTGTGGCATTAAAGTGTTTAAAGTCTGTTTTGGAGCTTTTTTTACTTGATCAAATAAATCTTGTTGGGTAAGCTAGCTATCAGCTTATTCCAGGCCATCTGTCCTGCTCTAAATTCTGCATCTTTCTTTTTCCACTGATTTACCTGCCTGGATCTGGAGGAGTTTTCCTGTGAGGTTCTGCACACGTTCTGATTGGTCCGTTTAATGGAACACCCTGCACACTTCCCAGAGAATAATTTAGTAATGTGTTGAAAGCACTGGGGATAGAAGTCAACTCACAGCTTCTCTCACTGCCACTGAGGCTGATTGCAGCACTGCTCCCATCTGCTGAAAGGTTTAAAAAGATATCATTCATAAAAATGATGGGGAGATTTTTTTTCTTTCAGTATTTTTCCTCTCCTTCACACCGTAACCACTCTTTTAGAAATATTTATCTCCTCTTTGTCATCCACTTAGATTTTACTTCTTTTTGAGGTTTGTTCTGTTTTCATATTTGTCTCAGTCGGTTTAAATTTTAATTTAAATAAACCTGTGATTAAGTGTGTTGTGACAGGTTGGCATAAATCTATCTTTTTAAATAATTATGTTTAAAACAAGCCAAATGTGATTTCAGGGTTAAAAAAAATCTAAAAACTACATCATAAAAATTTCCAAGCATCATAGAAATTTGTTCAACCAGTCTTCATGTCCTGGAGACTTATGATTGTGTCCCTTGAGGTGTCCTGTGGGGCATTCAGGTGCTCTTCTAAGGGCATTTAAATCTCTGCACAACTGGTGTAAGAGCTTTTTTCACATGACTTGCAAAAGTCTGACTCATTTCCAGTTAGTGTTGGACTTCATTATCAATTCTTTTCATAACTTTTATGGACAGGTCATCAGTATGAACAGCTTTTGATTTAATCAGTTTTTTGTTTTGTTCTGTTGATCTTATCAAGCCAGGACCTCCAACAGAAAACAGTTGAGTGTAAAACCACTAGAGTGAGGTTCTGCACCTGCAGGTCTAAAGATGGGTTCTTACCTGGAAAAGGTTGGGTTACCAACTCTGAATTGGAATGAGCCACTACTTCAGATGGAGCAGTTGGGGCTCACTAGTGAGAGTACCTACTCACGAAAAGTTAGCTATACTTGGCTTACTGGTGAAATTTATGAAAAACTTAAAATGTTCTTGCTACAGTGATAGTCTAGCATGAAAGTGAAGCATTTAAGTAGAAGCATGCAATGGGGATTTCATAATTTCAAATAATTTATTGATAAAAAAGCCAACAACAGTGGTGGGTATTAGGACACAGTCTCAAAAGCTTGTCATGTGATCTTGAGCATCAGTGACAACTCATGAGCTGAACTGATGAGGTGGAGCGTTGTCGTCCATGAAGATAAAATGAGACCTGTGTTGTTCATGCATAGGAACAACGACTGGATTAATGATGTCATCCAGTATCAGCTTGTCTCTGTGCCATTCACAAAGTAGGACAGTTATGTATTGACACACCTGCCCACCAAAGGCTGGTCTAGTGATAAGACTGGCTGATACCGTTCTTCTTGATGTCTCCAACATTTGTTGACAGCCTTAATGTCTGCGCAGCATGAATTGACTTTCATCAGTGAACAGTACTGAGGTCCACTGGCCCTTCATCCAGTGTAACTGCTCTCTAACCCATGCAAGAAAATGTTTGTGCCTGGTGGTAGTCAGTCCTTGATGTTGATTTAAGATGCAGACCACACTGATGTAAACTTTTTAAATGGTCTGAGATGACACTTGGGTGCCTCTCACATTCCTTAAATGTGCTTGTAGTTGTGTGGCATCATCATCTGGTTCCACAGGACACTGTTCGCATTGTAGTGGTCATCAATGTGGGATGTGGCCAAAGAACGTCCACTTCTATAACTTCCTGTGACTCTTCCAGTCTCTGTATCTCTGTTGCAACTTACTGATGACACTCTGTGACTCTAAGCTCAGTGGACACTCTCTATAGTGAGGTACTGTGGTCAGTTGTGGATGTCACAATGTGAACAGCACGATGAGGAGGACCAATTTTATTAAACCAGAAAATGTATTGGTCTTTCATGGATCAAACGCTTGTTGTGAATTTGCTCCTTGTTAGACAACAGGTTGTGCAAAAAAGTTCTGAAACATTGACACAATTGGACACGTGCATTAAAAGTTTTAAAATGGTCACATTAAGTTTGTGTGTAAAGGTTAGAGTGCATCTTTGATTCATCCTGAAATTTCACCAGAAAGCCAAATATCTCTAACCTTTTGTGAGTAGTGTAGAATGGAGCCTGAGATTGAAATGTGAATTGGGACAGCATGTGCAGTAATGTGGATGCTTTACAGTACAAACAGCTAAAATGAGCTACCTTTATAGAATAGCTGGACTCGCCCTCAGGAATAGAGTGAGGAGCTTTGAGTAGAGTCGCTACCCGGCATCAAAAGGAGCCAGTTGAGGTAGTTTTGGCATCTGGTTAGGATGTCTCCTGAATTCCTTTCATGGGAGGTGTTTTAGGAATGCCCACTGAGAGGAGAGCTTGGGGCAGACCCAGGACTCACTGGAGAAATTAGATCTCACAGCTGGCCTGGGAAGTCTTTCAAGTCCCTCTGGATGATCTGGAGGAAGTACAAGGAGAGGATGGTCTGGTGATGTCTGCTCAAACTGCTGTCTCAAGGATGGATGGAAAAAGTTTAAAAGGTGCAGCACACTCAAGCTAAGAAAAAAAAGGACTTAGTGTGATCAATGTTTCAGCTATAAGATAATTTCTCAAGATCAGGAAACAGATTTCATGTTAGTGAGCATCTTATAAAGGCCAGCACCCTCCTTCCATTATGATGCAAAAGAAATTCAAAAAGACTGACAGACAATCACACAAAAACTTTTTTTTTTAAATGAAAGATGTGCTTGAATGGCATCGTCTGTTTAGGACAGCGATGTCAATCCTGGTCCTTGAGGGCCACTATCCTGCATGTTTTAGATGTTTCTCTGCTTCAGCATGCCTGAATTAATGGGTGATCAACAAGGCTGTGCTGAATTTAGAGACATGCTGAACAGAAAATCAACCAGGTGTGTTAGCGATGGGATTTAAGGCTCTTTCTGGGTCACTAAATGGCTCTTTCTGGCTCAGAAGAGTCAGCTGTTTTGGCTTCCAGACATTTAGTACTATTGATGTTGTTTGCTAACAAACTGGCTTTGTGTGGCAATTTGAGAGACGTTTTTCTATTTAAAAATAATAATTTTGTTTTTCTTTCCAGGATTACACCAGTAGGTTGTCTCTTGTTGCATCTAATTGGTTGCATAAAAAAATTAAACAAAAAAATAATAAATCCATGACTTTCAGATGGAGTCAGCTTTCATCGCTCTTCTATGAGCTGGAACCAGTTTGTCCCAAATGTCACATCTTAATAAGTGCCTCAGAAAAGTTGTTTCTTTTACAAACATGGTTTCATGTAGTTACTATAAATTAAAGTTGCAAAATTAACATGACAAATTGAAACAAACTTTTTACAGTTAATTGAAAAGTTTTAAACATGAAAGTCGGTGCACACCAAACCATAAAAAGTTTAAAAAATATCAAAGTCATGAGTCTCATTGGATTATATCACAGTATAAAATTTGCAAATGCATGAATTATGTTTAACACAATAAAAGAAGAGACAAATAAAACCTAAGAAAAAAGGTACATGTGGAAATGAATTCTACCTTGGGTGAAGTTTTTTTTTCTTTACATATTTTTGCAGAAGATCATCAATGAAATGCCCCTCTAAGGATTGAGACGTTACAGAGCATGCCAAGTGTTTACAGCTAATCCTGACTTTGGGGTTAACGATTGGTATTTGATGCTGCCTCGGTGACCACGCTCCTCTGACTCCAATCAATAGTCATGTTAATAAGCGGCACCAATACTTGACACACAGGTCCCTCTCAGTGCTGCTTGAATTGCCGTATTGATCCTTGCGCTCTCATTTTAATTCCAGTATTTCTTACAAAAGAAGTAAAATGCTCAAGGCATTGACCTCGTCTGAGGGAGGCTGATGAGCGAGGGACTTAGATTTGTTTATGTTGGTGTTTGGTGGCTGCCAGCTCGCTCATCAGATGAAAGGAAGACAAGAAAGTGTTACATTTCCAGCAAAACAAGTGTCAACACTTCTATAAATCAACGAGTTCTTTTTTCTCCTCTAAATTCACTAATGAATGCAATGATTCTTTTTCACCTCTGCCACCCAGCGGCTCAGGGATATTGCAGATGTGTCTCAGAGAAAGTGAGCTGGACTCTGTGATGGAAACCAGAACAGGCTTGCTGCTTTTAATCAACTTGAGATGAGGCAAGAGGAAACCTTCATCACGCTGTGATGTGGGCTTGTAAGGCAGGACATCAAAATGGCCATCTTGATCTTGATGAGCTCTTTAGGGCATCTGGGCTTTGCAGAGATGAGTTTTCATGGGGGCCCAGTCTTCCTGTGAGGGATGCTTTCAGGTGACACTAATTGCTCCTCCACCCAGCTTGCTGTCATAGACGAAGAAGTAGTCTGTCTGGCAGAAGTTCCCTCCAACTTATTCGGCATCATGATGAAGATGGGAGTTGTGCTCGAAAAATATGAGGAGTAATGAGCGTTGCATGAATTTATGCAAAATAAACTGAGCTGTGAAGGCCGAAGAGGCATCTCGGAAAGTAAATGCAGATTTATCAGAAAGAAAGAAAAAAAAATCCCATCTCGGATTGTCTGAGCGTCTGCATCAGCAAAATAAATGGAATAGATAGTTCATAAATTTGGAAATGTCAGAATGATATAATGGTAACCAGCTCAGATGAGTAACAATGAGCAAACCTGTATTATGTTTATCTTTTTAAAAGTTGTTTATTAGAAATAAGCTTTTGTTGATTTGTTGAAAACCGTTGTTTTAGACAACAAGGAAACCAGGAAACGACCTTAGCTTTTTAAGGAAAGGTGAATGTTCAATTAAGATAACATTTCATTTATTACGGCTACTACATAAGCTGTTTTTTTTCTTCTTCTATTTTGCATGAATTCATTAGGAAATACACAAAAGCATTGGTGGCGCACCAAGATAATTCAAAAGCAAGCCCCAGATAGAGAGGGGCTATGAATTGGGCACATTACCAGTATGTTCCACAGTATAATCCAGCGGGTTTTATCATGGTAATGATGACACTGCAGCTGGCGAGTCCAGTAGCCGTTGATTCATTGCCCCTAGCAGCTGGGTCATTTATTTTCCATGTATTGTGTTACTGTATCATTTTGATTACGTACGGCTCATTTCCACCTCAGCAATAGCTCCTGTGAGTCAGTGTAAATGTTCATTGCAGAACACCACCAGATGTTTTCAACAATAAAACATCAGTCAGAGACGGTCTCAGTGGATAGCTCACTCGACTTGTGTGTAGCACAAGCAGATAAATGAATACATTAGCAAATAAGGAGGATATGTCATGTGGAAAGCGTCGGAATTGTTTGACAGATTGTTTGCTTCGGAGCCCCAAGAGAGATATTTGTATCTTTATTTTTTTTTCTTTTCACAGTAGACAGGAACTAGCTAATTGCGTGATTTTGTACAAATTATTTGGTTTATTTCTCATGTGGCACTAACTGCGTGGCAGCAGTGGTGACTCTAGTCTCAGATTAAACACGAGGCGCCAGGCAGGCAGTTCTCTGTTCAGATGTGATAGGATGGATCTTTATCTTTTTGCTCACTCTCTTAGTTTTGCTCTGCAGCTCTCCAGCAGCAGTAAGGTTGTGGATAACACGGCGAGATCAAGCTATTCAGACCTGTAAATACCGTTTTTTCCTTTGAACCCTTTGAAGTATTTTCTTTGTTTCGTATTCTGCGTTCAGTTCTAGCTCTGTCAATGTGGCCTTGCAGGGTGTTGTGTTCATTACAGAGGTTTGACTTTGAAGACAGTGGCTTGAGGACAGAGATGACCTTCTCTTTTTCTGGTCTTCTCATTTTGATTAGTCTCCAGAATAAAAAATATGGGAAGAGATGTTGGGGGGAAAAAGAAAGTGTGACTCCATGGAGGACGGTGTTGCATTTCTCTCCCTGTTTAGAGCCTTTTTTCCCCCCAGAAGCTGAAAGAAAAGCAACTCACATAAAAAAAGGTATTTTCTCATTCCTCAACACAATTCTCGAAATGGAATAGAACAGTGTATAGATCCACTGATAATGTTGTGGTTGGTGCTGAAGTGTGCTTGGTCAGCCAAATGTTCGGCTCCACAAACGCGTCTGCTGAGGCAGAGATTCCAGCTACAATAAGGTGTCTCTCATTACAGTCCAGAGCAGCATGCATGTGTGTATAGATGTATGTGCACCTATATGTGTGTGTGCGTAGGAGAGAGACATTGAGTAAAAAGTCCCTGTGGGCATTTGGCAGCAGCACTGGCGTAGATAAGGTAGTCTGAGGTCTCCTGACATGGCCAATGATTCATAATTGAGGCAGGACAGCTGTTGCTGGCTGCACTGACACATCCCAGGGTGGATGACAGATGATAGAGCCCTTTGGGGCTGAACTATCTATCAGTCCAAATGTTCCCAGTACACTATCTCCTCACCTATCCTTCATAAGCCTCCCTGGTATATGTAAACGATGTGGTCACAGATCCACAAACCGGTGAAGCTCAGTGAAGTGACTCAGACTCAGGTGGATTAGGGACAATCAGTTCTTTGCTTATATAATTTGTGAATAATTAATATTTTTTATTTAAACCAAGCAACCCATTTATAATCATTTTTCCTTTAATTTTATTCTCCAGTTTTTTTTTACACAAACACTGAAGGTATGTAACAAAAACCACACACACTATGAAAATAATTGCCAGCCATACGATTCATGAAAAACTCAAAATGTGCCAGTATAGCACACCTTCATAAAAGATGAATGACCCCAAACTCGCCTCTCTCTGTGTATTTCTATGTACTGTATCACAAATACTGTATGCTAGCTTAACGCATTATTTCTAAGCAAAGCTAAAAACACATACCCCTAGGAAAGAGAAACGAAGAGCAATGAATAAATAATGATTGAAGTAAATACAAATAAAAAAAATCTGTGAAAGCAAAAACCACTTTTTATAAAGCTCAATACAAAAACCCTTTACTACAAAAATACCTAAAACAATGACAGAAGAGAGAGTAGAGATGAATAAATAAATGACACTAAAAGACATTAAGCAAGTACAAAATCATATTAAGAATTAAAAGGCCTTAAGTACAACTAAATGGAGCACATCAAATATTCATAAACTCATTTACTGAGTAGTGTTTCTCTGCAGGACACCTAATCTGTTGTGGAGAAGACAACAACATCAATGATTCAAAATAAACAGGAGACTAAAGAAAAACATCGCTGAACTTTTACAGAAGTAGTCCCAAAGTGTTGAATTTTTATTTATATTTTATTGTCATTGGAAAAAATACAAGCACTGAAGGTATTTTAATTCAGAACTAAGATAATTAAGACTAGGCATGGTTTAGTATTCGATTCTGACTGAATCATAACTTTGAGCTAACATACCAGTTTCATAGTTTTACAAACAAAAACTTTAAATTGCAGCACATTTTTTACTGTATTTAAAGGAAACAAAACTATGATTATTATAACGTACCGGTAAGCTTTATATTACTAAATGCTAATAGGCATAACATTATATTGTGTATTCTAAAATGTATTCATAGTTGTTTTGATTAGATGCACTGATCCATTTAAGGACATAAAAAGAGAACACAGGATTGTATTGACAGTGTTTAAAAATCACTTTCAGGTATTTCATTGCATGCATTGCATTGTCCATTTTGCACATTTTTTGTCTATTTTTGCTAATATTTTCTTGTAAGTGGCAAATGTGTGTATCATGTTTTTGTGTGTCTATTATAATATGTGAACCCTTTCACAGCAAGTCACCAATACCATGTTTTTTACATCATATTTTAAGATCAAGGAGTTTCTTTTTTAAATTTAATCACAAGTATAGAAATAAAAACTGATCTGTTCAGACTTTTAAAGATTTTTTCCAGATTTAGATCAGATAAATCGTTAGTCAGGACCCCACAGTGGTCATGAAGCTCCATGTGGGGGAGATCTTGAGAAAAACGACAGAAATCAGAACAACTTTGAAAATGGTGCAAATATATATTTAACTTTAACTGTTACACAGTGCTATAAAGAGTTGTCATAAAATGATTTAAACAATTACAGAATAGACGACATCGTAAACCCACCATTGGGTGTTTGAGACTTTTATGACGTGGGTCAAGAGCTCAAATGTTTGGGAGTCACTGAGCGAAATCACCAGAAAGGCGTGTTTCATATTGCAATTTTAAAAATTAGATGCACAAAATGGAAGATCTAAAAAAAAAATACAGAAATCAACACCGGATAAATGTGTTTATGTAAAACACCTGACATTATTTATGTCAAACTGCTCTTTGTAAAGTAGCATTTTGGTCCTGAAAGCTAACATTAGCTAGTCAGTTATTATTAACCTTACTAGCAATCCTTGAGCAGGCTGTTTATTTCTCTGACACACATTCTAACTCTCTTAGCTTGTTTTTCATAGCAGTTACCTTAAAAAGACTGATGGGTGTTGCTCTTCTGTTAGACAAGCTGTATTAACCTCTAAGTCTCTTTTCAATGAGAAGACGTTTAATGGAATTCCCCTTTCGGCCATGTTAAACTGACTGACGGCTCACAGCAACAGGTTGGGGAGGAGGAACGCTACGCTGTGTTTGCTACAACTAGAGGAAAAGACTTAGCATCGTCTCAGAGATCTCATTAAAAAGCATTTAAATTGCAGGAATGGTAGATGTGTTGGTTTGGACACTGTGGCTTTTTAACACTGGTTTACTGACTTGTACTTATATGCAGTATAATATGTGCCACATAATAATAATTCCAACCAATGAAACACTGAAAGCACTGACAACATTATTTTAAATGGTGAGCATGATCAAATAAAATATTTTCATGTATTTATTGGTTTTATTGTATTTCTCGTGAGATGTTTGACTGGATATCTTCTAAAATATGACATGTGGTCAAACAGTAAAATAAATCATTCATTTTTAAAACCTAACATGAAGTTATTTTAAATTTCAAAATATCTAAGAGGACATGTTTGTACGTCTCAGTGCCGGTTCAGGCAGGAGTGTTGGGCACCAGCTGGAGTCAGTGAAGTGAAACAGGAAATCAGTGGCTCACAGGTGTTCAGGCAAGAAAAATACAAACTTCTACAGACAGCTAGGGACAATCATTTTAGACACAAACACTTTGATCCTGTCAAAGTCGATTCTTTTTCAGATACAGGATATTTTGTTGTAAAAGTAACTTGTGAAAAATGCAGTGAAAATTTGTGTAATAAGATTCGGCTGCTAGTAGTTTTGGCAATCAGTTTTGCAAACAGAACGGTGGAAACAGAGGTGTTTCACTGCACATTGTGCATGAAACATGCTCCAAGAATGAGGTGGATTTTATGACTTGATGTACTGTCGATTGCCAACAATCAGCTGGTGAAAAGAGAATTGTTCAACTGTGTGTATTCAATGGAGAAAATGAGTGAAGCCATGATGGTGAAGCTTAACGTGAAAAGTGCAGATTCCTCGGTTAATGTGTAAACACTTCAGGACAAGAATGAATATCTCTGCCTTTAAATATAAACAGAAAATGTAAAGGTCATTCATCAATAAAAGATTTAGTGAGAAGGTTTACTCATTTATTAAATTGCTTTTAAGACTGAGTGAACCAGTGAACTTCTTGTTATGTTGAAATAAACCAGTTTTAGATCATCTGAGCTTTGTGACCTTATCCTGCAGGAAGTAGCATCAGAAGATGAGTCCTCTGTGGTCATTATAGACGGTGGAACTTAAAAGATTCTCAGCTGGTCCTAATGGTTAGTTGGTACTATTCATTAATACAAGGCTGGATCTGTACATTCATGTTGTTGACACTAAATTCTGACCTGACCGTCTGAATTTTGCAGCTGAAATTAAGACTCATCAGACCAGGGAGTGTTTTCTAGTTTCTTTTTGTCTAGTTTTGGTGATCCTGTGCAAATATGTAGCTGAAGAGGGACACCTTGTGCTGTCTTCTGCTGCTATAGTCCAGCTGCTGCAAGGTTCAACATGTTGTGTGTTCAGAGAGGGTGTTCTGCAGGCCTTAACCAGCTCATCTAGAACCAGTCTGCTCTGACATCAATGAGACATTTTCATCCACACAGCTTCTAGTAGCTGGGAATTTCCTCTTTTTTTGATTAATTTGCAGAAAATCCCAGAAGATCATTCAGACCAGCTCGTCTGTCACCAACAACCATGCCATGTTCAAAATCCCTTCAGTCTCCTTTTGGCTTCATTCTGATGCTCAGCTTGAACCCAAGCAAGTCATTATCACCACAGGAAGATGTCTAAATGCATTGAGTTGCTGCCACGTGATTGGTTGATTAGATTTGTGTGGAAGAATGTGGGCAATGACTCTTTATTACCTAAATATATTTATAGATCAAACAAATTTTGACCACTTGAAAGCCAGCTCAGATCATTAATCAGGACAGCAACAATTATACACAAATGCAATCTTTTCATAGATGCTTTTCCTATGGTTTCCTACCTTCAGATTATGGTATTTTTATTATGTTTTGGTGGCACCATCAGGATGGAACTGATTAACTTTCAGCTCAAACACAAAATCACAGTTAGATGAAATCCTAAAGTTGTCAAATTTATTATCACAATTTCAAACTCATAGTCATAAATGTAAATGTCAAAATGAAGGAGGTATACTGTCTTATACAGTGGTGAAATATATAAAGTTATGAGTCAAGCAATGATCTGAAGAAACAATATTTGCAAAGATTCAAGGTTTTTCTATTAACTGAAAGAGTGAAAAGTACCCAAGGCTTTGTCATTGCGGCGCCCTTGAGGGATGGAGGATCTTCCTTTCTGAAATCACAGGATATTTCTTTTATTCTCTGTTATGCTGCTTTTTAAATTCAAACACTGGCACATTACTTTGCTGCACATACAAAACATAGTGTATGGTTGTCCGCTGTTTGACAGCTTTTTTTGTTCTCAGTACAAAGGAAAACCTCCAGAGTGCTGTTTTGTTTAAGTCTGGTGATTAAAAACAACATCAAATCAATCAAAGTGTCTGATCTCATGGATCATTCCAGCAGAAGTCACCTCTAAACTCAGTCTCACAGCGTCCATTAGGCTTCCTGCACTCGCTGGCAGCTCTCGCTCAGCTGCCTGCAGGACCCAATTCATTTCTCCACCTCCGTTGTGACCAGTGCTCATCCTGCCCACTGTCTCAGCTTTTCCAGATTGGTACTCTAACACGTCTGCACATATTTCCTCGGGGACACCGGCCTATAGAGGACAACCCTTTTCTGCCTCGTGGCATACCTGAGCCCACTCCTAGTGACAGCTCTGACTTTGAGAATATGTCATATATTCCACCAAAAGCTTTTGAAAAAGATGTGGCTGAACTGAATGTGATGGGGAACAGATCCTTTTCTTCCATCTGACTGAAAGTTGGTTGAGAATAATCAGACTTGCTGGGCTGTGAGAGGCATTATAGATATATCTTTTATTTAGACTGATGCCTTTATGGTGGGTTTTGACTCATTGTTTTGCCGACAGTCCTCAGCATACTCTCCAGCTCCTGATGCTGTTTATGGCTGGGGCAGGGAGCTGCTAATGGAGGGGAGGCTTTAACATTCAGCTGAGAAGCACAAAGAAAGGAAGCTGGAAAAGCTGTAAGCAAATAAAGTCCGTGAGAAGTCTGTACGTGTTCAAATCATGGAAAATTTATTTTATTTCTCATAAAAACTTTTGTGCCTCATCACAACACCAAGGTCAGCGTAAGTCAGAACTGTATGGTTTTATACCAGAACACATTTTAATCCCTATGTTTTTGAAACATTGCACATCATTTAATTGGAAAAGATTTTTTTCGTTTAATGAATCATAAATTAACAAGTTTCGTTACTGAGTTTATCTCTCACAAATTTCTTTAATACAATGTTTCATGATGACAGTGAGGAATGTCGATGTCAGATATTTAACATAAAACTAAAGCGTCATGTTTTATCAATGTTCTCATTAGTCAGTGTCACCATGTCTCAGGAAAACTCTGAAAACTTGGAGTTGGAATGTCAACCAAAGTTAAGAAAAACATGCTTCTTTTTGACAACACTGTTGTGTAACTGCTTGAATATAAAGATGGCTGTGCTTCTCACTGAGAAAGATCCAGATTACATACTGTCCAAATCATGTAAAACTTAAAATATCATTGTTCAATTAAAATCTCCCAGCTGTTATTTCTTGAGTTCCTTGTTTAATTATAAAGTAACAAAAACACCCACAAAGTACATTCAGAATTAGCATTTTGAAAATGTATAAGAAGTTCGCGTCTACCAGGGAGCTTATAGAGCATATTTATAGACTGGATTATATTTAATGAAATCCTATCAAACATCAGTTAAGGATGGCTTCTGCAATCTGATGGTGAAAGTATTTTATTTTGTCATGTAAAGTTTTTTTTAATCATGACCTCATGTTGGATTAGCAGTTGCGTTTTATAGCACTCCAGGGAAAAAAAAAAAAGAGATGTTTCTCCAAAGGACGTCAGCACTCCATTATCCAGACAGTTTAACTACGCGCGGTACTCCTGAGATTCCTTCACCAGATTTAGCTGCAGATGCTGCTCAACCTGTTGAAGACACGAAGCTCTGCTGACAGAGTTGCTTACAGGCACAATGAGAGCACAGGAAGCAGGATGAATCATTTGTGCAACAAACCATAAGTGGAATGACCCAGACAGATTCTACAATTACTCAAAAAAAAAAAATCCAGTCTGGCAGCAGGTTGACAAAAGAAGAGACTAAATATTTCCTCCTGTAATTGCGTTGGTAGACAAGTGAGCAAGCGAACACAGCAGGTGACCCAGTTCCTCACAGCACCATTAATAGATTAAACTTGATGTTAAAAAGAGACACGGCATCGGCAGTGCTCATCTAAGACCCCATCTTGTGTGAACTGAAGCGTCATGCTATAAATAAACAGCCCTGATTTCTGTGCACTAAGGATTTTCTTATGATCTGTGTTTAAGTCACCAAATAAAACTGGTTTAGAACTTTTGCCATAAAGTTGCAAGTTCCTGGTTCAGCCACACTTCTGTGGAATCACGGAAAATGACGCTTGCATTGAATCTAACAGCACTGTGTGTTTTTAGGTGTTGAACGTCAGCGTGATGGAGGGGGAGCAGGTGACGGTGGAGGACACAGGCGGTCAAGAACCGTTCGTTCTTGCCAACGAGTCGGTCTTGATGAGGGGCCTTGTTCTGCGCAGCTGGAGCAACCAGATCTCGATCCGCTTTCGGAGTAATCAGCGGCTCAATTCAGGATTCCTCCTGCTGCACTACCAAGGTGAGCTAACTTTTTTCAACTCTAATCAGTCCAGCAGCAGCGAATGGTTTTGCTCACAATGGACTGATGTAAAAAACATCATGACTTACAACAGTTTTGTGCCTGACGGGTGTAACAGTCTAAAACTCTGAAAGTTTTGGACTTGTCGGTTCATTTGTGCAAAAATATTGACGAATATAATAAAGTTCATGTAGCATGGTCTGAAACAAAATGTATATTTTTAGGATGTGGGAAGAACATAAATCCATCCGTGGATAACAGTCTCTGGGCAGTATACTGTATAAACTGAAAAGAAGTAATTGTCAGCTTTTGCAGACAAAAAATATTATTTTTGTAAAAATTACGTTTCTGTTGCTTTTTACTTCAATTCTATCACCATTAGGTTTAAGTTTAATCATGAAGAACTATCCAATTTAACATATTTAGACAGAATAATTTGTCGAGATGTCTTCAGCTCCTACCTCTGGCAGAGCTTTGACCACATCTTGAGGACAGAGGGAGACACTGAGTCCAAATTGGCCTTGTTCTGCCCTGTTATTGATGCTGGTGGCAGCCATAGCAATACTCCCATGATCCACTGGTGTACTCCAGAGGTTAGGGGATCCATCACAGTGAAGACAGAGACCTACAGGGCATGGTTGGTCTGGGGATCTTCACAAGCAGCATTCAGGTACTGGAGGGCCAAGTGGGGTGCAGCAGTAGCTGCTGAGACAAAATTTTGAGTGTGGGAGGAGTTTGGCAAAACCATGGACCTTGGTTCTTCTTGACCAGAAAATATTCCCAGCTCCAGGTTGGGGGAGAGGTTCTACTTCAAGTGGAGGACGTTAAGTATTTCAGGCTCTTGCTGATGAGTGAGGGAAGTAGGGTGTGGTAGATGATAGATCAGACCAGAGTTGAACTGCTCCATGTTGAGAGGACTCAGGTGATGTGGTTCAGGCATCTTGTCACTCCTGGACACTCCTGGGGGAGTTGTTTTGGGCATGTGATGCCCAGCAGGAGGCCCCTAAGCTCACCCAGGACACCCTGGATGGATTATATTTCTAGGCTGGCCTGTGAACACGTTGTGTTGAAAGTGACTGGAGAGAGGACAGACTGGGCTCCCCCTACTGGGATAATGCCCCTGCGACCTGGACAAGTGCAGAAGATGAGGCAAAATGAGGCAATTCAACATTTAAATCAACTTTTTTGATGTAAGGCAGAGGTGGGCATTTCCAACCATCCTGTATGATTTTAATATTTCAACACACCTGATTCAGCTGCTTGAATTATCTCTTCAGCATGTCCCCAACTTCCACTAATAATCACCCACTGAGTCAGATCAGGTGTGTTGGAGCAGAGAAACATCTAAAACATGTGGACATCTCCAGCCTTCAAAGACCACAATCCTGCATGTTTTAGATGTTTTTTGTACTTCAACCCACCTGACTTGAGTCACGTATGTTGGAGCAGAGAAGCACCTAAGTTGTCGGTCAGTGGCCCTCGAGGGCTGGAATTACCCATCTCTAGTGTGAGGGAAGCATTCCAGACTCATATATAATCAGGCACCTTAATATTAAATAACATTTTTAATCACAGTTATTTTGTATTAAATTGGAAATTTGCTGGTTATTTATGAGTGTAAATATCACTATCGTCAGCAGAATGCAGCACTTCCCGTGCATTTAGGGGTCAAATCTGACAGGAATTTCTTAATATTTCTGCTGAAATAATTGTTAGCGTGAATACCTGATGATTAGCTGATTACTCATGAGGGAAGCTTTCAAATTTTCCTTAAAGATGATAGCTTACCATAACAACGTGTTTAGTGTAAATGTTTTTATTTTCTTACTAGAACTAACTTTGCAGTTTTTGCACAAAAAACTGCTGATTCTTCATTAAGTATAATTTTTTATATCTAATCTATAACTGCAGGCTAATCCCAGTGATAAAATCAAACTTGCACACCATACAAACCAAGTGTGTGTAGCTCAGAATAAATAGTGAGTCAAGTGTTTGGAGTTATATTGATGATCTCAAGGAAAAAAAGCAACTGCACAGTTGTTATTGGTAGCATCTTATCCATCACATTACCCCTCAGAGTGTCAGCTGCAGCTGAGTTCAAAGCCAGCAGTTGGAGCTTTAGCATTGCTGGTGTAGTAGAGCTGTGCTCACAGCCTGCAGGTATTTATTCAATACTAAAGTATGGTTACTTTACAGCTGACAGACACTTATTATCACCCTGGCACAATATGATTTTTCCTCTGTGATGTTTTTGTTTTTTTCTTTTCGGTTCTTTTCATCCACAAATCTAAAATAATCAGAGAACTTTGATGATGTAAATGCTATTCGCCTCTGTCATCTCAGCAGCTGACGTGTGTCAGACTGGCTTCCTGCAGAGATGCAACATAAAAACACAATACATCAGGGTTTTCGCTTTATTTGTGCTGTGGCAGCAAAACACACAGGCAGATGAAGGGAAATGCCAGTAGAAACGGAGGGCTCATTTTATAAAGTAACTGATTGTTTAAAATGCAAAAATGGAGTCATGTTTTGTGGTTTATGCCCAAAGCAGATCAGCATCATTAAGCATGTTAAATTCAGCTTTTGCTCTATTTAATGGCTACGGTTACCACAAAGCAAGAATATGAAACATATTCCACACTGTAAATAATAACGCTGTAATTAACAATAATTATTGTAACAAATATGTAATTCATAATCACACGACCACTGATGTGTAAAGACTTTTCCCCCTCATTTTAATCTCTAACACTGTCACTCAAGCTAATCTTGTAAAAAGTGATTTTCATTTGCAAAACTGTTTTAAAAAACTAAATCATTACATGTAATCAAATAGAACAATGACAAGTGTGTGGCAGCAACAAAGCCTGTAAGTTGCTATGTTATCGGTGAATATGATGGCCTATAATTTTCTGCTTGCGCCTTGCTTGCTTTTGCGTGACATCGATCTTCCGTACCTCTAACAATGTCTGTTTATCTTAGCAATAACACAAAGCAACCACCAATTACATGCCTCATCGATTTTAGCTGATGGGGGAGGGAGCTGGTGGACAAAGTGTTCATTCCACCACTTTAATGGGGCTTTTTGGTCAGTTAGAAAACGCAAAAAACCGCTGATAAATCAGCTTGGATTTAGAAGAGGTGTGGTCAGGAGGAATGATGACTCGATACAGAACTCTAGGGCGAACTTTAGTTTACTCTAAATAGCTGTTTTGTTCTACTTTATCCACTTTAGTTTTAATAAATCTCATGTAGTTTATTTGTATTAAAAAATGTCTCTCTGTAAAGTGCATGAAGGAATGGGAACTGCAACACAGTCCAGATGCAATTTTCTGCACACTCTCCAAAATATATCTGATGATTCATGTGTGAAATCAGATTACAGAGGATGTCACCAGCATTATGTCACCCACTGGTTTGTGAACTACCACTTCAATGCTTCAGGTTTGGGATTTGGCTGTCAACAATCTAGTCTTTTATAACCAAAAGTCACCATTTTTGATTAGCAGGAGGAGGAAATAAGTCTTTAAATCACAAAACATGGGCTGCACGGTGGCGCAGTTGGTTAGCACTGTTGCCTCGCAGCAAGGAGGTCGTGGGTTCGCGTCCCGGCTCTGCGGCCTCTCTGCGTGGAGTTTGCATGTTCTCCCCGTGCGTGCGTGGGTTTTCTCCGGGTACTCCGGTTTCCTCCCACAGTCCAAAGACATGACTGTCAGGCTAATTGGGCTGGTAAATTGTCCTTAGGTGTGAGTGGGTGTGTGGTTGTTTGTCTCGTTCGTCTCTGTGTGGCCCTGCGATGGACTGGCGACCTGTCCAGGGTGTCCCCCGCCTCTCGCCCCTTGACCGCTGGAGATAGGCACCAGCTGCCCCGCGACCCTCTGTGGAGGAAGAAGCGGCTAAAGAAAATGGATGGATGGATGGATGGATCACAAAACATGTCTGAAAACATTTACCCTGTCAAGCTTTCTCTTTTAGGGCATAAAGAACAAGGTTTGTTTATGGGTAAAACTTCCTGCAAATTATATAAAAATCTGACATTTTAAATTTCCCAGTAAATTGGGTAAAATGACTTAATTTGCCAATTTATAGTATTTTGCACACTCCGTTATTAAATAACAACAGATAAAATGTATTAATGAAAAATGTGAGTTTATGTCAGCTTGTTGGTTTCTAGCATCTTAGCCTCTAATATTTCTAAAAGTTTATGTATAAAATGCTAGTCAATTAAATCCTTCACATTACTGAGATTTGCTAAATTTAGAGGAAAATTAACTTGTTAACAAATCAAAACCTTTAAAAATGTATTATATTTGTTTTTATTAGTCATACAATCCTATAAGCATCATATTTTAAACACCTGTTTTTAAGATCTCTACAAGATTAGTACATTCCTCCAAAAGGATTGGATCAAATCATTTAAAAGTCTTCTGTCTCCTGGTGGAGGATCTTAGTACTACAGGTGGCAAGTGACAATTTTATTTAACTAAATTATTATATAATAAAATGCAACAAATTTATTATGGTGTTTTCATATCTAATAAACCATTTAGTAAAAGTATTTTTTACATGAGGCTTTTAAATGTGTTGCTATTTTATTATAGTCAGGTAGTTTTTAAATACTAAAAAACAACTAATTAAAATAATAAAATCGAACTATATTTGATTTATGAGGAAGACTCTCAGTGTGTATTTAAACCCTGCCTGAATATATGAACACATGGGGTTTATCAAAACTGAAAAATGGTCAGTCTAACTCTAACATTATAAAGTTATAATGTACCATTTAATACATTTACTTTTTGTCATTAAATGTAAAGCTAATTTACACAAACATCTCTCTTTATAGACACACGTACATCTGAGGCACATAAAAACATCAAGTCAGATGAGACAGGTGGGATTGATTCAGTTAATCTAATATTAAAAATAAAGAGACATTGAGGAAGTTCATGAAGATATTTCAGTTTGTGTTTCTCTGCTTCGTAAGCAGTGTACCACCTTGTCCTTTATAATGGGTTGAGAGTAATGTGACCGGACAAGCGTGGAGAAGGAGACAGAACCATGGAGAGGTTCTGCTCAGCTCAGGGTAATTAATATCTGCTACAGCGTTAGCTCTTCCTGTGATGGCAGACTGATGGATGCCTCTATTACATCAGCTGTGTGCCTGACACTTGAACATGATTAAAGGTCTGTTTTATGTTCAATGCAGTGACAGCTGGAGAATAGGGGATGTGGAATAAAGTCCATTTTATTTTCAAACTATTATCTTTTTGTTTGCACTGTGCATGCATGTACACATCTATTACTTTTATCTGGTAATCAAGCAGAAATATATATTTTTATTTCAGTTTTGTTGTTTAGAAAAAAAAAGGTTTAAATGTTTTGTCCAAAATAATTTTACATTATGAGTTTTCACAGGCGTTTAACTCGTGCTTTTTTAATTTTCAAATAAAAACTTACAATAGGATGAACAGAAATGTTCATGTATTTAAGGAGAACATTACCAGGACTAGGTAATAACAGTTTTATGGTTATTTTTCTCACACTGCAGCAGGGGCGGATCTTGGAGAAGGGGCTGACAGCAAGCTCAGCCCCCCTGTGGCCCCCCAGCTAAGTGCTGAGTCTCAGGCATTAGAGACAAATACTGTCTCATGATAGCACTGCAACAGTTTTAATTAGAAATTTATTGAAGTTATTGTGTCTAAAGCAACTGTAAATGATTTGCTGTTATTATATTGCTGTAATTATACACTACATTTTTTATTTTAGAACGTGCCCCTTTAAAAAAGCAGCTCCCCCCCCCAATGTTAGTCTAGAACCACCACTGCACTGCAGAATCACACATTTTCCTCTAAAATTATTAAAATTCACAAAATAATACAAAAGGTTTTGCTGATCTTCCCAGTGTTAATCATCTAAAACTATATTATTACTAATAATTTTGTACGTTGCACTTGTTAAAATAACTTTATTCCATTTTTTTAAAGTAGTTGCAATATTTTTTTAAATGTAAAAAAGAAAAAATCAGTTCATTCAAAATCTTGTTTTTATATTTTGTCTTATTTTTCATAAGTGGATCTGAAGAGTAGATCTGCACACACACAAAAAAAACTCTGTTGTACAATGAAGTGTAAAACAGGAACAAAAAGCTTTTTTTAAATCAGTGAAAATGCTGCTTCTTGGAGGAAATTGTAGGTTTTACAAAATAATCGTAACACTTTTCTACTTATGAAACCGTTAAGGTCAGATTTACTCCCAGCTGAACTCATTTACAGCCTTCGTGTGAAGATTTTCCAACATATAAGGTATAATTATATCACTGCCGATGCAAGAATATCGTATAAAGTTTTTGACTGACTTTGACCAATAAGCTGCATTGACAAGTCAGCGAGCCAGAGGACTTCTCCTGGCAGTGATCCACCATTTGCCAAAGGTTCTGAGTGGCATTGATTAAATTCTGCCTTTAGTTCAAAGTTATTTCTCTTTAATAGCCTTTATTGAATAAATGACCATTAAAATCAAGGATTTAACCCAACCACATAAATATCAATAGGCCATATCAGGGTAGAACTATCGTCTGGCTTTGTACAACTGAATCGCTTTCCCAGAGACAACTCTATTGATCTTTCTGTAAAAAGCAATGCTTAGATTCACAGCCAGGACACGAGGCTCGGATACAGCGACAGTCACATCCTCCCACAAGCCGCTTACCAAGAATCTGCTGCTGCTGTATCAGTTTATCAAAATAGCAGCTGACGGGAGACGGCTGAAACAAGGTTCTGTCTCACGAGAACACATTTTACTTTAAATGTCGATGCGACACAAAACGTATAACACTCTCCGAATAACTTCAATTAAACGTAATAACAATCTGCACTGTATTCATTGTTTCCTTTTGTTTTCTCTCACCCCGTTTCATTATCTCCTGCCCTCACCTTGCCAAATTTGATCCAGTTCCAGCTCTTTACCTGATGGGATTCATTCAGGCTGCACACACACACACACACATATAGACCCAATCACACAACCGTGCAGCAGTTAGTCGAACTAAACTGAAAAGCATTTTATTTGTTTGTCCGAATTCATTTGGTAACTCACTATTACTGGCTTTCTCATCTCAACAATTCAACCATTCTGCCCTATGCAACAGTGTGTGTCCATTACCGGCTGAAGAGCTCAGTTTTAAGTACTTAGGCAAATGAAACGTGCATGCAGAATGAAAATAAATAATCATTTGGAGTTGGTTATTATTACTAATATTTGGACCAAAAATACACATTTATGCTTCTACATTTGCAGTCTGTACTACATCATTTTTGCTTATTCTGCTCAGATTTAGAGGTTAAAAATGTAAAAAAAAAAAGTATTAGAAAAGGGCAAAAAGATATCCTAAATTATAAGGTTTATATTGAGATGTTCTAATTAATGTGATACAAATAATTTCTGCCTAAAACACATGACTTGTGCCATGTGTTTCCCTGAAATGTACGTAATAAAACACATTTATGAGTCAAATCTAAGATTTGGTCTAAAAAACCAGTTAGTATGTGCTGAATCGCCACGTGCTCACCTGCAGTTTCCCTGTGTGTCGATTTTCTCTCTTCAACTCTTCTACAAGAAAACAAAAAAGACTTAAGCTCCACATCTGTTTCCTGCAGCTCTACAATACCAGCTAATCTTCCTGGCTGTCTGCACTGTGGATCTATTATTTCTAATGGCAAAACAATCAGGCTTTATGGCCCAGCACCACATTCACTGGAATGGAAGCAGCACGTAATTTAATACTTTAGGAATTGGCTCCACAATTTTTGCCTCCAGCTCCCCCATTGTATGCTCAATAGGGATTTAAATGCTGCTATGATAATGGCAATAACTAGGTTCATTGGAGCTAGTGATAAAGTATGAATGAAATGGATGACCCTAGGGCAGCGCGCTTCGTCCCTGTGGCTCACTGATTTACAGCGAAGCAAGGCTTGTTTCATAACGACAGAAACCAGTGGTTTGTACAAATAAAAACACAAGTCACTGGTTTCACCAACCTTTACGACCATTATGTGTTTAGGGCTGTGTTTTCCCTCACGTTCGAGTTCAAAGAATGACGTCTCTGAGTAGACAATTCAGACTCAGGGTAATGGTAGAAAATATCGATAAACTGTTGTTTTTCATCTATAAATGACTGGCTGAAATGAAAGCGTTTCAAAGCCAACTTATTGCTTGTTTTCTGATTTTTTTCCCCGTGCTGTTTAACCTTCACTTGTCAAACATCTGCAGCACATTTTCATCCCAGAGTGTCAAATAATGTC
Organism: Callopanchax toddi; assembly: GCA_006937965.1. Taxonomy (NCBI): domain Eukaryota; kingdom Metazoa; phylum Chordata; class Actinopteri; order Cyprinodontiformes; family Nothobranchiidae; genus Callopanchax; species Callopanchax toddi. The sequence goes on along the minus strand of SSNR01000044.1, from coordinate 2,695,277 downwards.
GTTGTATCAAAAGCTGGGTAGATTTGTGATTTCCTCTGGAATCAGAGCTCTGAGACACCAGGCACAGCAATATTAGAAATGGAAAGGAAAAAAGCCCCAACATTGATCTGGATTATTTACTTGTGAACAATTGAAAAACAATCTTTAGCTGGAGGGAAGAGGGAATAAAGCAGAGGACTTCAAATCTTCAGACTTGATGTCAGCTCAGTGGGACAATTTTATTTGTATTTTTCTGAAGCTTTATTTTTCTCCTCGCTCTTTTTATTTTGGTATATGCAAACATTTTCAATGCTTTTTGTCTTAGGTAATGTTTATGAATTACAGGTATGAAACAAAAAGAGTCATTTACCTTAGATTATTGGGTTCACTCATTTTCCAAATTGTTTTCATTTGTAAAACTGCAATGAAATGACTCTTACTCATTTTGAACAAGTACTTAAGGAAAATATGACTATTAGCATAAATTTGATTTTTTCTTTTTTTTTACAAAACAACTGGGTTTGGGCTTCATCTTAACAGTTCTAAAGCTCTAATACTTGTAAAACGCTGTGCTACTTTACAAAGAGACTGTCTATAAAGGATTTATTATTACCATATTTATATATTTTTAACATAACCCATTATTAAGCTATTATAATGCCATAAATTGAAAGGACAACAGATGATCAGTTTTTTCTCAGTGAACCTGCATCGTGTGTCATATAACACTTTTATGATTTTTTTATTATTGTGTTTATAACTATTTATTTATTCAGGTGGTCCTAATATGAAGTGGTATTTAAAATATATTATTACTTTATTTTTTTAGTGTATCAATAGTTTCTCTATAGACACACACACCTATTAGGATTACAACAACAATATTTTTTGCGTAAATAAAATTTATGCACATATATTTGTGGAAAGAATGCTTGAACAGAATGTCAGTTCACATGTTTTTAATGCGTACAAACGAAACTGTATCTCCCAATTAAGGAACTTGCATTGTGGCACTTTTATCAACATGCCAATCATCAATTTATCAAATTAATAAACATGTTTCTGTTTACTCTGTTGCTGTTAAATGTGTCCTTTGAACTAGTCAGACTCAGGTCAAACAGCTGTGACATCAAATAATAAACTTGTTCTTAGCTTAGCTCAGAAGCTAGTTAGCATATTAGGGTGTTCTGTTTGTTATGAAGTCTAGAAAGAGACTGAACTGCAGGAATCACCCTGAACAAAAGAGTAGAATCCAAAATTTTGCAAATATGAAGCAAGTGCAAAAACTAAATCTATAGAAAACTTACTAAGATTTTGGGATGCTACTGACCAATCGTATCCATCCAACTTTTTTTAAATCAAACATTGAGTTTAAGTTCCATCTGGAAACGGTGTATCAGGTTGAAATACTTTGCCCAACAGATTGTTATTGTCTTACATGTTTAGACCTGAATAAAACATTCCTCATGCTTTTCTCTTAGATTGACTAGGAGGCAGAGAATGTTAGGACCTGCTTTGGTTGCATTTTCTTCTGACGTGTACACTTTCCCTCCTGATTCTGTGCAGGCAAACCTTCTACTGCCCTCCTCTGCAGGACCTTAAATGGTTCCAACCCACTGAGCTGCTCTCTTAACACTGTCGGTGATGCCTTCGTTCTAAAAGTTCACCCTCGCTAAACCAAGTTGGTCAAGTTAAAGAGGTTTCTGTTTTATGGAGCTTCGCAACCACTGCGGTTTTTGTCGAAAAGCTTTAGTGAGTCCAATTACGTCGCTATTTCTGTTGTTATCGCGTTTCAAGAAGTTTAAAAGTTTTATTCTGGTCGTTAAAGTGCCGACACTAATGAGGTAGAACAATGCTGTTATTAGACAGGAGGAGAAGGTTGTTTAATAGCCTCCATTAAAGAGTTGCTTAGCTTACTTCATTGTCTATGCTAACTCCCTCTCATTCTACACCATTTATTTAAAAACAGGGACAGGACAACAATGCAAAGCAACTCCAGGAACATTGATCTTACCCCACAGCAGTCATGACTCTGACAACTGCTACTGAGGCTATTCTTCCTGCAGCTATCATGCTACAGACCCACTGTGATATTCAGTTTATCAGCAATACTTTCATTTGTCAGCATGCTCGCGGTAGCATGAATCACACAGCGTTGGTAATTACCATATTGCTCCAAACGTGTCTCTGTAAATTAGCATATTTTATGTATTAGTAAACAATAATTAACATATGGAGTCCAGGAGAAAAAAAAGAGTGTGAGGTTGGTTGTAAACCGGCTTTAATTGTGTGCATTTGTTTTGAGAGAGGCTGATACAGATCGCTGATACAACGAGCTTTATTTGTTTGCCAAAATAATGAAAAAACAGTTTCCCCTCCCCTGTTATATATAAACATTTACTGGTTTTAAAGAGTGATTTGGAGCAGAGATAACTTGGTTGAATAAACAGAGGAGTTATGGTTTTAGGACTTTGGTCTTCAGCCTGGTGAAACTGTGTTTGACTAAATTGTTCATGAACTAATAAATCATTGATCTCTTCTAAATAATCCTTCATTAATAATACCTTGCTGCTCACCTTGTAAAGTACTTCAACATCAAAATATGCACCTTTCATCCTAGGAATAGTGGACATTGTAAACATACATTAAATTAGATTTAAACCCTCCATTTTACTCTGGTAAGAATCCAAAACAGGACAAACCACAGTGACAGTACTGACATTACTAATACCAACACTGACACTTCCCTCTGAGTAATTCTCTGGTTATTCACTCTTGCTGTAGCAGGCATGACTAACTGGACAAGGTCTAAAAATAAAACTGGGATAAAAAATCAACTAACTCTCTGATCACAGATGGATTGAAACAGGGAGTTGGATTCATATGTTTTTGTGCTGCTATTTTTATATTATTATTATTTTAAGTTCAAACGATTGCAGTAATTTGTGATTCTTTGTGGCCATTGCATTTCTTTTTATGATAATTGTGGTCAGTTGTGCATCAGATATTTGGGGTTTTTTGTATTTTTTATTGCCAGTTTGTACATTTCTGTAGTTTTCATCATTTTGTCATCATTGTGATTGCCTTTTAAATTTTTTTTTCTTTCAGCATTAGTCATGGGTTTTTTCTGTCTTTGATGGCTTGTTTACAGCTGTACTTCAATAAAGCGACCCCCCCCCACCCCTCTCGTTCATTCACGTTCTGATTTTATCCTTCCCAGCCTTTGTGCTCAGCTGCTCGTTCCCCAAAGAGCCTGCTGGTGGAGAAGTTTCAGTGACTCACCTCCATGCTGGTGGAGAAGCCTTCTTCAGATGTTTCACAGGATACAAGCTGCAAGGTCCCAAAATTCTCACATGTCGCAACGCAACTACGCCATACTGGAGCGGCAAAGAGCCCAGATGTGTGGGTAAGGCAGACCTCTTGTTTCTAATCTCAAAAGCAAAAGGATAAAACGATGCAGCAAATCTAACTTAAGTGAAGGTTGTTGAAATGTGTCTACACGTGAAATATCTTGTTTGATTTGATACGCATCTGATTACATTTTGAGGGATATTTCAAACTGTTTTAACAATTAAAATCAAGTAAAATAAATCATTTAGGAATCTTAGGAAATAAACCGAGGGAGCAATTTTCTCACCAGGTTGTCTCGAGATAGCAGGTAATTGTGATTAATGAAAGCTTTCTCTAGATTGTCTCCCACTGAGTTGATTTGAGAGGCCAACTGTGCACAGAGAGCTATTCTTTCGAGATGAGGCAAAACAAAGCCATTGGACATGGCTGCTTTTATTAAAACACCTGCCTGTTCGTCGACTCCTCTGGAAGGCTCATCTGACTTTTCCGGCCTTTCACTTTTTCCTGCCTGCAGCTGCTCTCAATTTATAGTGTTACTGCTGCCATTTTGCCACGCTTTTCTACAAGAATCAGACTCTCTCAGACCCAGGAGAGGCGCCTAGTGCTGTCCAGCCACAGTCCACTGAATATCGAAGCAATCTGTGCACAGACAGGAACTTTTCCACTAAAATCCCCCGTCCATAGTTTCATTACTTTTTTTCATCTAGTTTCACCCTCTAACTCTTTATCCTTTTTCTATTTTTTACTATTTCTTTTCATGTAGCATCCTGTGGGGGAATGATAAAAAATGCCACCTATGGTCGTATCGTCTCTCCTGGTTTCCCTGGCAACTACAGCAACAACCTGACTTGCCACTGGGTACTGGAAGCTCCTGAAGGCCACCGGCTTCACATCCACTTTGAGAAGGTTGCTTTGGCAGAGGATGATGACAGGTGGTTAATGCATGACTTACATTCAAACATACACAAATCAGCCAATCAATCGGTTGTTACTTTTGCTAAAGCAGTCCTTATTCTTTGAAAAATAGATTTTATTTCTCATGAGTTGCAAGACTGGGGCATTGGCCAATCACGCTTGTTGCTCCTCTCAAAGTTGCTTGACTAAGATCTGGAGTGTTGGCAGGGCAATCAACAATTTAAAGGTTTACTGTTCTTGAACTACGTAGATTTGTAATACAGCAACTGTCAGGACATGGATCAGCATTAGAACCCTAATTTATTTGGTCCTCTTACGCTGTCTGCTTCGTCTCAACTAACTTTTTTTTTTCAGCAATTTGAGCTACAGTAGCTCTTCTGGAGGATCAGAAAACACTTGTTAGTTTTTGTTCTCTAGTGTATCAATGAGCCGTGGCCTCCCATGACCTCATCACCCATTCAGCGTTTTTCCTCCTGAAACACTCCTGGCAGGTCCTAACCCCTGCAGATTGGGAACATCCCACAAGTGCTGAGACGCAGTGATCCAGCTATAACATGATGATTTTGCTCTTGTCAAAATCACTTAATTCCACATGTCACTTCATTTTTTTTCTCTGCTTCTAACACATCATCTTCAAGGACAGAAAGTTTACTTCCTGTCTCATTCATCCTGCCAGCTGCAAGGTGTCGTGGGAGTCCTTTAAACTTAGAGTTCTGTGTTTATCACTTTACTGGAAACTGGTTATGGCTGATCTGTGTGCACTCAGAGTAAAGGGGAAGAAAAGTTTTAAATTTGAACTTATTTTTTTGAATATCAACGTGAATAGAGCAATAAACTCGTAGGGGTCATTAATGACCAAACTTTTTGAGTAACACAAACATGTGAGAAAAGAACATTTTCATTACAATCTCAAATAAAAACCTGAAATTCAGCGAACTGAGGAGACAGGCAGCATAAAATCAGAAGGAGCAATTTATTATATTTTCTATTGATTCTACGGATCACTTGGCGATTCACCTCATTACAGAGTGGTTCCAAAGGTCAACGCAACGCTACTGCAACCAAACCTGAAACAGAACGGGGCTTTTCTCATTTACATGTTGTGTGTTTCTCCCGTTTGTGTTTGTGCAGGTTGTTAATAAAAAACGGCAACAACATAGACTCCCCTCATGTGTACGACTCCTATGAGGTGGAGTACTTACCAAATGAAGGAGTGCTCAGTACTGGCCGGTACTTGTTTGTGGAGTTCACCACGGATGGGTCGATGACTTCCACCGGTGCAGCCGTCAGATATGAAGGCAGGCAGATTGTAGAGTTGGCTAGTTGTTACCCCTTATGCCTTTTAGGCCTAATTTTACTTACTTTGTGTCCACAGCCTTTGCTAAAGGGATGTGCTATGAACCCTTTGTGAAGTACGGTAACTTCAGCAGCAGCGACTCCACCTTCAGCTTGGGAGCAGTGGTTGAATTTTCATGCGACCCCGGCTACACGCTGGAGCAAGGTTCTGTAGTGATTGAGTGTGTGGATTCACAAAACCCACAATGGAATGAGACGGAGCCAGCTTGTAGAGGTAAGTCAACAGATTTAATCTGCATAAGTAACCAGGGCTTAAAAAAATGAGCTTCCAATGAAGACCTTATTCAAATATGACCCACCTAAGAACCCAAGGCTTTGTCTGCTTGATCATTTCAGGTCTTTTGTTTAAATATTAAATACCACCAGCAGTTAGCTATGTCTTCCTAAGCTGCTTTCCTCTTATTCACTATAAATTTCCCTCCTATAAATGATAGCAATGGTTTTCTTTGATTTATGTGCTTGCGGGGCAGATTTTAGAAGTGCTCAAGATGAAAGGTGCACAATAGCTGCCCTGAGTTGAAAGCTGCACAGTGCACAGACTATGCACAATATTAATAACAGTCTGCAAAAGCTTTTCCTCTCTATCACACTCCCGCCGTATACACATACGTAGCACGCTGACCTTACTCAGCTCCTTTAATGCCTGCGTGGTCGTTCTGTCACAGGGTGAAATTGAAAGGCTTTCTTGTAATGCTAGATATGGGAAAATTAAATTTTTTGCTCTAGAGGGTCATGGTCACCAAGTGGCTCATTGTTAGTGTTCAGTTTTACAAGGATCTTACCAAGGAGTTTGCACATTCTTATACAGCAGTCCTTTAAACTTCAGAGTTCATTGAATTGAGTCAGAAATAGTTGCTGTATCAACACGTCCTGCATGGTGTAGAGCAGCGTGGTCGGAGTTTTTCTGTATCTGTACATTTGTTACAGTTTGCTTTTCATTGTTAACCTGCGTTATCTGTGTTTGCAGCGGTGTGCAGTGGAGAGATCACAGACTCTGCCGGTGTGGTGCTGTCTCCTAATTGGCCTGAGGCCTACGACAAGGGGCAGGACTGCATCTGGGGTATCCATGTGGAAGAGGACAAAAGGATCATGCTTGACATCCAAGTGTAAGAGTCTACAAATGTCTGAGCTGGAAATCACATGAGGGAAGTCGTGAAGTCAGGCATGAGGTCAGATGGAGCTGACGATGTTTAACTCTGAATGGTCTTTGTTATTTTATCAACTAGTCTCTTACCACCACAGACGTGCATCCACAAAGAAAAGCGTTTCTGTGGCAGCGGTCGTTAATTAGATTTTTTTTCTTTTTTACATCCGCCTACATTTAGAATTCTGTACCGCTTCCAGCTCGCTCTCTGACCAGATTAGCCAGTAAGCCTCCCTGCTCTCACTTCCCTGGTGTCTGCCTCCGAGTTGGCTTTGAAATGAATACGCTCTGGCAGTGAACTACTCTGAGCCACTTATCCAGTCTACCCAACTGTAATTCAACACACATGTACAGATGTCAAAATAGACACATTCACACACTTTTCACCTTCACTCATCACTCTTACATGAATGCACCCACACGAAGACACCAGCTGGTCTCCGATTATGTGAAAGATATCACCTTGATCTAAGAACCAACATCACCCCCGTTTGTGCATCATCCCATCTTATTTTGTATTGATTTATCTCTTTAGCTCAAATGAGTGATTCCCACCATCCATCCTATAGTTAGCTCAAAACAATGCAGCTTAAGTGATTTGTGTTATTGCCTGCAGCACTAACACGGAGAGGCATCGAGAGGTTAAAATTAAACTAGTGGGAATACAGCCTGAGGTTTGGCCAAACAGAGTTGGTGAAAAGGCTCAAACGGCACTTATTAGCTGCAGTGGTCATTTATGCATGCAGGCATGTGCTTCCTTCATGCTAGATATTCCCCACACTCATAAATCAAACCAGGACAAGCTGATAGAGTTAACATTTAATTGTGACATGAGGTCCGGAATCAGCGCGGACAGATTTCAATCCTTCTTTGTGATAAATCACCTATGAAACAAATCAAATCACCATCATTGTCATTACTGCAAATCTCATGACATGATGAATCGCTGCTGATTTGAAACACGTCATTCCATTGATACATGATCACATGAGTGTTAATGATCAGCTCCAAATTTGTTGCAATTTTGCATCCATGTGAATCCAAGTGTGATATTTTTCCCAGTGTTTAAAACATATTGAGTCATGTTAGTGTTGAGGGGAAGATTGTTGCGTTACTGGAGTTCTGATGGTGATTCAGTCGACAGATCAGTTTAATAATTCATTGGTTTATTCCTGGATGCACTCAGCGCTTCATCAACAATCACTGAAAAATGACGACATTCTAATCTGTGCAGCAGTTTGTTTGGCCTCACACCTCCCTAACAGCAACAGGAACTGGGCTTTGCGAAGCTCGGCAAGTGTATTTTTAATGAAAACGTCTAAGTTAAAAGCATGCAGAGGAATCAGGTTGTGTTTTTCGGCTTTGCAAAATTGTGGATTGTTTTCTGCACATGCTCAGATTTGTAAGATGTGCGATTGCAGCTGTACGCACATAACATTATCTCCCAGGCTTTACAGGCACTGAGATATGAGCCATCCTTCTGAATGATCCACATTCAGACTGAGGAATAATAGCATCAGAGGCTTTATGTGACCCTGCATCCCTCTCTGTTCTTTAGATGGAGATTAATACTCTGTGATTAAGGCCCGATGTTGAAAGCCTAGCAATGCACCTTGGGTAAAAGAAATAAAATTTAAAAGATCAGAGGGGATTTTTTTTCCCATGCAGAAGTAAACAAGGTTGATTCGAGGTAATCTGATTTCCATTCAGAGATCTCTTTTTAAATTGCGCCGCCCTAAAGTTTGTTTAATCCGAGCCATGCGAGGATGCTCACTGTAAATTAATAGCGCTGCGGCCGGCTTTAGTTTATCTCAAAGTTGGTCAGGCGTGGCTGTCTCGGCAGCTGAAGCAGCCTGCTGATCCCTGCAGACCCGACCATTACCTTTGTGTCTGGTCCGTTTAGCTTGAGAAAAGCATTCCTAAAGGCCTTGGTCAACGTGTAATTTGTGTCAACGTGTGTTTGCGCGCAAAAGGCTCTTGTGGATAAGAGCTGTCTCATTATGAGGGTGGGAACACACTTTTCCACATTAATGAGAATGTTTTCTGTGTTATCATTCATCACTGTGCCTGTGCTGGCAATTACAGAGGAGCAGTGTGCATAATGAGGACTGATTAATTAATTTAGGCCAAACAGGAGGGCTGGCTCTTTGCTAATTAGCATGGAGCGTGGCTCGAGCGAGAGCCAGAAACAAGAGGTTACAGCTGATATCCCCACCTGTGGAACAACTAGGTGAGAGGTTCACATATGGATTAGCATTCAGGATGAACCGTATACGTTTCACAGTGCAACACAATAATTGGTGTTTGTGTATGTTTACTGACCAGTAACGTAGACAATTTACTCTGGGTTTATAGAGTCCTCTGGTGGAGATTAGTTGAAGCACATGTGATCAACGTCCAGGATTTTGTACTGTAGATGCTAAGATTTAGTTTGAAACTGTTAGAAAAAAATCACATAAGATTTAGATGGTTGCCTTTGGAAACATCATGCTGAAAGCAATTTCTATTCTGCTTGAGTTACTAGAGATTAGCTGTGGCTTCTTTAAACTTGTCAGGTCGGTGAAGGAGACAAATGCCTAGAGGCTTGTGGGGGAGAAAAAAAAACACATGTCCTCCCCTCATTCCTTCTGCTGAATATAGCCGGTGGGATTAGTATTCAGAGGAGTTTTTGTAAATCCTTTCAGGGTTTTCTCTCTAACTTTGGAAACACTGGAAACTTTTTTAATTAAATAAATTCTCTAATCAGAGTACATTTATTTTTTAAAGTAATGTGCTTCTCTTTGTCATTTTAAAATGTTTGTTTAAAATTTTAAGTTTGTGTTCAATTAGCAAAATCTTTCATGAATCCATGGATGAATTTTAACTTTTGTTTGGAGACAACCCAATTCAAGATGGCCGCTTGATGTTACCAAACATTAAACTGTCTATAACTTTTACAGACATTAAGCTAGAATGTATTTCCATTATACCTGAGAGACATCACGTATGTGTAACTGGTCGTTTGTTTCAAACTTTGACTTTAAATCAACCATATAAGTCAAACCTGTTTGCCTGATAGATAAATATCTCATAAACCACTGGAGAGATTTTAATGTAAACACTGGGTTTACATCCACAACGGATTAACTTTTGGAGCCAATCCAATTCAAGATGGCCACCAGAGCTACTCTTAGCCAATCCACTAACTCAACAATGGCAATACCTCTGTCAAATCTACAGATATTGACCTAATCTTTGATGTGTTTGTAGCTGAGTTCATCATACAACCTATATCCTACACAATGCACATCTTCAATTAACACTTTGACATAAACTGCTAGCGTCAGCCTCAGTGTTAACACAATGCAACATTAAGTGAGATCACCAATAAGGTGGTTTTATTTTAAAACTCTGACACACTTTAGCAGGATAGGAAGTAGGTGATGTGCATTCCTTCAAGGAACACTAGGCCTTTTATTTCCTATGGCGTTAGCAAAATCATTTTTTGCCTCTGCTTAGCTGCAAGTCCTGACACACATCAAACAGCAGCCAAAGTACCCCAACAGTATTCTGATGAATGCTAATGTTATTCTAAAATTCAAAATGAAAAATGAACTGGCATATACTGAATGGAATGGAAATACTTCCTAACTTATTTGCTGATCTTGCAACACTGGATGGAAAATGACTGCTTTAGCTGTTAAGAAGAATCCAAATGGGCTGACATTTGAATGGTGTTATTACACGGCTGCTACAGAGAAGAAAATTGTATAGTCCTGGAATAAAAGGACTGTACGTTTAATTTTCTTTGTGGGGGGTTCCCACAATTTAGAGTGCATTTGAAGCACACAGCTGAAATTATAGATTGAGCCATTCAAACTGAGTTTGAAGGCAAAGTTCTTAGTCTTTTTTTAGTGAGTGAGGGGAACAGTTTTTTGTGTTTAAAAAACAGTCACTGGAAGTAATCACCTGATATCAGTGCCAACAGTGAAAAATGTATCAGTGCAAACACATCCCATGTATCAGGGAGATCTGGAATAACCAGTTGTTCTGAGAAGAAGCTATTAGTTTGAAGGTCTTTATCCTGAAACACCAGGAATACATGTGTATGGGGTGTTTTTGTGAAGGTTTAGAATAGGATCATTAAATCAACAGCAACTGATTTTTCACAATTGGTCAGAAGTTCAAATGATATTTGTCTAACAAACTAGAAGATTTGCTTTGTCACTTTATTGCAGTCATGCTAAAGCTGCTGTCATGTATTGATCATTTTTGACAGGAGAATAGTTTCCAAATCTCTCCATGAGTAGATGATCAGATTTATTCTGTGCATGTGGGTGTTAAATTTACATTTTTATCTATTAATCAATTAGCGGTCCACCTCAGGTCCACCTCTTGGCTGCTGCTGATCAATCTGAAAAACAAGGAGAGGAAAAGCTTCAGACTAAGCTGCAACGTCTTCATGAATTCCTGAGCTTTCCCATTGGCTGCTCCTCTTTATAAATGTTTTGGCTCAACCATTTTTTATCAGAGTGTGCATTCTAATGAGGCTCAGCGATCTCTCAAAACACATATTCCCTCTATGGGGTGATGATGAAGAGAACTGCTTCTTAACATCTGATGCTAACAATGCACACTTTCTGCACAGCACGTCTTTTAAAGGCAGAGAGGTGCAAAGACGCTTCCAACTCCCATGTGTGAGACTGGTGCACATTTAGCTACATTTTGTGCAAAATCTCTCACTGAACACACATTTTCTCCATGCATTAAATAACAAATTGCTATCAGACTTAGATTTATTATAATTGCTTGCAGTTCAGTTCGGGCTTGCATGCAAAAAACAACAACAAGATTTTACTTATTTAAATATAACCAATCATCACTCCTGTGTTAGGAGCACATTCATAAGTGGAAGCTAGTTTATATATATATATATATATATATATATATATATATATATATATATATATATATATATATATATATATATATATATATATATATATATATATATATATTAATTGGGAACTTAAAAATTCCATAGATTTTTATTTTTTAATTTTCCATCCCCTGTGTGTGAGTAAATGTCAAACTTGGCTGTTGTTTTATTAAAAGAGATAGAACATATAGAACATATGTGGAAAAGGTTAATATATTCTTAAGTTAATTAGGGAAGGCAGAAATTATTTGAGGGGATGTGTCATCAGATATTAAAGTATATTACAAATACAATTAATTAAATAATTTGAAAAAAATTGTGAAAATAAAAAAAGTTAGGTTAAAGTGTGTTGTTGTACATACATATACTGTACATATATCTCCATATTTTCCTTTTGTCATTTCCCCTCAGGGGTCGCCACAGCAAATCATCTGGCTTCCTCTAACCCTGTCCTCTACATCCTCTACTCTTCCACCAATTAGCTTCATGCATCCATTAATCTCCTCTTTGGTCTGCCTCTGGGTCTCCTGCCTGGCAGTTCCCACCTAAGCATCCTTCTTCCCTATCCCTGTGCGTGTACACCCTATGGGTTTATGTAGTTCTTATTTCAGTGCATAAAATAAAAAGAAATTGTTTGTTCCTCTGTATTTATTCCATATTATCACACAGTACATATAAATATATGCACATTTGCACATATTCATGAAGGAAATTGGGGCTAGGAGGCTATGAATTATTTAGTGTTTACTTCACATCACTTCCATCCAATACAAACAGACATAAAATGAATGCTGACATTGCCTTATTTCATCAGCTTTTGCTTTCATCAGCTCAGAAAGGTACCACACGCTTGACATCGTGGTCTCTGTGCAAAATACTCAACAAATGCACAACAAAGGCATGGATCATCACATATGTGAAATCCTTTGTTTCAGCCTCAATCTGGGTAAGAATGACCAGTTGACCTTCTATGATGGTGACGACCTGACAGCCAACATCCTGGGTCAGTACAGCGGCACGCGGCCTCACTTCAAGCTCTACACCTCCATGGCTGATGTGACCATCCAGTTTCAGTCAGATCCTGCCACCAACATCTACGGCTACAACAATGGATTTGTGGTTCACTTCTTTGGTGAGACTGGATTCATTTCCATATTTTGTCTCAAAAAGCATGTGGGTAGATAAATTTGTCAGGGGATGCTGTAAAAAAAATTCATAGTATTCATGAACTTAGGTGCAGAACCATTTCAAAAAATATTGGTTCATTTTTGACACAATAGTTGCAACTTTGGACATTTACCATTTTTTATAAGCTCTGTCACACAATGCATGTATTTTACAACTTTTAATGTCATACAACACTGGCCCGTGACTCATTGTCAGAAAAGCTTTTTGCATAAATAATAATAAATAAATAAAATACAAGCGTCTTCACACTAGTGTAAGAAACTAAACACCACAGTCTTTGCATAACCTTTTGACTTGTAGGTAAAAAAAAAACAATTTCTAAAAAGAAAATTTATGGGAATGTTTGAATAAAAGATAAACATTATTAACTTGCATAATTACCTTAAAAATTAAAACCCATTTTTCCCTTAAAGAATAAAATATGCAAAATAAATAATATATATGTTTTTTGTCATTGATTTTATTTTGGTGTGGTAGTTAAATGATTAATTTTCTGTCTATAACTGATTGTCACATGGTCAATATTAGTCAAAAGTTAATAAATATGCCCATGAGACTTTGCTTCACTTTTAAAGCAAGGGATTCTGGGACTGGGACCTTTCTAGTTTCTTGTTGTTGCTGCTCTGCAAAGCTAAACACTGGTTTGAACATGAAGGAGAAACAAGAGGAGGTTCAGGTCTAAATGTGTTCCTTTGATTTGTGTTTGCCTTTGTTAAAAAAAACATCTAATCCTTTAAAGTCTGGAAGGAAATAGAAGGTCCTGAGTATTAAGACCCAGCTCTACAAAAATGGTAGTAATGTGCATTAGTATATTTATTATGTAGCTTTATTTTTTAAACTTGAAACAAGACTTTTTCCACATGAATGTCAGGCAAATGGATTTATTGAACGTATCAATTCCATGTGATTTCAACTGAAAATCTGTCTGAATTCTTGCAATTTCATATCTCAAACTAGTCATCACAGCCTACAAACAGATCTTAGTTGTCGATATCCTGCTTTTGCCACCAGGGGGTGCTTCAGGCTCTGACAGCACGTCTTTCCTGCCCATCAGTTACTTCCAGTTTTATCAAACAAACAAGTAAAATCTGTTAAACCAATAATAAAAGAGACAAGAAACAACAACACAGATTCTGCCTTCATTTCTCTTCCTGCACCTCTATCTATTTTCTGATCTACCCCAGGAGCCCAGAATTAAGAAACAACAAACAAACAAACAGAAAAACACACGTTAACATCAGCTTGTTTTGTCTGATGTTTTTTTTTTTTTTTTTTCAGCTGGTCATGTGTGCAGGGAGCCAGAGATTGACAAACACCAAACTGCATGCTATGGTTCTTCCAGCTCACATCATAAGCCTCTATTTGCATTTTCCTCTCCAAACATGGTTGTTTAGACCACAAAAAAAGCACACAATCATGCAGCCTCATCGATTCTCTGCACAAGGTGTTACATATTAATGCCTGGCTTTCCTCGAGGCCCTCTAACACACTTTTCTCTAATAGATCCCATAAAAAGGATTGTTTTTCTTGATTACGCTCTTATTTCTTAATTTCTCATTTGTTTTTTTGTGTTTCTCTCCCACTAACATCATGCTCAACAGAGGTGCCGAGGAATGACACGTGTCCAGAGCTACCAGAGATCTCCAACGGGTGGAAGAGCACGTCCCACCCCGACCTGATCCACGGCACCGTCGTCACCTATCAGTGCTACCCTGGGTTCACGCTGGTGGGCTCTGAGATCCTCATGTGCCAGTGGGATCTCTCCTGGAGTGGTGACGTGCCAAGATGTGAAGAAGGTGAATCCAGAAAAAATCTGGCTTTGTGACTAGTGTGGTTAAGATTTGTAAATGTAATTATGCTTTTACCTGATTTAGGATGCTGTTGTGCAAATTCTAACATAAGTACATTGTTTTGGTTTTTTTTTGCTGTTTTGTCATTCCAAATCTCTCCATAAACATGTTTTTTGCAAGTCACCCTTTGAATATTTTTTTAAAGACACTTATTTAACCTAAGTCAGCAAAAAGTGAAGTGAAAGTTTTTAAATCTATGCACAAAACTGTATTTTGAAGTTCAGTTTATATGATTATTTACGAAAGATATTTGGAAGCTGCGTTGGTCAAACTCTTGCTGAGGGATTCAGACAATCTCTTGAGATTTTTCTTCTCACTGTTGTAACTCCTTCACCAGCTGTAAAGAGATGATCATGTTCTTCCAGTTTTGACATGTCGAGATCCTGGAAACGTGGAACACAGCCGTAAAGTGATCACAGGAAGCCGCTTCACCACTGGTGCAACAGTCCAGTTTATCTGTAACAAAGGCTACATCCTGTCTGGCTCCAGCCTTCTCACCTGCTACAACCGAGACTCAGCCATACCCAAATGGAGCAACAGGCTACCCAAATGTGTCGGTAAGTTATATGCATGCTGTTTATATAGGCTTTTATGCTTTGTTTTATAAAACCAACCTGGCATACCTTCCTGCTTCTCAGCTGAGAAGTATGAGCCGTGCAGAAACCCTGGAGCAGTCTCCACCAGTATGCAGAGCTCTGAAAAGGCTTTCTACCAAGCAGGAGAGACTCTCACCTTCTCCTGTCACACCGGGTATGAGCTGCAGGGCGGGGCCACCATCTACTGTGTCCCTGGACACCCGTCACAGTGGAACAGCACTCCTCCTTCCTGCAGAGGTAGAACAATGTCTATTAGAAAGTTTTTAAAATAAAATAAACGCAGGCTGGTCAATTATTTGTATTGATTCAGATTTAATGCGCTGCGCTTTTGTTAAGCTCCCCTTTGTGTCTCTACAGCATCTTCAGAGCAGTATATGAATGAACGACGGCTCGATGGTGAGGCATGTTGTAGAACAGAGCAGCAGCAGATATTGATGTTCCTTTGTTTGTTGAAAATTGCACAAAAAGATTGTTTGTTTTTTCTGTTCCTCTCTGTCGTAGTTGTCAATATGGATTACAGCATGGAGGGAACCAATATTACTTTGGCAGTTTTTATTCCAACCGCCATCATTTTGGTGGTTGTTTTGGGGATTTACGTTTACTTTGCAAAGTAAGTAACATCTAAACTTGATCTGTTTCGTTTGCAATCAAACAGAGCTGCGCAGCATGTTCCCTGTTTTCTTTCCCTCTTTGCTCAGATTTCAGGGGAAGTCCATCAGGATGCCGACATCCTCGCCGCCGTATGACAACATGACGGAAGAGTCAGCGTTCGACAACCCCATATATGAGAGTGGAGTAAGTACAGATGTCATGAGCATGCAAGACGTTGATTCACACAACACCAGTGTGCTGTCGTGATCCGTCTCCCATCTGGCTGTCAACCCAACGTCATCTTATGTTCCACCAGCAGAGGGCGCCATCCTCCTCATCTTCCATCATCATCAGTAGGAGCAACTATTACTCATTAATAATCATGCTCATTAATGGTAACAAAAGGACATTTTTCTTCATCCTCATGATGGATCATGCTGGATTTTCCATTTTTCATCTTTGAGTCAAACGTTGGATTTTATTTACTTTATTTATTTCTGCTGTTTGGTTCTTTTATGTTGTTATATACATTTTATCTGATGGTTATTTTATTTTGAGAAAAATGTTTTTCTAATCCTCACAAAATGGTTATTGTTTTTACTCAAATGTCTTTTGCTTTATGCTTCCTACAGTAACATCTAAAACACCTGATAGTGACACACTGCTAATAACAAACCTGTCCATTCTTTCTATTTTTATTCCCCTTTTCTCCTCTGCTTCTTCAGCAATGGCAAACCCGTTGTAGATACTAAACCCTGTCAGTATTTGCACTTTGGCTTTACTGCAGAACAACTAAAAGGTGAGATTTGCCTTTAATAACAGAAGCATATCATCATCATCATCATGCTGACTGTGCAGTGGACTCTTTTCCTGGCAGTCAACACATTCTGATCTTTTTTCAGAACAATTTCATTTCCTTTTTTAGTTTCTTTGCATTCTTGATTGATTAAAAACAAATAATTACAAGTTCTGTTTTTGTAAACATTTTCTTACTTCTTCATTTACCCCCCATAAAATATAATTACATTTTCTACATTTTTGTCATGTCAAATAATCATTAAATATGGGAAATCTCATCACTGTAGCATCTATATCACATGCACTGGACAGATGTTGTCAGCATGTCTTTTCTAACATCTTCCCTCAGGTTGATGTGCTAAAAAAATGTCAGTTTATTTGCTCTTATTGTTCTAATACAATAAACATCAACAGCTTTTTCCTTATATTTACATTGTTTGATGTGAAACATCTTTAAATGCATAAATTCACTTTTACATGTGTGTCAAATTGAGAAGATGCAAAGCACGGATCAAACTATCCTGATGTGTATAATTATTATATTTGTAATCAATAACCTATGATCTGTTATTTACAGGACAAATGAAAAAGATTAAGGGGTGTCCATTTAAAGACCTTAAAGCAAGAACTGTTCAAGCTTTGCCTTTTGGGACCCTCTCTGCACTGCTCATGTTTATCCTCAACTTTTTGTTTTTCTTCTCTTCTAGTTTTTGTTTTTTTAAGTTCCTGATCTGTTTGTATTCATGTAAATAAGTCTCTTTTTTCTGCACAGTCAAAACTGTGAATCTGTGTAACACCATGGTGATATTTTTATAAAGAAAGCTGTTGATGACCATTGGTGGTTGTACTGTATGTTTTTGAGGACTTCTTGACGGCCTAACCAGCCAGTATTTAGAAAGGACGGAGAGAGTTTTTTGAAGGATTTTTTTCTTCATATTTTAATTGTGGAGGACACTTGATCAAATCTTCTATCATTCAAAAGTCTTTGTAAACTTTACCATTGTTTATTTTGGTTGTTGTCTTCTTTTACTATGTGTGTATGGAATTGCTCTTTGTAAATAAACTGCCTGTCTAATATGAGTGCCTCACGACTGACTATAACCTGAGAAATCACATGTGAAGATGTTTGTAAAACCAATCATTTTATATTTCCTGGCTTGAAGCAGCACTGCATCTTGAGTTCAGCTTTATCCATCATATATGATCTTTTTAAGATATTCCTCAAAGGGTAAATATGTGTGGCTCCAACAGCATAAAGCCTCGGATGATTCTGTGTTTATTTAGGACCCATCAGTTACTGTTCTTACCATAAACTGTAAAATCTGCCTCAATTGATTCATTTGTTAGAGAACGTGGTTTCAACTCGGCATTTAGCAGACCCTGAGATAAGGCCTTCACGGACAGTAGCGCTGGATTGGATGCTGATTGTTGAGTCAAACATCAAATAAATGATGTTACAACAGCTGTTTGTTGCGTGTACTGTGTAAGACACGAAGCTGAGGGTGAATCTGTTTGTGTTCAATCTGATGGAACTCCTCTCCTCTGTGGTTTTTGTTTAACATCTAAAACATTTCTTTTTCTCAGCATCACACAAAGAAACACCCCCAGGAACGCAACCCACCCTCAACCCCTGAATAAAGTAATAAACTGTTGTTTAAACCACCGTCACTGACTCATTAATGAGTGAAAACACCAGAAACAAACTACTGCCTCAGAAAATGGACTTGATTAAAACGATTGTTGTCATTATGAGCATCAGCTGACAGCTATTGAGCAGCTGTCTTGTTGTACATGTGGGTGTCTTCATTGATCCGAGACTCAGTCACAGGAGTTGTCATGCTGGTCTTTTGGAGTACACAGTCAGGATGTGAGTCTGGAAGTCCCACCCTATAAACAGCCACGCTGTTTTTAAAGCTTCATAAAAATAATTATAACTAAACAAAGAGCAAGATTAAATTACACAAATCAAACAATTTCATAATGAAAATAATTATGAGCTTAATTTTTAAAATCTGGACATTTTCATATTACATGGAGAGGGCAGAACTTAAAACATTGAATGCAGCCTGCCACTAGGGGGCGTTTTGGTCTACATTGGCTTAAAATCCCACCCTACCTCTCCCATTTGAGTGATTATATATCAATA
The DNA here is from genome assembly GCA_006937965.1 of Callopanchax toddi. Classification (NCBI taxonomy): domain Eukaryota; kingdom Metazoa; phylum Chordata; class Actinopteri; order Cyprinodontiformes; family Nothobranchiidae; genus Callopanchax; species Callopanchax toddi. The sequence continues at coordinate 2,676,445 of SSNR01000044.1, read as the reverse complement.
AATGATTATATACTTGCGCACAAACCACCACATTGGGTTCTAGTATGTCAGTCATTATGTAATATATTGATAATAATAATCAAATATATTATTGTTTGTGTGTTAGGCATATTTTTCAAATCAAAATGCTTGTTTTCCACCTGACAGATTCTTTAATTCATAATTCATGCATGGTATGGTTTATTCCATGAAGACCCAATGCATTAGTCTAATGCATTAGATGTGTTTAATACAAACAATTATTTATCTCAGATCCACAGTGAAGTTACCACACAATGCAAGCAGCAGCATTAAAATCTAAACTTAAAACAAAATTAAGAACATTTGTGTTAGTTTGATGATCTCTTTATTGTAAAAAAAAACACTTCTTGCAATAAATTATATAATTGAAAAGCCTGGTTAGTCAACTTTAATACAAGGTACAGCTTGTAAAGATTTTAAGATGAATGCAGGGGATTTTAGCACTTTTTTGTGGTGCTATACCCGCATGTTTAGATGTGTTGCTGATTCCACAGATGCACAATCCTTAGAATAATATCTCATTGTAAAGGTGACTAATCAGACTTTTAAACAATATAAGGTTTTTAGTTCAATCAAAGAAATAAACAAACAAAAACAAGTTCCCTTACTTTTTGTGTAAAGTTCATTGTTTTGCTGGGTCAACAAGTACAGGCAGGTTCTCACCGCTAGATGGCAGCATTGTAAAATGTAGAAATGATGGAAGGCTCATTTTGGCAAAACTTGACTTATTACTTTCATTCGGGTGATATCTGGAAATATTAATACCCTTATTTTATCCAGTTTATGACCGTGTATAATCATTTAACTTCACAAAATGCTATTTCTGCTGCATATAACTGTTGATCACAGTGTTCAGTTCTTTTAAATAAATAGAGACCAACTGCCTTCGATGTGTTTTCTAGGATAAATAAAGAGAGCAGGTTTAAAAATACCTTAACGTGTGCAACTTTCTTTGTTCCTAATAAAATTATTTTTCACATTTTAGGTTGTAAAAACTCAGCATTTTCATCGACTGAAGTGGTTTTCTAATAGAGAAGATACAACAGCAGCATAGATGATTAAATGTCACATGAATAGATCCACTAAATAAAATCCACAAAGGTTAACTTTATTCCATCCTGTCAAACTGTTTGGAGTCCTTTAGTTTAATTTGCATCCTGGTGAATTATGTCTAATAAAGTGATTTGTTTTATATGAGGTGCATCCAGCCGGAGGGTTTTATCACCATGTCAGGGGTTTTTTCCCCCTCCTTCTTCTTCTTTTTGTTTTTGCGCGTGTGTTTATGTGGGAGCCAGTTTATCTCAGCGGATCATTCGGAAGCAGTCACCCATGATTTCAGCTGAGCTTTCATTCTGATGCAGGGGACAGAGAGCAGCTTGAGCCATTAAAATGCAAATTTTTCATGCAGTTGGAGAAAAGGGGGACCACAACTGAGAACCCACTTGTGTGTTAGCTTGTTTTCTGTTATTTATTTGCTTATTACTGACAGAGTAGCCCAGCATTATAGACAAGGAGTATTATAAAATATAAATAAACATTAAGCATTAAAAGTAATTCATTCTTTTAAAGGTTTTATTCAAAACAGATTTATTTTGTGTATCTGTGTGTATAAGAGGAGTGTGCATATAAAAATTTAAAGGCAATCAAACGTATTAGTAATCCTGTAAACATTTCCTAACACTTGTTCAGTCAGCAGTGACAGCTCTTTGTGTGGGCTCCATTGTTTTCAAACAGCAGTTATCTCAACCTGCCAACAGATGGCAGTGTAGCACCAAATCAGGTGTTTTGTATCAGCAGCATCATAAAAACCATAATACTCCCACAGTGCACGAGTGGCAGGCTGCGGATGGTTCACAATTAAACTAAAATGTCCTGCTCACAATCCAGTGGAGACCGGGACATGGCAATTAACCCACTAATACAGCAGACTGCTAGACCTCCCGCTCTGTGTCGGCAGCTTCAGGGTAAGTCACCACAGGGCTGAAGGGGAAATGTAGTTTAATGTAATGACCCATTCAAAGAGTCTGCTGTACAGGAGACACTGAATGTGGTGGTAAAGCTCAAGCAGAAGGAACATATTTACAGAAAGTGGAGGTGGTGTTTATATCACTCTGAGGAGCAAATAAAAAGGGAATGGAAGTTTTTGTGTATTTTGTTTTAACTTTTCAAATGCAAACATCCTTCTATTGATTTCAGCTCACCATATTTAGTTTTCTGAAAACATTAAACTGTATTTAGGTGTGGGGTGACATTCCACTAAAGCCCTCTTCTCTCATTCACAATCTTACTGGCCTCCCCACACCCAGGTGACTTCCTGTAGTTTTTTGGGCCAAGCTCCAGGAGTCAAGACTTTAGAAGCTCACCGATGAGCACATCATAGACCGGCTTGAAGGTTATTGAATTGTCTGACCCCTTTAGCTAATTTGCCATGGGATGACTAGGTGCTGACCCACCTAACAACGCCGCTCTAAAATTATGGGCACACTCAAACTTCTCCACCACATCAAGGTGGCAATTATAAGGAGTCTTTGACTTGAGAAGAGTTTCTTGGCATCTTGTTCGGAGTGATGGTAGAATGGAGCATGGTGGACCGATGGATCAGGGATCAGGGCTTTGTCTGCAGTGATAAGAGCGTCATTCCAGTCTGTCATGAAGAAGGAGCTGAACCCAAAGATAAAGCTTTCAATTTACTGGTCTGACTCTCACCTATGATCATTAGATCTGGAACATGACCAACAGAATGAGATCCTGGATACAAGTGGCTGGAATGAGCTTCCTCCAAAGAGTGGCTGCTCAGCCTTAAAGATAAGGTGAGGTGTTATGTTATCCACAGGGAACTTGAAGTAGAGCTGCTGCTACTCCTCATTGAAAGGAGGCAGCTAAAGAAGTTTGAGCATCTGATCAGAATGGTTGTCTTCCACTGGGAGGAGATCCCAGTGCAGACCCAGAGCTCACTGGAGGGATTAGATATCCTCTCTGGCTGGGGAAGGACATAATCCCCCAGGAGGAGCTGGAGAGAGATGTCTGGATTTTCTTCCTGGACCTATTATCTTTCTGTACTTTTATCTGTACACTTTAAATTAATGATTGATTGATTAATTATGATTCACCTAAAAGCGCCATTTATTTATTTTAAACTCCTTTGATTTTGTTGAGACTGACAGACAGCTCTCCCTACTGTGGTTTGAGTTTTTATTTATTATTAAGGTTTTAAAACCACCAGTATTGAGAAAGTAGCAGCTCAGTCATGAAGCCAGGGCATGTCTAACCTTTAAGGTAGCATCAAGCACCATGCAGGAGAAATGCATGTTGGCTCTAGGGTTAGGGTTAGGGTTCAATTGCTCCACCAAGAGTTCAATTCTCAAAAGTTTGACCCTTGCTCATGAACAGCTGGAGCACAAGAGCTTTAACCTTTATGACAACCAATTTGTGCTCTGTGACTTTACTAGAATTAAAGCTCTTGCATTGTTTATGTTCTTACTGATAATGATTTACATTACATCGTGTAAGTCACAAACACACCATCCCCACTGTGAAGCATGGTGGTGGCAGCATCTGGCTGTGGGGATGTTACTCAGCAACAGGTCCTGGATGGCGTGTAAATATAGAAGGTAAAATTAATGCTGCAAAAAACATTTTGTTTCCATCAGCAGGATAATTATGGCTTTGTAGAATAATTGTTTTCCAGCAAGACAATGACCTGAAGCATCCAGATAAAGCTACACAGAAATGATTTGAAGACGACAAGGTGGAGCTTCTGGAGGGTCGAGATGTGTAAGACTGACTGAGACCTATCCACGCTGACTCCGTGATCCTGATTTGAATGGAGTTAATATTTGTGCAATCACTTATTTTATGCTATATATTGTATTTAATTGTCATTGTTTTATAGAAATCAGTTTTCACTTTGACATTTATGGTTTTTTAGAACGTTTTTTGTCAAAAAAGTCAATTAATGTTGCTTATGATTGATTGATAAAAGCAATAAAAGGGTAAAACATAAAAAATAATGAATACTTAGCTTTTATAAGCACTGTAGCTGATTGGGAGCTTTACAGTGAGAGTAACCTAAAGCTGTTCCTTCTCACACTCTAACTCTTCAATGTTTGTTATCTTTAATGTAAAAAAATCTTCTTTTTTTTGCTGCTGTGTGATATTTGAAACAGTCTCCTGGGATCAGTAGCTCATAAAGCCATGTCACATTTCATTGTCTTTGTTATTAACTGCAGCCTCAGGAAGCCATTTTGCACCAAACAAAAGGTAAACCCTTTGGCACGCGTCTGGAGGTACTTGATGTGGCAAGATGCCAAGGTTTCCCCTCCAGTATATGTAGGGGGTCTGGGCTTTCCAAACACACCCAGAACCCTGGGACTCATGTAAACAAAGAGGTGCTTGAATGAAATGCCATCTTCAGTCTCGTCACTAATGGCTTACATTTGTCCTGCACTGGAAGGATGGTTGAAAAATCTCAAAAAGCAAAAAGAAGTGACAGAAATAAAAAAACCAAAACGTTTCACCGACAGGCAAAATAGATTTTTTGTTTTAATGGTAACAGAAACATTTGTGTTTTAAGATTTTTTAATATCTATTTAGGCAAAACATTTGACCTTAATCTCAGATTAGAGAAAAAGATATTCATTCTGATCAGATCGACATTTCATAACAGAGATCACATTACAGCTGTCTTGAAGAAACTCTAATAGCGGGTCATGAAAACACATTGACCTTGATACTGTGGTACATTTAAATTTAAAAGGTTATTGACATATGATTAAAGTTATTATCAGGACAAATTAGCAGGAGAGCTAACTATCATTCTGTGTGCAATCTGATTAGAAATGCACAAGATTTCTGCAAAAATTTGAAAATTTGAAATGTATGTCCTTTTTCATGAGAAGCAATCATTAAAGTTTGCATTAAAAATGAAAATGAAACAAACAAAAGCTGAAAACAAAGTAAAAAAAAAATTCCATTCAAATGTACTCCTCATTATCTCAACAATCATTCGATGTCTCACAATATTAACAATAAAAACTATAATTATGTTGTAACAGTTTTCAAAAGTACTTTTTTAAAATAAATTTATTTCATTCAAAAGAAAAAAAGAATAAAATACAAACAAATTATAATCAATATTTACAATACAAAATTGAATGAAAAGGGGCAGTAAGAAGAACATTTTTTTATATAATCTGCCCCTATTACAAACAAAATTCTTAATAATTAAAGTTAAAGTATATATAAACTCATTTTTAAATTAACTTCCTGTTTCAATATTTCCAAAATAAACACAGTCACTAACTTAGCTTACACTTTCATAATTTCTCAATATATTTGATACATTTTTTTTTATTTAATTTTAAAGTCCATGACTACTTTGGATACAAAACCTGAAACATCTCTTCTTTTACATTTGTTCTCACTTGTTTTGATACACATCCCTCTTTAATTATATTTCTCATCATTAATAAAAGAAATGTTGGACAATCTGGAAGACTTTACCTCTAGAAAGCATTTACAATATTTTTAAGTACAGTCTCTTTACATTTTAAAGTCCAGAATGAATGTTTGATTTGTTGACTACCTTATTAATTTGTCTAATTACTGTTTTCTGAAGTTTATTTGTAGGATCAACAGCTGTTTTGCAAGTATTTCCCCAAATCTCAACACAATAGGACACATGTGGTATAATACGAGAAACTATAACACATATAAAACAGGTAAGATATTAATATTTCCTAACCTCCCCACATAAATCCACATCACACATCCTCTAATTTTGTTCTTTTTCAACATGTTTCTCTATAGCATCTTTCTCTTTATCTCTCTCTACCTGTAGCTCACCCAGAGACACTTAGCGGGGTTCACTGGAGGAAATGAAACAAATGACTTGACATTTTACACACAAAGTGGATGTGATTTGTCTACTTGCAAATACTTGTTAATTAAAGTTTAATGATGTGACGCTAGCATTAAAGAGCAGCAATAAGTTGTTGGACTGAGGGAGCTAAGTGGACTAAGACAGTCAGAGGCTCATTACCGCTGCTCTCCTCTGGTAGTTATTCTTCCTGTACCTCCTGTTGGTCTGCTGGTGCAAAGAACGGGACAAAAATGTGCAAAACAGAGCAAAATATTTTTAAGAAAAGGAAAATAACTGGATGGATGTTAGACGTGATAGTGAAGAAATCCAAAACTGAATGGGAGCCTTCACATTTCATCAAATCATTTATGGTTTCAGAAAAGATTTTATAGCTGTTGAGCACTTTCCACACATAATCTCTTCTGAAACAGGCTAGAGAAAGCACATGTTGGTCTGCTTGAATGGGAGGTGGGATATGTGTGGCTGCCCAAGCAAGTGTATGTTTGAGTGTCTGCTGCAGTGTGTGTGTGTGTGTGTGTGTGCACATGCGAGGCAGAGAAATCACATCAATGTATTATCTGAGCCAGAGCAAGATAGGAGCTGTTTCCCTTTCAGGATGCTGGGCAGGTTGGAGATTGAGGGGTCTGAACAGAGAGGGGACAAAAGCGTGCGAGCCAGAGGGCGGAGGGGAGCGGATGAGCTGGTGAGATGATAATGCAGCATGACACCTCTGAAATGAATCTCTGGTTACCATGGCGAAGAAGCAGGACGGGACAGTCTCTCAGGAGCCTGGAATAAAGCCAGCTGTAAATGATGTTTGATTAGTATTTAGATCATGTTCCTGCAGCAGAAACATTTTGTCAGCTGTTTGTGCACCTAGCTGTCTTCACCAGCGTGCACGAGGACTCACAAACACAACCTTTGTTAAATGAACTCTGGAAATTCTGAGGGTCACTTAACATGATAAAACATGCATGCTTGTGTTTTATCTTTTTCTTATTTTTTAATGAGTTTTAAGAATTATTATTACCATATTCAAATTTGAAGAATGGTTTTAAAACTGTGTAAATTTATTGCAATGTTTTTGATAAATAAACATTTAACTGTGAGTTTTCCATTATTATATCACACATGCGTTTTGATCATTTGTTCAGCCCGGTGTGCGAGTGCATTTGGATATCATTGTTTATTTATTCGATATGTAAATACACGCCTGACAATCCTGTTTGCTGGAGGCTTAAGAGAGGGGAGATGTTTGTGCATCACATAGCAAATATGGATCCAGAGAGGGCGTCACTTTTACTCATGCATGTTAAGTAGTCTGTTCAATTTATTTTACAATCATATGTTGAATTCCAGTATGTAAATACATTATTATAAAAAGGAAGACTGTGCTTTCTGCATGCAAAACCTCCCTTCACATATAGTGTGCGTTTGCAAGCAGGAATAAGGCTATTTGTTCCCAAAAAAAAAACCCCAAAAAACAGCCAGAGTAACTTCCTTTGACTGCTTCCTTTGCACCTCTTTGTTTTCTTGTCAGCCATGCCAGCGATGGACTGCTTACCAAGCTGGAACTAATCACATCTGACTGCTATCTGTCTCCATCAATTACATACTATAGGAGCCGTGTGTCTTCGTAATACCAAATGGTGAAAATGACCCAACAACACACACACACACACTCACACACAATGACACACGCTGAATGTGTGAGCAGTTAAGTGCAGAATTGGCTTTAAGATGCAACCGTGATTTAATTCATTGACTCTGCTTATTCCTGTTTAATGAAGTTGATAAGGAGGGGCTGAGAGCAGAGAGGTGGCGAGGTCTGGGGGGGTAAAGCATGGGGTTAATACTGAATGGCAATTACTTACACTTTAGTCAGTCAGTGCAACAGTTATCAGCATTCTTGACCTGCTATCGACTGCTGGGAGAAACATAATCAGAGGTCAGCGCACCCTGATAATCACTGAGAATTATTTTCAGAAAGAAGTCAATATGGCTGACATTTACATTAATAAATCATTAGTTTATAGACTTTTATTGCTGATAATCAATGAAACTGTATTTTTTTTTAAATATGTAATATCAATTGCATTTAGTGTAAGCATGATCCGACCTCAATCCAACATAACAGTGTACGCTGCATGTTTGAGCCAAACTCTTGCAGGTGCTTTGCATTCTGGGATGTGAGTAATAATGGATCTGATATTAATAATGGATGTATAGTGATTTTCAAGGCACCCAAAGTGCTCCACAGATGAACACACTCACACATACACACTCGGATGGTGGTAAACTACATTTGTAGCCACAGCTGCCCTGGAGCAGCCTGACAGAGGCGAGGCTGTCATTTTGAACCATCGGCCCCTCTGACCACCACCAACAGTCACACACAGGTAAGGCAGGTGAAGTGTCTTAAGGACACAACACTGTAACTAGAAAGGAGCTGGGATTGAACCGTCAACCTTATGATTGATGGAAGACCCTCTCTACCACCTGATCCACTGCTGCCCCAAGTACAGGAACAGTAGAATGCACAAACATCAGTAGCTAGCAAAAATGAATTTATAATTTAGGAAGAAAAGGTCTATTATGACACTATCAGACAGATTGAATTTGGAAGCTTGGTGTTTTTGGAAATTCCCTTTTGTATGGTGTTCCTGTGGTACAACAAAACAGTCTGTAAGTTTAAAACTGACATATTGAATTCAATTTTAATGTTGTTTAGTTTTAATGAACCTGTTTCTTAACAGGATTTTAAAAATTCTTTCTTTTCCTATTTTTGCTGTCTCTTCTGCTAATTTACTGTCTGGCCCGTGTTGAATGTACAGGACATATCTGACAGAGATGGATTGCTCAGGCTGAGCTTAAAGGTGACTGCCTTTGGTCTGTGTTCCCTACAGCGCTGGATCATTGGAATCCATCATGAGCACCAGCCTCCACATAAACAGATCACACAGAAAAGACAACAAGAGACGGGTGACGCAAAGGAGAGCTGAGAACAAAATTTGAAATCAAGAAAAAAAAAAGAGAGACACGAGCGAGGATGTTTTGGGTCAAATTTTGACAAGAACTAGCCCAGTTGGAGAGATGAGGAGAAGAGGGATGTATGTGAGGGGGGAGGGGCTTTATGGGCATGTGTGGGGGCATTTATCATTATTGGCTTATACCTCCATCCCTTGCTCAACCTGACATCTTTCCTGCCATTGACATAAATCATGATTTTGCCATAATAGATCCCTTCTCTACTCTGAAACAGAACACAATGCGGTTTGTATTGATTTCAGTCTCTTGTCACTGCTTCTGCACACATTTTGGCTTAGTGCAATAATGCATTATCATTATTAGTCATTACTGATGTTGGAATCTGTGATGTGCACGGTGAAGTTTGTAATTATGTGCCTTAGGATCCAAGAGATACCAAGAAGTATGAATTTTGCAGAATTCTTGTCCAACCTCCCTGCTCATTTCTAAATTTTCTACATAAAAATCTATAAATATACTATATACTTGTAGCAAAATACATTGTTTTCCTTCCTTGAATAAAAAAAAGAAAACTGATGTTGTAAACTGTAAATTTAAAGCAAATGACAGACGTTCAGGAGACAGCAGGTGATGAGCTGAAAAATGAACAAATATCACTTGAACTTGACTGAGCGTAGCAGGTAATTAACACATTAATAACTCCAGCGTTGGTTTGAAGTTCAAGTCCATTTGTCAAGTGCTCTACATTTAAACCATTAGCATGCTGTACAGACTGCTGTGCACTTGTCCCTTGGTGAGGAGTCATCTAAAGGTGAAAACACACCTTACAACAGGATTAATTTTTTTAAAAAATTTATTTTTATACCCATAAGCTACAAAAAGAGGTTTTTTTTTTAAAAAAGAAACTAAAAGAAAATCATCAGCTTAATCATTACAGGTCATTAATATTTAACGTAAGATCTTTTTTATAATTAAACATTAAACTTTAATTCCTTCTTTAATATGTTAACCGGGAGGGACTAAAGACTACCATGTAAGTGTCTTGATTAATCACTGAGCAGGAAATGCACTTACAAATTATACTATCATTAGTCATCTCGTTCTCAGTTGTGCCTGGAAATACATCAATGTGAGCTGGAAGGATTTTCTATTTTAAAAAATGTGATTCTTTTCTTAACAATAATGTTTCAGCATAAGGATAAAACCGAGGTGTCTCTCAGTTGGCTGCATGCCTTGTTTGTGATTCTCTGTCTGTGTGTCAGCCCAGTCGGCAACAAGTCAAATAGATGCAACTGATTAGTGTCGACAAATTAATTAGCTGTACTTATTGATTTTCTCTTTTTAAGATCAAACTCACTTTCTCTCAGGTAATATGTGCTTTTTTCCTGCATTATTGCTTAACCGTACAGACATTGCACACACTGATACAAAAACAGTGATTAATGTTTTGCTTTTTGAGATCTTTTAGCCTACCTCGTCTTTCCCACTTCTCTTCAAAACAGGGAAGTTTTGTTTGAACACATCAAGTCTACATAAAACACTGCAGAAACATAAAATGCCATTTGTGTGACCATCAGACCTTTCTGCTGCTCTCAGTTCAAGAGTTTTAATACGATTTTTTTGCACCATAATATTTAGTCTGCATTCCTGTCTGCCTCCAATTTAATATGATGTTAAGAAGTGAAAGACATATATGGTTACCATAGTGATCCTAATGAGCCACCAGTAGCAGCTTTAACATTTCTTTTGATTTTGGCTTTGATTAAACATCTAATAAATTCATATATCAAAACAGGAGCACTGTATCTCAGTTTAGGTTTAAACAAAGTTGATGTTGGAATTTTGTGCAGTAGTTGCATTGACACCTTTCAAAAAAGAAATCCATACATAACTACAAAATGCACAGTTCAAAGTTCAGTTGTCAAATTTCTGTTTTCATAAAATGTCAAATATTTGAAGCTCAGATTAGCACACCAACCCTTTTACTACAGGCACCAATTGTTGTGATATCAACAGAATGTAATTTGCCATTTTCTCTCAGAAATCCTTCCCAGAAGAAAACGCCATCTAGATAGCAGCATCTGTCGCTTCAAGACCTGTAAAAATCATTCAGCACTAATGGCTCCTTCACAGATGTGCTATCCATGCCTGCAGTAACAACCCCCGCACCCCCCAAACAAACAGATGCCAGCTTTTGAATTGTCCTCTGATTTGCAAAAACAAAAATAATTTCTTGTGCAAAAAAAATACAACTGAGATAAAACATATAATTTATCAGATCAGTTTTTAATTTTAATGCATGACAATAGCTTGAAGCACAAGGAAAGCTGCACGTTTTTTTTGCACTGATGAGGTCACCTTGCATTTGTAGAAGCTGTAATAAACAGTGCTCACTCTCAGTTGTATTTTACAAAAGAACATTAGTCATTAATTACTTACATTTTTAAATAATTTTACTGTTTAGCTGATTTTCACACCAAATCCTTTAAATCAAAGCTGCAGACGTGCCCCCACCTTGAAGCAAAATTAAGATTTAAAATTGTAAAATCTAATGTGAGTAAACTTTAACAACATGTGTTGGATCTCCAGCAGTCATGATGAACTTCAGTTGACATGAAAGGCCAGTAAAGAGTTTAGGGTCAAGAAGATTATGGAGACTAACTTCATGACAGGCTTAGTTGATGATGCCAGAGCTTAACTACATATGAGGGGATTAATTATGAGACCCATACATATAGAGCCTAAATAAATGATTGCAGGGTTAATTGCAGTGTTCTAAGCTTTGGGTAATGGACTGTATTTCTCTAATGATAAAGCATGAGCTCCTCATCCAGTTCCTTTTTTTGTTTCTGGTTTTACAGCCCAGATCTCCACACTGCTTTTGATTTCACAGTTCTTTCTACGATTAGCAAACCAGGGGGAAACGCTCTCCTTTGTCTCATAATTAGCATAGTTATTAGATATGTTTCTATGAATATCATTATGGCAAGGGAGTGAATTCAATGCTTTGGGCAAACATTGCTGAGAAACAGTGCTGCAGGGAGTCCATCATCATGACTGTGGTGTCACTACAGGAATAAAACCATGACAAGAAGAAAAAAAAGACGGTTTTCTTAAACAGAATACCAAATCCTGCTTTGGCAGCTTGAGGGCATTTATTTCTCTGATAATACCGTAATGTGGTCAGTCTTCAAGTCCTTTGGGGTGCGTTGTGTTTTGGTGAAAGATTTTTGATTATAATTAATATGGCTCAATGATCCATAAAATTAAATTACATTTACGAGTTACCTGTTGTTAATTTCTGCTGGAAAATAATTAAATGTTTACAATTTTTTTTAAAACACAAGAAACAATTGTTTTCTACTTAGGACATGTTTCCTATTTAACAGGACATGGACCCTTTTCACATTTTTGCTATTTTTTTCTGTGAATTGAAATTGTTGGGTATGAAAATGTTCAGAGGTTGCAGATTTGCCATATTTAAATAGCTAAATAGCACAATAAAAAAAGAGATTCTGTAGTGTTCCTCAGAGTTCCTGTTCTAATCAACAATTTATATGTCTTTATTTCCATTCACTTAAAAGAATATCAATGCCGGTAATTAAAATGTAAATGAATAGAAGAGGAAGAATTTGACACTGTTCTTGCAGAAGAATGCTGAAGTCATCAATTAAGTAGGCTGTTTGTCTGAAACAAATTTAACACATTTGCAGTATAGAAGGGTTTTTTTAAACAGTACAAAAAAGAAAGCTCTAGGGACAAATTATTACTTGAAGTCTATTTTTTACTGAATGAAAGTGTAGCCTTTGTGACAATTCAGACAGATCAGAAATACATCATGCTAAACCACCCACAGCTACAGTTACAGGGCCTTTAAAGATGGAGGGAAAAGTTAGCTTAAGTTTTTGATAGTAATATAAAGTGAGAGAAGTTATCATTTATTTATTTATCAATTCATTATTTTTAAAAAGTACACTCATTCTTCACTAGTGTTGCTCTTTTCCTTATCTGCTTAAAGGGGGCGCCACACAGGGTGGCTGCGTGCCCGCAAGTACAATATTACCTATCTGTTATGTAGGTGTGTCTAATCCTGTAATATTGTACTGAAACTGAATTTCCCCTCTGAGGGATCAGTAAAGGTAATCTCATCTCAAAAGCACAAGGTAAAAGCTCAGTTGGTAGAGTGGCCGTCTGGCAACGGGAGAATTGCCGGTTCCCTCAGCGTAAAGGTTATATGGTTTTGTGTGTGCTCATTGTCAGATCCTCTGTTTATCTCTATTGGTTCCTGATCATACTTTGCTCTGTTTAGACACTAACCTGAAGTGATTAAAGTTAAAAAAACAACCTGCTTTTCCAGATTTAGGTCCTATCTATGACTAACATTAGGAGCAAATGACCTAATGTTATTGTTTACTGCTTTGACAACATCTGAAAGTCCAGATTACAATCATGGTTCATAATGAGCTGCTTACTCTCACTGCAGCTCTCCTCCTAGACAGTAGGTGTCACTACTGAGAATACAGTTTTGCTATACAGCTGAATTGATGCTACAATAGGTTGTGAGGGAAATAAATTCTTGCAAGTTAATTAATCCAATTTAAACTTCTTAAAAATATTTCAAGCATTAGAATACGGTATTGACATCCAATAGGAACAAAACGGTGAAGCTAAATTAAAACATGCACCCCCTACAAGTTTTAAGTCCCGCCCCTTTATGTAAACTAATGGAATGATTTTCTGACAAAAAAATGAAAATATACCAGTGCTGCCAACTCTAGAGATTTTGTTATAGGGAGTTTTTAGCAACTCTTTTTCAAAATTACAGTTGGCAACAAATCTAATGTTTCTGATGTTTTCAGAGACTTTTGGTTTTCATCGTTTTTATTCTTCACAACAAGCAGCAGGAAAAGTGTGAAAAGTCACAGAATGAAGAGCTCTAAAATGAGCAATTAAGAACTTATCTCACAACATTGAGCACATGTGAACATTAAAAAAGTTGTTTTCTTAAATGGTTCTTAAAATCTGTCTCATTCATGTTTCTTTATCTTGTTTATGAGAAATAAAAAGTTCCCCAAGCATTAAAATATGTATCAATACATACTTAAAATACCTCACAAGTTTAAAGAACTCAACATAATTATTTGACATCACTGCCGTTATTAAGGTGGATCCTGAGAATGCTTTAAAAGCATTTATAACTTTGCATAGGACACAATTTAAAGCTAATGTGCCTGACATAAGTAGGAAACTGTCGGTGAACTTTAATCACAGAAAAATGGGCGATGGGAGGTGTTGTGTTGTAAATGGAGGTGTTATTACAGCAGATTGCTGAGGCTAAAGCTTGTCGCCCCTCCACCTGCTCACTGCTGCTTTATGGAGCACAGAAAGCCTCCTCACCTCTAATGGCAGTTTACAGAACGTTTACCCACAACCCTCAAGTGTCATAATTTGCTCTAACCACCACAATTATGTCATTTATTTTTTAAGGCATACAGTATATTAAATGGGAGCAACTTTACCTTTCATTGCAACTGGTAATGGTTGTCGAACAAAAGCCGTGGCTGAATTGTTACTTGACTTGGCTTAAAGCGTACAGTGACCCCGATACTGTGTGTGCACACAAGCAGGGCAAATGTTTCTCTTCTAACAAAAGATGTAAACAACCAGGTGAACAAAAGACAGAAACACATCAACTGATTATCAGACGAGTGCTGACAGTTTACAAGAAGTAATTTAAAAAGTAACATAACTGTTCAAATCTCAGCTGCTTGTTGGTAAAAGGTCAACAATAAGAACTGTTGCATGTCTGTGTGTGAACACTGTTTTTTTCCTCTTTTTTACAAACATTTTTAGAAGTTAAAATCCAGACACGTCCATAGAACAAGGAGTTTGTTCCTTCAGCTTAGATAATTCATAATATATTATGTCTCTTAATAAGTAAACAATGTGTATTTAGTCAAGAATAACATCTAATTAGTGGTTTAAAGAATTCAGATAACCTAGATACTGTTTACAGCACCATGCATAATAATGCATAATGCAGACATTGAACCCAATTTATTAGTATAAGTAAAATAATTGATATTTAATTTCCTTATAGCCTATTTGAACAATTCTTCATTATCTGACATGAGCTGCTTCAAGAGAGATCTGACCTCTTTGCAAGTTGTCAGGCAAAAAATAAGAATCTGCTTTTTAAAATATTTTCAAAAATGGAGGACTTATCAAACTATTTTAACTTCAGATGTTTTAAAGTATATGTGTATGTTCAAGACTTTTATTGTGAAGGATTGAAGGAAGTTACTTGAGTTTTGCTGTGGATGCTGCAGCAGAAGTAACAAAAAGACTGCGCCTCATATTAATAAAATATCTTGTTTTGTAGGCTGCATGGTGGCGCAGCTGGTTAGCACTGTTGCCTCGCAGCAAGGAGGTCGTGGGTTCGCGTCCCGGCTCTGCGGCCTCTCTGCGTGGAGTTTGCATGTTCTCCCCGTGCATGCGTGGGTTTCCTCCAGGTACTCCGGTTTCCTCCCACAGTCCAAAGACATGACTGTCAGGCTAATTGGGCTGGTAAATTGTCCTTAGGTGTGAGTGGGTGTGTGGTTGTTTGTCTCGTTCGTCTCTGTGTGGCCGTGCGATGGACTGGCGACCCGTCCAGGGTGTCCCCCGCCTCTCGCCCCTTGACCGCTGGAGATAGGCACCAGCTCCCCCCGCGACCCTCTGTGGAGGACTAAGCGGCTACAGAAAATGGATGGATGGATCTTGTTTTGTTTTTTAGTTTACTATATAGTTAATACATTTGGGTTCTGGAGCAAATTGGGATTTGCTTCTTGGGCGATTCTTTAAAAGGCCTGCTTTTGACATTTATCTAGAAATAGAATTTGAACATTATCTTCATATTTCATACTTTATTCTTGAAGTTCCCTTTGACTTTTTAGTTCTTTGATGTGGCAAATGTGCACCTTAATAAAAATGTACTTTGCAAGACAAAAACACTTAGATATACAGTGGATGAACTTTGGAGTAATATCAATTCTAGATGGCTGAAACAGCTAACAAAATGTCCATAACTTTGTCAGTTTTACAGATACTGAGCTAAAATCTGGTGTATATGAGTTGAGAGTGATTATAACTAACTAAAAACTATGTGCATTATAACTTAATGTGACTGCTTGGATCATTTGAGGTGTGTTTCTGTGAAAGGAACATGTGTGTGATGTTGATGAGAAGGTTTACAACCAGGAATGGAACAGATAAATAAATCCAGGGTCCATGGTGACTACTTTACTTGCTGCACTTGTCCTCAGTCTGCTTGTAAATTTCAAATTTCTACATGCAAACACACACACACCTCATAAGCACATGCTGAGAACCCACGACTGAGCTCTGCACTTCATCCTCAGCGATACAGAGGATCAGAGCACAGCCAGACTGAGTAACACCCATGAAAAGCAGGGGGCCTTTATGCATTTTCTTGATCCCTTATTCTCTCTCCATTTGCTTTCCCCTCCTCCTGCCATGACAGCACAATTAGCCATCAGACACACAATGGGGAGGCATGTCCCCTTAGCTGCAGCCTGCTCCCTCAGACCTGTACATCCTAATGGGGATTAGAATGGAAGTTAACATGAATGCAGAAGTCCTCCAGGAGCCTCTAATTCTATTCTGTTCGGTGCCACTTTTCATCTGAGTCCATTCACAACCATGTGTCTGAGCACAAGGTGTAATCCTCTTAAATATCAAAGGTGGACAAATCATATTAACTTAGACATTGCTTCCCCAGGCCTGAGGGCACATTATGCACTTGACACAGAGCCCCAAAGTCACCATCTGCTCCACTTTCTAACCTGCCTGCTGCGACTGCAAAGAAGGTGACGCTCTGCCACTAAACTCTCTCATTTTGTTTCTTCTTTTGCAAATTCAACATAATTTACACTCAAAAATGGGATCCGGGATTTATTTTAATGCTAGATACAAAGTATTTCTATGTGTCAGTCTTTCAAGAATGAAGCTGGGAATGGGGTCAGAATCCATGGAATACCAATGAATGCTGCATTATGTTCTTATTACTCAGGTTATATATGGACACTTGTGCAACCAGCTTCTCTTCCACTTGAATTTTATCAACCTTCTGCTGCCCTCTCAATGAGACAACAACCCCACTCTGACATGAATTAGCCCCAGATCGACTGATACGTCTTTACCCGGGGGAATTTATCTTCACAGAGGTCCCTGGCTTCTCTCATCCTTCGCTCTCTCCCCCCCCTCATCACTTTTGCCTCCGGTAGGTTTTCTCGTCCTTGTCGCTCAACTGTCTGCGAGACGTCAAGCTTTCTCTTTGTCAGACAGACAGCTGCCGGCGATGGCTGATGGAGTTATTTGCAACAAATGTGCAAAACATGACTGATGAGAAAAATGTCATCCGAGGTAGTGAAAAATGCCAGGGTGCTGAGGATGGAGACGAGAGGTCCATTTCCATTCATCACATCTACTGACAGATGATACCAGTTCTCATTTTCCATCCTTCTGTACTGTGTCCCTCAGCTCATTATTGCACCACATCCTCCACAGGTTGATTTATTCTCCGCTTGAAGTCAATATTTAACACCTCTTGAGGTAACAATGTGTGCACTTGAATGGTTTGGACCAAATCTTAAATGCACCAAGAAGAAAGGAGCTCCAAGTAAGGTAACGCTGTCTTTATCGTAGACACAAACCTTTTCCACAGCATGTGATGACAATGCTTGAACATGGATTGATGAAGTTTATCCTCTTTGAAAATAAGTTGAATCTGAGATGAATACATTTTTTCTGGGAGGAAAATCAGATTGAGAACATTCAAATAGTTTGTCCTTAAACAGACATACAAAAAATGGAATTTGATGCCAAAAAGTACCAAAATGCCCCCTAGCGGTGGGTTTCAGGACAAGTTTTAAATCCTGCTTCCTCCCTGTTTAAAAATGGGGCATTTTCCTTAAACCCCCCTGCAAAAAAAATCCACTTGAGATGTTTTTTCTGGTGTTTATTTTGTTAATTTACATAGTACTTACCATGCTGCTGCATGCTCAAATGTTCATTATTTTAATATGTTTAGCTGTAATTGGCTACCTGAGGCTTAAAAATGTCATAATTGTGTGCAAGTGAGTTCAGCTCATTACTCTGGCTTCAAAAAGCCAACATGGAAGTGCCTATGGAAGATCATAGCCTCATTTTTCAACCACAGAAAAAGGCAGAGACCCTTTGATACCTTATTTATATACACAGTCAAAAATAGGGGTACAGAAGAGGTACGTTTTGTCCCTTAGTGTACAATTTAGTCTTTTGTACCCTCTAAAGCAATTTTCTTTACTACAAGGTCTCTATTTGAACCTTTCAGGAGCCTAAAAGGTACAATATTGTTCCCAAGTAGTAAAAGGTACATATATACCGTATATATACATACATGTGTAGCCTCACCAAATAGGCTACATCCTCTGACCTTTGACCTCTGTTGACCATCACAACAATAATCCATCTTTTTCCCAATAACTTGGAATACAATCACTCTTGGATTATGTTTTAACCTGAATCAAGATCCCTACAGGTGTCCTACTGTCCACTTTCAAGTGTCCATCTCCCAGATGACCTTAACTGGACACTAACTGGTCTAATAAAACACTCTCTGTAAAGAGCCTCTTCTGTAACACCACAGACTGGTGTTCCAACTGTAATCTCTTGTTTACAGAACTTTTGCTGGTAGTGTTTCTGCTCAAGGACATTTGCCCTCTCACACACTCACACTCCAAGTGTTATAATGCTTCTCTGCTATGTCATGCATTTTCTACCATTATAATGTGAGTCTTAACGGGCGGAAGTCATGTGAGTTGGTAAACTCCCTCACAGTTCCTATACCCAATCAGAGCTATTCACAACTCCACTAAATCAGTTCTGATTAGTACACTTAATATCTTCTGATTGGTTAAAAGTAAGATAACCCTTCTCAAAAGTAATATTCAGTTCCGGTACAAGTCAGTCTTGTCTTGTCGAGTCTCACTAGTCTTGTCTTGTCCAGTCCTCATACAGTCTAGCTTAGTCTTGTCGAGTCTTGTCGAGTCTCAGTCTTGGTCTGAGCTACAGCCTGAATGCAGCCTGAGCTGCTATGCTGCTATCTTAGCTGAACCTTCATCAGCTTTGAACAAGGCCTTGAGAGACCTGCCTCTCGTCTCTCCCTCTCGTCTCTCCCTCACCACGGGAAAGATCAGAAATGACTTCAGCATGCCTGCTGAAATGTCTCCCTTGCTGACCGGGACGTATCCACGGACTGTCCGGCGAGGTCCTCGGCGGCCACGCCCTCCAGGACCACCACGCAGAGTCTGGGGACTCCAGCCTCAGCTCGTGGAGAAACCAACGCCTGCCAGATCTAGGAACGTCCACCTTTCAGTGAGCGAACACCACTTTCTGATCGAGAGGTTTGCTTTGATAAAGCTTAATTCTTCCAACTAAATTAAGCCAAAACTAAATCCCATTCCAAACTCAAATTAGTCCTAAATTGACTCTTAAAGTCACAACTAGGTTAACTAAATTAGCTAACTTCCCTAGTCATTAAAACATATGCTACGGTCCGTTAAAACTCACAATTAAACTATCTTTAACATCAACATGTTTAAGAATATTAATTGTGTTTACATCAAACTTTCAAACTGTCTTATCTGTCTGTGTTCTTAGGTTTTTCAAATTAAATGATTGTTCAATCTTATCTGGTCTCAGTTTACGTTATTAATAAGGTATTTCAATTCACTGTACTCTTTCAAGGAACCTAGAGAAATATTCCCGTTCAGACACTAAAAGAGTGATAGTGTCAAAGGTCACCCTTTGGATAAAACTAACAAAACTCCATTAGTGTTCTTACGGAAGGTGTAGAATAAACCCCAGGTTTTATAACGCTACACATGTACCATTCATTTCAACTCCTGCAGTACATGAGCCATTAAAATCAAATGGTTAAAAGGTATGAGATACAAGCTGAATAGATGTTTTAGATGTTTATTTTTCCATATTTTATACAACACTGAAACTAAATAATAATAATATATTATAATTTTACATAATAAATTTTGGGACTGTTTTCAGCAACAAATCTGCACACAAAGTCTGACTGTTAGAGTCAGCCTTCAATGTTCTGACAGTAAATTAAATTAATGTTTGAAAAAAGTCTTCTTTTTTTCTTCAGGTTGCTTTATTGTGAAGTAAACCTGAACAGAGATAACAAAAGGGACATACAGTACAGTATATGTCAATGGTTTAATCAGTAAATATTCAGGAGGACGTCGACTATAGCTGGATTATAAGATGCAGGTCGTATTTTTCATAAGACATGGTGGAAAACAAAGCAGAAATAAATATTCGTAGTTTATTGCATAGAAGAAAATTTTATATTTAAACACTTTCTTACATTTTCAAAAACATAAAATTTGTTTTAAAGTAGCAAGAAAATAAGAATGTGTCCTCTGAAGAAGGCCTCAGAACCTTCAAATAGACTCAGACTCAAACTGCTTTCTGTCAAATCAAAAGCAAACTGCAGATATTCTGTGTTTCTGTGGATGAATTCAGCAATGTTGTCATCGCAGCTTCTTCTCAGATGATCTGGAGAGGATGAGTCAGTATGATGAGCTGTCACAGCACACATTAGGACCATCCGACTTCAGGAACGGAGAGAATCAACTAAGTACCGAACAGATGCTGAAGAACAAGTCACAATTTGTGAATAATAAAAGTTTTAGATTTTAGATGATTTAGAGTCAATTATAAAAGTTGAAAATAAACACAACTTGTGTATGTTCGTGTGAACATAATCAGATGTACTTGTGCAAAAAAAATGGCTAATTTCAAGACAGATATTAGTGCAGTCGGTGTTTCCGTACTTGTTCAGGTTTACGAGCTCTTGAGAATAAAAGCTGGAGATAATGTTCTGAAGATTCTTCTCAGACTGATACGAGCAGCAGGTTGAGGATCCCTCAGAGACAAAGCTGATTTCCCATGAATGAGTTTTTTTTCCCCCATTCTTTTGTCTTCACTTTGTATGAAAGGCACTGAGCTCTTGAAGACACAAAAGAAGCCAAAATCAATACACAACACAACACCCAAAGATCCAACACAAAACACTTCAATCAGAGCTTGTTGTTGCTTTTATTTCCTCCAAATCAGCTGTGACCTTAAAATGGTTTCATCCTGCTATTGTTCCTTCAGCTCCCCTCAGGGAATAAGAGACAAACAATCTTGAATTTCATTGATCTTCCAGCTGCTAAATGAACAAACAAACAAATAAATAAATAAACGAGCACTTTGGTACTTAAACATCTGGTTTGTCGTTGTTAATCTCATGATCTGAAAAGTCTGGATAACATTCACAAAATACTTGATATGGGGAACTGGACTAAGACTCATTTTAGCACTTTTCTCTGTGAATCCCTGATTTGTGCCATTCTTGACAGTAAAACGTCCTTCAGTCCAGAACTGCAAGATCTAAAACACCACTCTCCCTCCTCAATGGGCCTTAATACAGCCAATACAGACACAAACATAAACCCCCAAATGCACCACATCCTCAAACTACTCCTTTTTTCTTTCCTCTCAGGGGATATTGACCTTGCCAGTTACGTTCCAGTTGGCTGAGCGGAGATGTTGGGACTGTCAAAGGAAATATACAGTCCTGGTGTGGAACCCAGGTGTGCTGAAACAAACTGTTAAATTACTCATTACTCTCATAATACTGCTTTTATGGTTTGCTCATGAGGGTCATGTGTGCAGCCGCCACAGAACGCTCAAAAGGTCTACAGACAGAGACGTGCATGTCGGCTGTCAGGAGGAACACATTAAAACAGCTTCCTGTGTTCCTGTCAGCCACACGTCTGGAAGAGCCCGCTGCAGAGCGGAAACACAAATGAAAGGCAGCAGCAAGGAAACGTCCAGGAAGAGAAATTGTTCTGGATGTGGAAATAAATTGGTAAAAGAGATTTCTTTTCTTTCTCTGTTAAAGAAACAGTTTCCTGTAGGCTAAAGTTAATGCAGCCTACCAAAATCCACCAGATCAGTCACAAATCAGGAGTTTATTTCTTGAAATCATTTTTACATTTCTTATTTTAGACCACATGCTTTTTGTTCTGCATCCTCACTAAACTTGCAGCTGAGCGCATATTGATCTGTATGTGTTGACTGGGCTGGAGGCAGGGCCAGTGGGAGGAGTGGGCAAATCTAACGGCTTTTTGATGCAGATAAATGGATTACAGATGGCCCACTCAATTTATTTAAATGAGCTATAAAAATAGGGGAGGGTCTATCAGTATGGTTGCAGCTGCAGCATCTCCGCACAACCAGGATGCTTCAATCTGCCCACTGGCCACGCGTATTTTACATGCTTGTATGTCAATTTTCTTAAACATGCATGTAGAAAAATAACGTTTCTGTAATTACCTTGGTCATTTGAGTTGACTCCTTCTGTCAAACCTGAAACTCTTAGAGTGCATGTAAATCATTTTGGATTAGTTTTTGATTTTATGCACATTTTCATAGACAAAAACAAAAAAAAGTGAAAGATTTGCTGACAGACCGAATTCTGCAGCCAGGTAATTTTAACTCGTGTTGTAATGAGGGATTTTTTGCCATTTCAGTGTAAAAGATCAATACAAACCATTAATGCACAAATGAGTATAAAACCACAAGAACACAAAGGGTAATGCAAGAATATCCTCCATTGTAAACAGCCTTGGGTGGTGATATTACAAGTCTCTAAGAACCATGGACCTAGACGCTATATGACTGAGGAGATAATCCTCCTCATTCAGCCATCTCAGTCTGCAGACAATGTCCTGGAGGTAAGAGCTGCCAACACATTCCAAACAATAACGTTCGACCAGAGTAAATTGTATTTACCCACGTCTCACCTTTAACATTACGCTGGAAAAGGAGCCCAAATGCGATTATGCACATGAAGAATTAATCCGGAGATGAGCACGGGGTAATGCATGGTAATTATCCAACAGGATATTCTTACATGCCGATTAGCATATCTGGGAGGCCAGACAAGGATGGGAGGGTAGTCTGAGAGGAAGGAAAGGACACAGCTGCTGATAAGAACCTGATTTTTTAAATTTTTTTTGATAAAACGTGGATAGTCTGGCTACAGGCAAGTAGTCTCTCCATTCTCTCTGTTCTTCTCTATCTTATGTGCACAGCATCTGATGAGTTTGGATGTGCACACACACACACACACACACACACACACACACACACACACACACACGCACACACACACGCGCACACACACGCACACACAAGAAACTAGCAGTCTAACCCAGAGAGAAGTAAGAAAGAAACTTGCTCACCACCTGCAGGGTCACCTGTGTATGTTTGTGTTCCTCTTTTATTTTAAAACAAAAGATTTGTGCAGAATTAATTGCTAGTGAGACTTGAAGACACAATGCACGCATTTGTATTTTAATTCTGCAATAATTTATCACATTTTATATGAAAAGGGTCACAGCAGGGTGACGTTATCAGAGCCAGTAAAGCAGCAGCAACTTTAGGTGACATAATGCAACTTAACTGATTATTCGATCAGAGTTTTTTAAATCAGATGTTTTAAATATTTAGGTCGGAACCCCACTGTGGGTCATAAAGCACCAAGTGTGAAGTCTGGAAAATATCTCCAGAAACCCAATGAAATGGAAAAGAAACATATTGTTAAATGCACATTTTTACCATAATTAGTACAAGATAATAAAAACCTGATGAATGGATGAAAAACACATATTGTTTTTCATTGTGTTTGTGTTGTATTTATACTATATAATTGTTAAAATAGCAATGTTTGTATACTTGAGCTATTGTTAGCTGTGGTCACATGTTTCCATCAGGACTATTTTGTAAAAATGTAGCTAAAAAGTCTTGAAACCTCTGCTCTAAAGTAGGATATGATGACAGACTGGCTGCTCTGTCATCATGTCCACACACCAACATCTCTAAGGTTTACAGAGAATGATTTAAAACAGAGAAAACGTTCATAAAAATGTCTTGCTGATGTCAGAAATCAGAGAAAATGGGCAGACAGGCTGAGGTGATAAAAAGGCCACTGTATTTTTGGCCCTTTAGTAAACTCCACACAGCCTACCTGAGTATCATTGCTGACCATGTCCATCCATTTATGACAGTGGACTCATCTTTTGATGCTACTTCCAGCAGGATAATGCTCCATGTCTCAAAGATCAGCTCTTCTCTAACTGGTTTCTAGAACATGACAAGGAGTCCACTGGATTCCAGTGGCCTCCACAGTCACCAGATCTTCATCCAGTCCAGAACATTTGGGAAGTGATGGAATAGAAGATTCTCATCATGAATGATCAGCCCACAAATCAGCACCATCTGATGCCATCATGTTAAAATGAGCCAGAATCTCAGAGGAATGTTTCCAACATCTTGTTGAATTTATGACATGAATAATTAAGACAGTTCTGAAGGTAAAAGGAGGTCCAACCCAATAATAGCATGGTGTACCTATAACCTGTGAATGTATATAATAAAACATATAAAGTCTTCTATAATGAGAAAATGCTCTATTTTTGTTTTTTGTTTTTTTTTTGTTTGTTTTTTTATTTGTTTTTGCTCCTTAAAATCACATAAAACACATTTCGGACACATTTAAGAAATGCAACTATTTAATTTCACATGTACATTTCACAAAATCTCAAGAGAGAAAAGAGTTCAAACTGATGATATCTAAATGTAAAAACATCAAAGAGGTGCAGCATTTCTTAATGCTGAAAAATGCATTGTTCTTTAATGCAAACTGCATGTTAAACCCAAACATACAGATTTACACCCAATAATCTCCAGGCTTCTTGATTGTCTGCTCTCTAAACCCATTGCATAATGTGACCATGAGCCACTGTATCAATTCTGGGTTCGGTATTTGAGTGTAATCATCCATGTAGTACACCAGCTTGCAGTGAAACGTGGCCTTTTGTGTAATGCCCATCTGTTTAGTGCATTGGGACGAGCCCAGTCCCCCCCCAGAGCTGCAGGAATGAAAGGGGCGAGCATGAGAAGGCCCAGCTGAAGAGACAAGGGTGGGCGGCTGCATCAGGACACAGTCTGCCTCTGAGGCGCTCCTGCAGTCCGCTCTTATTCTAATGCAGCATGTATGACTCCCCTGCCTGCATACAACGCAGAGATCAGAGACTGACAGATGCACAGGGGGAGCAGAACCAGGCCCCTGACACAGGGATCCGGCCTTTCATGCATGCCGTGTCTGTGTTCTCTCCTTCTCTTTTAAGCTGTTTAGCTAATATTTTCCTATTGACTCCACAGTGTACACATTACCCTTCTTCGGTGTCCCCTAGCAGGATGTATCTGAGTGAACACAGATCGATTTATACAGTGGGCTGCCCCGTCTGTGTTGTCCGTGTTCAGTGGCTGGACGGGGCAGCGTGGAAGCAGGTGATAAGCTGCTACGGGCCAGTCGACCCCTTCCAGGGAGAGTCGTGACCCCGCTGCAGAAGTGCTGATTATATCTCACCCAGGTCTGCTCCATCTGGGAATCAAGCCTCTCTCTGCAGCTTGAAACACAACTGAGATCACAGCAGCACATAGGAGGTTAGAAATGTTGAAATAAAACAATAAATTTAGATATATTGTCATGTTTTACATTCCTGTGAAGCATCAGAAAAGTTTATATTAGCTCTTTATGTCTTTTCTGTTACCATAGGATTTATTATGGTTGATCAAAATGTTTAATTTTCCAGATGATGAGCAACTTACTATAACTTAATATTCTAAGTCTTTAGGAGAACATTTTAAGTGTAAAAAAAGCTGTCAGTGAGCCAAAAAGGTAAACAACTGTATAACTCAGTCAAGAGGAGTGAGTTTGTGTCATAGCTGCAAGAATTAAACCTAAAAACACAGAGAAAGGGTGTGTTAGGATTAATAATCTTTTTATAGAGATTCAATTGTAAATAAAATGTGTTAAAAAGTAAAAGCTTCACACAGAGATGCCAGGTGTGCCATGGATTTATTGTGTCTTGATAAATTTGGTGGCATGGAACTAGAAACTTTAAATTTACACCTCACTCATAAAAATTAAAGTTATGAACAATGTGACACGTTCTCAGGCTATGCAAACCATTGCTTGTCATTCTTACCCATTTGGAAAGAGCTGCAGATCACTCACATTCATTTTTTGTGTTCTTTGCATATTTTAACAATTAAATATGTTTTTTTTTCACATTGTCATGGTTGTTGTGTACTTATTATGTTGCAGGAGTACATTTGACATTGCAACACTAAAGTCTTCATGAAGCCTTTTTCCTGCACCAGTCATGTGTCCAATCCAGGTAAAAGACCAACATTTTATTTTTCAGCCTACAAAAATGGACCTGGAACAAACTGTTTGGCAAATTGCTTTTGGTTTAGATTGTTTTTGAAAACGAAGAGAACTATGACATCAACTTAAAAATTTATGAAATATTTTGCAAACAAGCTAGTTGAGTTGACTTCTGTTGGTAATGGTAGCGTTGATGACAACTCTCAGCTAAGCTCCTACAATTATTTAGCTGAATTTCTGTAAAACTGACAGAGTCGTAGCTATTTTATGTTTGCTAACGTCGATCAGCTCACATGATCGTCTTTTATTGGGTCGACTCTCAAATTAATAGGCAGTTTCTGGGGATTTCATTAAGGTCTGTCCAGGGATTCATGAGGTATTTTGCTAACACTAAAAAACAAATGAACACACCATCTCCTTTCACCTTTTGGCGGTGGGCAATAAAACTCTCCTTTCTGAGCAGCAGAGGCATAAAGCAGCTGATCTGATTGTGAGAAACCCAGCATGTGCAGCGTGAACGGCAGCCCTTTTCCCCGAGCAGGTCCATATGCCCCCAAGCGCCAACAACCGCCCCATTTGCTACCTTTAAACTCACACACAGGCACGCTTCTTTTTATCGAAGCAGCCTGCATCCCCCCCACTCCTGGCCCACACTCGTGATAACTGACAGGAGCTGCATTGATGAGCACAATGCTTGGGCCGGGCAGCTCAGCTGTCTTCACTCCCCACTTGACACCAGTTTGACCTCATGTGACTTGTCCTCCCTGCAGGCTGCTCTGCTGGAGTCTGGTCTGTTCGTCTATCTCCTTTACACACACACACACACACACACACACACACACACACACACACACACACACACACACACTACTCCAAGGCAGGACAAACACCTATGGGAGCATCCTGAGGTCAGCCAGGTTAATTCGATTCAAACTGAAGATGAATTCTTTGTGAATCATGTAAAAATAAAGGAGCAGGAAAAGCAAATGCTGTTGACGTTTATGGATGCATACTATTTAGATGTGCACTAATGTTTATACTTGATCATTTAACACCTCATGAATCAAAGTGTTAATGTTTGTTTCTTTCTTTTTGTGTGTCCAACACCAGACTTTGTGTTTCATATGTTAATAAAAAGAATTCATCAAAAATAAAAATGAACATATGAAAATCAAATCCCTGCATTCCTTGAAGGACTCCATTCATACCAGAGTTTGAAACTAAGATCCTCTTATGTTTAAAAAGTGATGGAGCCATGCCAGTGTGGCCAAATCTTGATCAAATATACACAAACTCGTGCAATAAAACAAGATCTCTGTCAGTACTAAGAGTATATGTTGGAGATAACTCTCAGATACTTTAACTCCATATTTTAGCTCAGTATCTGTAAAATTGACAAAGTTGTAGCTATTTTTGTGTTTGCTAAGGTCAATAAGCGGTGGCAGCCATCTTGAATGATCAGTTTTTTAAGAGTTTCATGAAAATCTGTCCAGTGGTTCAAACGGTATTTTGTTACCAGCTGATACAGTATGGCTGACTCCAACTTTCTTCTTTCTCCCGCTCAATATCTGTAAAGTCAATGGGCTTTTTATTTGCTATGGTTGATTATCTTGAGTTTATATAAGCTAAGTTGTATCAAACTGTGCAGAATGTATAGCTCTGAGTGAGTCAAGGTGCAGCCATTAACTCCCATAATGCAGTAGCAGCATCAGTGTGAGTGAGAGTCAAAGCCTCGTGTTAGCTCTCCTCCCAGTGGGGCCGAACACCCCGAGGAAACCCAACAGAAGCTGATGGTATGACACAGGAGTTGAGGGGGGCGGGCCGCCATCGCTCCCCTCCACCGTACTGCTCTTTTACAACTTTTACAAAATAGCCTTTTAATTTGCTGCAGCGTCTGGGTTGTCTGCATTGTGCTGGCATCAATCACCATCATCACCGGGGCCTCGGGGCACCCCTGTCCCTTGGGCCCTCTCACCGAGCGGCCCCTCAGGCTGATCACGCTGCTCTCATATGGGGTCGTTTCCCCGCTCCACGCTCTCGCTGCCTCACACTCATGCATACAAACAGCCTGGCACTGTTATAACCTCACTGCTATCAACAAAACTGTCATTTTAAACAGTTTTTGATCATCAGGAAGATAACGGGGACATAACCATCACACCATTAAAGCGCTGATTTCACCCACTCAGAAATGATTGATCGTCATGGCTTAGAGGAACAACTCACCATAAGCTGAACTCATTACTTCATATCCACATTACACACATGGGAGTTTTCACAGAACTACGTTTTTAGTTTTGATGCTCGTAACCTGATTCAAATGGCGTCAGCTTAACCTGTCACTGATAATCTATAGCTGCTAGTGCGATCTGAAATGGATGATTTGGTAATTCAAAACAAAGATGTCAGGGCAGATTTCTGGTTTATTATCAGTCTACAGTGGTAATCCTAGAGCTTTGTGGCAGAAACAATAAGTTTCTTTGCATCCTCTTAGAATGAGTGAAGTGAGTGTGCTGCAAACGTCATGCCAAGCTGGTCCACTTCTCTGCTAAAAATATGAACGCTTTGAGGTCAGTTGGCTCAGAGTGGAGAAGGTACAGATGGTCCTCTGTTAAGAATCATGAACTTTGTTTAAAACTGGCCTCGGACAGCTTTGATTCTTCACGTGTTAATAGATGTTTTTAGCTTAATAGCAAAGGATTGATTTAGTCAAATATAAAGGTTGTGAAGCGAAGCTTTGTTTCATTAAAAGTTTATGAAAAAAATAGAGAAATGCTCAC
The DNA here is from genome assembly GCA_006937965.1 of Callopanchax toddi. Taxonomy (NCBI): domain Eukaryota; kingdom Metazoa; phylum Chordata; class Actinopteri; order Cyprinodontiformes; family Nothobranchiidae; genus Callopanchax; species Callopanchax toddi. The sequence continues at coordinate 2,647,446 of SSNR01000044.1, read as the reverse complement.
TGGATGAATCTGCTGAAGCAGTTTGTGATGAAATGAAAATGTCAAGCCTCCTTGACTTTTAATATTATTTTTTTTTATAGAAAATGATTGTTTACTTTTAAAGTTTTTGAACTCTTTCATGCTCACGCAACAGCAAATCCCTCAAGTTTCACGTCATTTACATGTCTACATAATTATGTTTGCATTTAATGAATATAAAAATTCAAAATATGGATTTTTTTTCAAAAGATAGGGTAGTAATTATTTAGAAACATCATGTGATATCTAGAGTATTGACATAGATTCAATTTATTTCTAAGTGGTGATAAAAAACCAAAAAGTGAATAAACATGACCAAAGTATTTGGATATATTTTATAGTCAAAAGATAATTTCCTAATCATTATTTATTTTATAGGATGTTCATGTTTATTGATGATATTTTATTTCTGTGTAAAAACCTGGAATATAAGTTCTAAATGCCTGTTTCATTCCATGGTAGTATTACAATAAACCAAAGAATAAACCATGAAGAGACACTTCTATGAAATAACCACAAATCACAGCATCAAATTTCACTCTTGTACTAAATAACGTAATAACTTCAAGTTCAGCTTGAGTGGGGCTTCTTTGATGATGTGAATCATTATCATTTTCCTCATGCTACTTTTATTATTTCTTATATATTGTTGTTTATACCTAAAATACTTACTGACAAGTAAATTCCTTCATATTGGCAACACTTTGCATCTTTTTATTACACAGTTACACAATTATTATTTAACTCCAAGCAGAGATCTAAAGTGACACAAGAATGAAATATTTCCTTCTGATTCGTCTTTTGACTCTTTCTGCCTCTTTTCAACAAAAATCAACAAAACAACTCAAACAAAAAGAGATATTTTTAACTCAAGTTTTTGTGCTGTTTGCTAAATTTCCATCTTAAAATGTTTAAACAACAGAGAATAAATGAAAGAAAATAACAGTGAGAACACAAAGTGTTCATAGGTAACAACTTCTTTTTTAGAACTGAGTCCCAGTCTTTAAGCCAGATGGTAAGCATGCTGTTTATGTTCTGATGTTATATTCTGTTAGAACAATGGAGGCCCCTGAGCTCCTCTGAGTGTTAGCAGAAGAGCCGAAGTCATCCTGTTTCACAGCGAGGAGCTCAATAAGCTGCCAGACATCCTCCTCCTCCTGCCATATTGTGTGCTGCCAGGTATTTTCCTGCACTCTATAACTTTCCTCTTCCACTCCTGCCTAATCAGTTTTAATTGACTTTAATTAGCATGTAGTAATTAATTTTGTTTTCTACAAATTATTTGTGTGACTGATCCCAGTGGGTGGCCTTGTTCATCTCGTTAGGGCCAATTAGCTGCAATTAACAAACACTAATGACATGCTTTTTCTCATTCCAAAACAAACAATGCACACGCTGCCAGATTCCTGCACAAAGACCTCGCGTGTGTTTGAATGAAGCTGGGGGGGAGCTTTAGCTCTCACCTCAGACACATAAACTCACTAAGAAGTTCAACTCAATGTGTTTGCCTTAGCTGATCTGCAGGTTTGCAAAGGGAATCAAGATGTCTTGGCCCAGAGGTCTTGGGTGAGAGATCCTTGCTGGATCCTGAGTTTTGCATTTCTCAAACACTCTCTCCTGCACAAAGAGAGCAAAGAAAGACTAAAACCATGAGTGTCCAAAGCCTCCTAAGATGTGCTCCAGATTACTAATTACAGACACATCAGCTTTCTTAAGATAACTACAAGTTCAACTGACTCATTAGCCTGTGAGGAAATGGAAGGAATGTTTCTAACTTGACAGAGCTTTTATTATTCAGGATTCTTCCCTCTTGCAAAAGATTATCTTAAGCAAATGTATTCAGATGAATTTTTCTTTTAAAAAATGGAGCCAATTTTCTCGTGACAACACATTTGTAAAGTGACTTTTGGAATCTGTTCTTCCTGTGAGAGTCAGTGACTGAATGGATGAGTAACTGATAAGTGTCAGTCTGTGGCACTAAAGGCCGAAATTTGTAAGATTTGCATTTTTGAACAAAAGAAATTAAAAGATTTTTTGTACAGTATCTGTGCAGCAATTAGTTTTGATATTTGTTGAAAATTGTTTGAAAAGGGTTGATAGATCAAAATGTTCAATTTAGATAAATACATTTGATCAAATTTAATTAATTGCAAATAGTTTACCTTCTGGGACAATGAGCTTTTGTTTGATGTGCATGTTTTATTGTTGTTATTTCCCATTTGGAAATTATTTGGAATTAACCCTAACCCTAATAAGCAATCAAACAAAAATTCAAATTAAATGCCAATAAAACATTTTAACAATTACAAAATAGAAATGTCAACATTGACAAACTCTTCAGAATAAGGAAAAAAGATGAACTCCTTAAAATATTAAGGATGCAGATAAAAATAAATGAGTAAAGTTAAACAAAAAGTAGCAGAGATCATGAAAAAAATCATTCGATTTTTTTTAAACAATAAAATCACCAAGAAAGAACCAACCAAACTTTTGGGTTTGATATTTATTGTCCTCCTGCTTTAAATCAAGAACATGTTCCAGTTCCATCTCTTTCATTTCCCACAGTCAACCTGCTGTCGGGACCTTCCGGCTATCAGGGACCAACAGAACCGGGGTCCTGTGAGGGGGATACGCGCTATCTGCGTCCCCAGCGCGCCGACACGACCCGATAAGATCAGTGAGAGAAAGAGTTCACGTCACCAGAGATTAGAACCATTAGGGATCCTTGTCCTCTCAAATGGGATGAGGAATAACGCTGCTGGGCCACAGCATTAATCTGAGAGAGGGGCGCTCAGCTCCCTCACGTGATCATTTATCACCTGCCACCGATCCAGTAAATAAACTCCCTGCTCTTATTGTGTATTCATCACGTCATTATTGGCTTTATGGATAATATGTTGTGAAGAGAAAAGAAGCTAAAACAGGACAGAAAATAACCAAATGTCGATAAATATTATTTTCTTTGAGTTTATATTTTCCCTTTCATTGGAAAAAATTTAATTTTATACTAAAATGACATCAATGCATTCAAAGTATTTTTCTTCTTCTTCTTTTTTTTTCTTGTAAAATAAATGGATGGATGGATGGAAATGTTTAAAGTCTGTGAGTTTAAGGTTCAAAACATAAAAACAAACACTTTTATTTCGTGTTTTATTTTATGTTTTAGTCAATGGTCTACACACACCGGATTGCTCATAGGGTTTTCTCACATGTGACGTCACGTGTTTGTCCTACAGCAATAGGCTGAGCTGAACAAGGTGAGCTCATTACAGCCTGCCTCTCAGACTGAGCTCATCTCAGAGAACCAGAGGAGCTCAGTTTGATTTTCTCTCCTCCTTTAAACAACTCGGGATTTACTTTCATTCAAGATCAACCAAAACATTTGTTATTATTATGATTTTATTGTTTTCTTTATGATCTGCGGTGAAATGAGAAAACCTCGGATCATCCTGACGGGCTCGCTCTGATTTTAAACCTTGATCCAGGAGATGCGTTTCTTCCACAAAGATTCGTCAGGATCCGGTAACCGGATGTGGATTGTTTGAAGAGCAGATAAATAAAATCTTCTTTTTCAACAAGGGGGGGATGGTGAAGTAATCCAGATCATCCAGAACAACCTGGATCCGGTGGATTTACCGGATCACATCAGAACCCTGCAGCGGGGGGATCGGGACTTGGACAGTTTAGCTCTGGACCGGGACAAGATGCTCCACTGTGCCGGCTGTGAGAAAGCCATCCTGGACAGGTTCTTGCTTAAAGTTTTGGACAGACCGTGGCACATCAAGTGCGTCCAGTGCTGCGAGTGCAAATGTAGTTTGACAGAGAAGTGTTTCTCGCGAGATGGGAGGCTGTACTGTAAGAATGACTTTTTTAGGTGAGCATCCGGAATGTTTCTGACCTTTATTCGATCATTAGAAACAGAAATCGCCCTCTTTTTGTTGTAAAATGTGATATATTTGTTTTCTCTCCAGTTGATTAAATATATTTGGATTTGGGTCCAAAGTAAGTTCAGGAAGCAGGAACGTGTGCAGGATGTGGGAATAATCTTTCATTTTATTTATTTATCATCAGATTTTGTGTAATTTTATGACATATTTTCAACCATACCAACGAAAATTATCATAAATAATCACGATCTTACATTTATGGCCTGTTTAATTTCATGTTTTTTTTAAATGCATCTGTTGCCTGAAAGTTTCTTCCCTGTCGGACTTCCAGACCAGTTCCTGCTTTATTTTTCCTAGCTGTCACTTTGACACTTGCTGAAACTTTGTCCCTCTAACCAGGAGATTTGGGACCAAATGTGGAGGCTGCTCACAGGGGATTTTACCCAGCGACCTGGTCCGCAGAGCCAAGAGCAAAGTGTTCCACCTGAACTGCTTCACCTGCATGATGTGCAACAAACAGCTGTCCACCGGAGAGGAGCTCTACATCCTGGACGAGTTCAAGTTCGTCTGCAAGGAGGATTACCAGAACAACAACGGGAAGGACACGATCCTCCTCTCAGGTGAGTCCACGTCGAATAAAACGAGAGGTTTGTTTACGTTCAGGCCTGGTTTTATATTTGTTTATTCTCGTGGTGATCAGTGACGACGTGCAGCGACCCGAGCCTGTCCCCGGACTCCCAGGACCCGCAGGACGACGGGAAGGACTCGGAGAGCGGACACCTGTCCGACAAGGACGCGTGCAGCAACGAGAACGACGAGCAGAGCGCCGTGGGGAAGCGCCGCGGGCCTCGAACCACCATCAAAGCCAAGCAGCTGGAGACGCTCAAGGCGGCGTTCGCGGCCACGCCGAAACCCACCAGACACATCCGGGAGCAGCTGTCCCGGGAGACCGGCCTCAACATGAGAGTGATCCAGGTACACTGGTACCATAAATAATAATAATAAATAAACAACAAAATAATAAATAAAATACATGAGAGTGATCCAGGTACACTGGTACCATAAATAATAATAATAAATAAACAACAAAATAATAAATAAAATACATGAGAGTGATCCAGGTACACTGGTACAATAAATAATAATAATAATAAATAAACAAAATAATAAATAAAATACATGAGAGTGATCCAGGTACACTGGTACAATAAATAATAATAATAATAATAATAAATAAACAACAAAATAATAAATAAAATACATGAGAGTGATCCAGCTAACATAAATAAAAATAACAACAAAAAAAGAGCCAGAAGTAATATATAAGACTGATCCAGGTAGGCTATGAAAAATAAAATAAAATAATAATACTGAAAACAAACAGACAGCAAAAATAGAGTGACCCAGACATGCTATTAGAATAAATATTTTTTAAAACATAAGAATAATCAGTTAACAAAAAATGAATGAACGAATGATCATAAAAACCAAAAAGAAAAAAATTGTGATCGAAGCAGCCTATGCAAATTATAAACACATGAATAGCTACATATGAAAATAACATAAGAATGATCTAAGTAGGCTATTTTTTTAAAGTAATTAGATTACCTATTAAAACAAACAAACAAACAAACAAACAAACAAAAAAATAAACCAGAGTGATCCAAGTAGGGTGTTAAATTTAAATAAATAAATGAATAAATTTTAAAAATAGGAATAATGAAATTGATCTATGTAGACTATAATAAATAAAATAATAAGAAAACAAGCAAACAACAGGATAAAAATAGAATGACTCAAGTAAGCCATTAATTATTATCAAAGCAAACAAACTAAAGGGAACAAATGTGAGACATCCAAATAGGCATTTTAAAATGAAAAATACTACTACTACTACTACTACTACTACTACTACTACTACTAATAATAATAATAATAATAATAATAATAATAATAATAATAATAATAATAATAATAAAACAAAAAATGGTATAAATGAGAGTGGTTCAGATTATCCATTAAAATGATTACAAAACACAAGTGATCCTGGTAGGCTACTGAAAAAAACTGAAACACAAAGAACCCCCTGGTCACTTAAAGGCTAAGAGATGAACCTGTAGGCTGTTAAAAATAAACGAAAGGTGTAGAGTCAGAATGGAAGTGATCCAGGTGGGTTAAGAGAAAAAAATTGAAATAAAAAAACAGGGTGAAAGCCAATGATCCATGTTTTTAAGAGGAGAAATAGGAACGAAATCAAGTCATCGATTAAAAGAGGGAAAGTCAGTGTAAATAAATAAACTAGAGAATCAGGGTGAAGGCTCCACGCCCCCCCCCCCCCCATCATTTGTCTACTCCTCTTATTTTATTTGTCCCTCCTCTTCCTTTCAGTCCATTCCAGTCTGTGTTCCCCAATGAGGCGCCTCTGATTATTTTACCTCTAATCTTCACTCCCAGCTCTCCTCCAAAACTCACTTTGCACCAACGTCCTTTGCCACATTTTAAAATAAGCGACATGCTTTGTTTTGTTTATTCTACTATTTTGCTCAAAACACATTTATTCAGCATGTTTGATCGTTTTACTTTAACCGTCTCTTGATTGACTGAATAAAATCAAAATCAGGTCAAGTTGATCATAAGTAAAATAAAAGTTTCATAAATTGAACTATTGCACTGTTGGACTAGTCGACCATAAATAAATCAATTATTAATAACATGTCTGTTAGAATATCAATTCACGTCCATCAGTTCTTTGTTTTTTTTTTTTTTTTCATTTTCGTGCCATCCAGATTCTTCTCAGCTGATTTGATGTGTAAACGCATGCATTCTCCTCCTTCTTCCTGCAGGTCTGGTTCCAGAACCGGAGGTCCAAAGAGAGGCGCATGAAGCAGCTGAGCGCCCTGAGCGCGCGCAGACACGTGTTTTTCCGGAGCCCGAGAAGGATGAGAGCTCTGGGAGAGAGACTGGAACCAGGAGAGCTCGGACACTTCTCCTATTATGGAGGTCTGGTAACATTTTCAAATGTTTTTTTGTCCTTTAAAATTTTTTTAAATGAAGATCAGGTTGATTGATGGAAAAGTTGGAGGTCAATTGTTTGCCCGCCATGACAGAAAGAGCGTTATTTATCCAAATCCCCAATATTACCCCCATATTTTTTGACTGATCCCGTGTCCCTAAACGCAGATTATCCGGGTGAATACTACGGTCCAGGAGGGAACTACGAGTACTTCCAAGGCCCGCCCCCATCGCAGGCTCAGACTCCAGCAGACCTGGGCTTCGTGCCCTCCACGGTGCCCGCTGGCACCCCGTTAGGAGCCGTGGACCACCACCATCAGCACCAGCACCACCAGCACCACCATCACCCCGCGGGGCACCACTGTGCGCCCGGCGACGCGCCGTGCTTCTCCGACACGGTGTCCCACCACCCCGCGGACTCACCCAGCCCGGAGCCCAATGGACCGGGTTCGATCCACAGCATCTCCAGTGAAATGTGCGGTCCCGGCACGCCCTTCACGGCGGTGTCTCTCAGCGACACCGGATACACCAACCAGCTGTCACAGCCGTCCTCAGAGCTGAGCGAGGGCGCTGCCTGGTAACCCAAAGCACACCTGGACTGACTTCATTCATTCATTCATTCATTCATTCATTCATTTATTTATTTATTTATTTATTTATTTATTTATTTATTTATTTATTTATTTATTTATTTATTTATTTATTTATTTATTTATTTATTTATTTATCACCTAATAAGGTTTCCACTTTGTCTCATGATAGTTTGGGCTCCACCGATCAAGCAATAAGTAAATAGTCTGCAGGAGGTGTTTATCTTTTTTATGTATTCATATAAAAACACACCTTTTTTTTTGGGACAATTTTTAGTACTGAGCTGAACGTTTGATTTATTCACTTTATTGTCTGAGATGGACCTGGTTCTAGATGCTGACACTATTATTAAATCAGAAGGGGAATTGTTGCGTTTCAGCCCCTCAACCCACCCAGTAAATTTAGTTAATTCTTCTTAAAAACTGGAACAAAATCCTTGCAAAATATCTCGCCAGTACATTAAAACGTTTCTTTGGTTAGTCAATCCAAATGTGGATTAAACTGACTTTTATCTGCTCCTCAGTGCACTTTGTTGTTACTTGATTGATAAATAAGACACTTTGGCAATTGTTCAATAGAAGATTTTGAATTTTAGTTATTTTAATTGTTTTATTTTTGCTGCATTGTCTACAATGTTGAAATCCTTATTTGAATGTGCATGATTTTATAATGTTTTGTACTTATTGACAAATGGCACTCTTCATCCATTTTAATGTGCAAGACTTTACCATGTGATTACTCATTTTTAACTGTGACGCTCAATAGACGAATACACTATGTCTCTCAGGACTGTGGGAAGATTTTTTTTCTTTTGGAACATCTTAATCTACATATACGTCAGATAATTTTATATTAGAAAAAACATCTGGCCATATGAATCCAAACAGATCATGTTTTGCTTCTTGGGATTTCAGCTGCAAACTGTGAGGGAATTCTGTCAGGTTCTGTTCCTGTGATCACTTACTGTGCTGGTTTGTAATAAGAAAGTAAATATAAATAAACTGTTACTAAATTAAAGCACAGCTCTAATCTAGTTGAGTTGCATGAGTTTAACTTTGAGGTCGTTGCAGCTTTTCTGGCTGTGCAACAACAAATTAAAGTGCTAATAAATGTAAAGTTATTCAAATTATATTTCGTAAATGCTTCCAAAAACAACAGATTTTTCCTCAATAACTAGCAAAACATTTCCAGCTACTTTTATGAGATCAGTTTTATTACAAATTACAGCAAAACATGTTAAGATAATATTAATAATATAATATTTCAGAATCTTTATGTTTAGATTTTTATCAACACCCACTAATGTTCACTATAAACTAGTCTTTATGCCAAAACAAAAGCTTCATACTCTGACAGAACCAAATTCACATTTAGGCAATGATAACTTTTGCTGGTAAAAGAGGAGTTTAATCATTCTGATTTGAGGTGTATTGAGAGGTTCATGTGTCTGGAATGGTCTCCATTATTTACAAAACTAAAGCTGCACCTTAAAGTGTTGAAGTGTCACATCTTCTATCATTTTCTTCTTGATCAACTTAGTTAATTCAGTGCTAATGACAAAGACAATATGTTTAAATGGAATGTTTTCTGCAGAATAATGTTTTAATGCTTTATTAAATGTGTGAGTGCGCGTGTGTGCATGTGTGTGTGTGCTGGTGATATTCTGCAGAAGGTTGAATGGGGAAACCTTTTAAAAGTTAGTATTGGCTCAGTGTTAGTGCTGAGAAGTGGCTAATAGGGAATAAGCACTTTAGAGTCAAGATCAGATGAAAACATAATAAATGAGAACTAAACCTGTTCTGATTATGAGCAGTGAGCCTGGAGGAGTGAAGCTGAGTGAGGATGGAGCAGACACCATTTCTGACTTTCTTTATGTGGTTTGTTCCAGTTTAAACCTGCTATCTAGACAATTTGTTAAAAATAAAGATTTAAAAATCATGTTACCGAAATGGAAAAAGTGGTGCTTGAGGTCACTTTTAGTATAATCAGGAGTTTTATCAAAACCTATAGAGGAAATACATGAGGGTGGAAGCAGTTTTTCAATGCAGGAGGGTTTCTATAAATATTATGAACAGTACCAGTAATATTGTTTTATGTAACTCGCTGAACAACCTCAGTTTGTAGAGACATGGATCCGTTCTGAGCAGATTGACGAGCTGACACATAGAAATCAGTTATGATGTGGGAAAACTGACATCTTAACTCAAGTCTCAAAAATGTCATCCAGCTTCAGGCAAATGCTTTCTTTTAAAATAAACTTCTGCATTGCTCTAAATGTCACAATATTATAAACAGAAAATTCTACATTTTTATGCTAAAATTAGCAGTGGGCTGCGATGAATTGTTTCTAAAATGTCTCAAAACCGTTCCTGAGTCCCTCAGATTCTTGTCTTGTAAATGTAATTTTGATTATACTAAAAAAACCAAAGTGCACATCAGGTTTTCTCTGATCCAGTCTGGTGCCTGGAACCAACCTTCATTCAGTTTTCAGCCAGAAAGTGTGAGAAATGTGAGACAGCTTTAGTCACCAACCCTTCTCAAAGCTGTTACATCAGATGTCTCACATGACTTGCATGTTTACAAAATCCTGATCCAGTAACCTTTTAAATCAGAGCATTCTGATTATTGTTCTGTAATAACGTTTTTGTTTTAAAGTGTGTTAAATACTGTAACTTTTCTAACATTTTAAAAGCTCTGTTTATAAATAATAATTTTTTAAGATATCAGTCAGAACTAAGTTTCTCTAAGCTGAGGCTGATTAGCAGGTATAGGAAACATGTATTTCTCTCCTATGAAGCACACTCAAAACATCTGAAATTGTCTTTGAAAAAAATTACTCTGCAATATAATAGTTTTTTAAATTTAAACTTTACATTTTGAAGTGATCGATAAAAATACTAATATGGGAATTGTACTTTATGAAAACCTATACAGGTGCTCATGGACCATGATGCACTGTAAGAACAAATTCATGGTATTTAAAGGTAAATAAAAATGACATCAGGTGTTGATAGGAGATAAAGTGATTAAAACATCTATTATTGTTGTTTATCTGAAACAATGCCACCAATAAACCATTGCTTTCCATTGCAACATGTATCTAAATTCTAATCAGTGAATGAAATGAATAATTGAAGTCTGGGATGTTTAAACCTTCCTTTTCCACAGGAGATAATGTTTTGCTGTTAGTGTAATCTGTGTTTATCTGAACAAATCACCTCGCCGTACACAGGGAGATTTGCATGTCAAACACGAGGCGAGCAGATCAGTTGATTCTATCTGACTGATGGTGGCGACGCGTCGGATAAACTACTAAAAGTAAAGGTTATCTGTCCTCTAAAGAAAGATTTGGAGAAGTTAACTGTTTCCAAATCCAGGAAACTTTGCATTTATTCATTGTGAGCAGAAAACAGGAGTTGATTTTTACACTTTGCAGATTTTACCCTCAAACTGAAGCATTCTTGTCAAATTATAAGTAATAAGGGAGATATTTGATTCACATTGCCACTTGTGGTTGGGGATTATTATGGTCTGGCAGCAGAGATGGATGAATGCCTCCAGCTACACCTTTTATTGTCTTTTTATAAACAACATGCTGTCAGTTTAATAGATCAGTTACCCTCAAAAATCTCTTTGCTCCAGTGTGTTTTGATTTTTAACAGAATCGTGGCTCCTCCATCTGTTCAACAAGTGTGTGTCAAATCCCCTTTCCCCACACTTTCTTTACATTTTATTATAATAAATCAAAAATAAACGTAACTATTTCAGTTGAAACTCAAAACGAACAACACCCACGCATTAACAGTCATAAAACAACACAATCGAACAGTTCTGTGTGACTCTTTGCTGTAACTGAATAAGATCCTTTTGATTCTTTAATCTAAATCTTAGCTGAGCTTATTTTTGGCCTTTTCATTGAGGCCGTTTCCCTTTTAGTCCCTTTGCAACCACCCAACCCAACCCAGCTCTGTCTACTTTTAGCCTCAGGCTTTCCCGTCCACTTTCTGCATGAAAATCATTCACACATACAATTTTATAATCAATGCCCACAGTAATAGGATTCCTCTGGCCACGGGCAATTAATACAGTTTTCCCTTCTCCCCCCCCCCCCCCCC